>PPNU03000002.1:970000-1528395 GCA_003708295.3 Petasospora mycetangii
TCCAACAATAGATAGCACTGGGATGTCGTACCTCTTAGATACAACCTGTGTTGCTGATTGCTGAGAATCTGGAGTTCTCTCCTGTCTGTCCAAAGCAATGATGGTACCGACAACCTTGCCCTTCTCGGCTCCAATGATCTCAAAGGCCTCATTGATGGCGGTGCCAGCCGTCATGACGTCGTCAATGATGAGAATTCTCTTACCAGCAAGAGCAGATCCAACGATGGAGCCACCTTCGCCATGATCCTTCTTTTCTTTTCTGTTAAAGGCATAAGACACCTTCTCGTACTTGGTTCCACCAATCTCAGCCAGTTTGGCAGCAGTGATTGCGGCCAATGGGATTCCTTTGTAAGCTGGTCCAAAGATAATGTCAAACTCAATGCCTGAAGAAATGATAGCAATAGCGTAAGAGGAGGCCAAGTTGGACAGGAGCTTACCAGTGTTGAACTGGCCCAAGTTGAAAAAATAAGGAGAAGTTCTCCCGCTCTTGAGGGTGAACTGGCCGAATCTGAGGGCCTGAGACTCAACAGCGAGGTCCAAAAAGTTCTTCTGGTAGTCTTGCATCCTTGGCTTCCTCTAGTTAAAGCGACGGCTTTCTAAAAAAGGTTCCAGCTGGTGTGGCGAATACTACAGTGAGGGAAGTTTTTTTTTGATGTCTCGCCAGCTCGCCTAGGCAGCCACTTCTGGGTCGCTTGAGCACCGTGTTCAGGAGCATTTGGTGAGGAAAAAACGATAACAAAATCAGCTATCCAGTATAGAGTTAGTCATATATTTACTATAGGTTCTTAGAGGTACTAAATATTGTCAATTATATCCTTATCCAGATAACTAGACATAAACCCTTCCAGTTAGAGAGGGTCGATGTCCCTCTGTAATCAGGAGCGAAATCTCGTGGACCAGGATATCCTGATAATACAGGTATCCTAGACATGCGCGAAAACAGTCGTTCTTTGCTTATATTCCCTACTGTGGAGAAACCTTAACAGATGCCGGGAATCACAAAAATAGTATCAGAAGATGTCAAAAGACACGATACGAGTGGTCGTGTGTGGAGATGAAGGTACGCCTGCTTTTTGATTGGAATTGAGCCACAGACTAACAAATCACCCTGAAAACAGGTGTCGGTAAGAGCTCTCTCATCACCGCTTTGGTCAAAGACACATTTGTACCCAATATCCAGGAAGTACTGCCTCCAATTACGATCCCACGTGACTTCTCTTCCTCGCCATACACACCATCCTTTACTGTCCTTGTTGACACGAACGCATCGGACCAAACAGAGCTCCAGAATGAAATCAGAAAAGCCGATGTCATTTGGCTCGTGTATTCAGACCACTACACTTATGAGCGGATCTCTCTGTACTGGATGAATGTTTTTCGTTCCATGGGTGTTAATTTACCGGTAGTATTGTGTGCTAATAAGTCTGACATATCGCAGATCGACTCCGAGAGAACCATCAGTGACGAGTTCATCCCTCTGTTGAGAGAGTTCAAAGAAGTGGAGAGTTGTATCAGATGCAGCGCCAAGGACAAGTACAACATTAACCAAGCGTTCTATCTGTGCCAGAGAGGTGTTACACACCCAATCTCTCCTCTCTTCGATGCTAAGGAGGGAAAATTGAAGCCAGATGCAATGGAGGCTCTCTCAAGAATATTTTTCTTATGTGATAAGGACCAAGATGGATACTTGAACGAAGACGAGTTTCTAGCTTTACAGAAGAAGTGTTTTGGCAGAAGTTTGGACATTAGCGACGTTGCAGAGATAAAATCCACACTCAACAATACAATTGAGGGGTCATTCTCCGAAAGAGGCTTGACAAGTGAAGGGTTTCTCATGCTCAATAAGATCTTTGCTGAACGAGGAAGACATGAGACTACCTGGGGTATTTTAAGAACATTTCACTACACGGATTCCTTGTCTCTTCATGACAAATTTCTTCATCCTAAGTTAGACGTACCAAAAAACTCTAGTGTTGAGCTCAGTCCTGTTGGATATAGATTCTTTGTTGACTTGTTTCTACTATTTGATAAGGACAATGATGGTGGACTCAATGACTCTGAATTAAAATCCTTGTTTAAGCCAACACCAGGAATTCCGCCCGACTGGATTGATACCAGCTTTCCACAGTCCACAGTAAGGAATGAACAAGGGAATGTCACTCTACAAGGTTGGTTGGCTCAATGGAGTATGACGACCTTTTTAAATTATAACGTGACACTATCATACTTAGCATACTTGGGATTCGAATCCACCAATGGCACAACTATAGTGGCTTTAACGGTCACAAAACCAAGAAAAGTGAGAACAAAACAAGGAAAACCAGTGAGGGTCAACGTCGCTGATCGCACAGTCTTCAACTGTTACGTCCTTGGTGGACCAGGGAGTGGTAAGTCCTCTCTCTTGGAGGCATTTCTAGGCAGGCAGTACAGTGAAGTGTACAACCCAACCCTAAGGCCCCGAATTGTGGTGAACAGTGTGGAGTTGAAAGGTGGTAAGCAAGTGTACTTGATAATGGAAGAGCTTGGAGAGTTGGAACCAGCAATCTTGGACAATGACACGCGATTGCAGCAATGTGACGTGCTGTGTATGGTCTATGATTCTTCAGATCCCGACAGTTTTAGACACATCGTCGAAATGAACAAGAAGCATCCACTGATAAACAAAATACCTACAACACTGGTGGCACTAAAAGCGGATTTGGATAGACAACAGCAGAGATATGACATACAGCCAGATGAGTATAGTGCTTCTGTTTTCCTCCCCCCACCGTTGCACGTTTCCTCGACGTGGCCTTCCTCGCTCTCTGAGCTCTTTGTGAAGCTCGTTGAAGCTGCCCATCAACCACAAACAGCCACTCCAGGACTTGAGCCAGAGGTACAAACAGATCACTTGACAACTGTAGTCATTGGTGCCTCTGCGGTGGGCTTCCTCAGTGTTTTATCTCTCACGCTCTACAAACTGGCAGTGGCTCGCCCAAACCAGTGAAGTGTTGTTTTAATAGTGAGCAGTTCAAAAATAAAGGCTTTGTTAGCTTGAATATATATAAAACGACATTGAAATCAATATATCTACCGTAGTTAAGGCACCATAAGTTATGCGAAGCCACGATCTTCAAGAGCGCTTTCCGCTTTGGGCCGAGACAATGATCGATCCAGCGCGATGACACAGAACAACCCAGAAAGATCTAACTTCAGGAAAAGACATTACCAAACCCCAACATTGGTGAGCTGTGGATCCTGATTAATCAATAACCAACACTGATGGAAGAAGTCCCTTCTCCACATGGCTACACCTTTTGGACTGCAATCTCTCTGGCCTTTACACTGTCGGTTCTATACGTTACCGTTATCTACGTATACAAACCACAATCCGCGAGAAGAGTACAAAGTGGCACTATAGACCGCAATGATCCTGTTGTAGTGAAATTCCGTGTGTCTGCTATTACTGCTTTTACGCTGTCTACACTGGCTGTTACTCCTTCTGTTGTAGCGAGGTTGGCTGTGTGCCCAGTGGCTAAGGTGTATGCTGAGATGGGCATCCTTCCTGGCATCGTATACAATGAAGGACTTCATTTCTCTTGGAGAGCACTCGTTTTGTTTTTCAAAGACATATCCAAGAGCCTATTTTTAGTATGTTTGCTCTTTGTGGGTCCTCTCATCGATGATTTTTGCTTCAGTGATCAGAATGTTCTCAGTGAGTGGACGGCCCAGCTCTACACAATACACGGCCTTCGAGACCTCGTCGTGGCTCCATTAACCGAGGAGATTGTGTATACGTCGGTGTGTATTATTATCTTGTACCAGGTACCATACATAACTGCCAGCTCGCTTATATTGATCCCTCCACTGTTCTTCTCTATTGCCCATTTTCATCACGCCTTTGGGCTCTACACCACGGGGGTTTCACTCAAGATCATCATTCTCTCTACTCTTTTTCAAATGCTATATACTTTCCTGTTCGGAATATTCACTGACTATCTATTCATTAGACAGACTAATCTATGGAGTTGTGTCATTGTCCATTCCTTCTGCAACTTCATGGGAGTACCGAAGTTAAACGTTGACACCACTTTTTTCAGGTACTGGAATTACTGCTACTATGCTCTCCTATTGGTGGGTATGTGTATCTTCAAGCAATGCTTAGCTCCCTTAACTGTGAGCAGTAGGGGACTGCCTTTGTGACCAATGCAAGGATTTGAAATAATGGTCTACAATACCACCTGATAATGAGCAATCATGTTACATTACACAAGAGAGGTCTCAAACCTACTCAATCAGACATGTTCTCATCTTCATCACTGTCTTCTTCTAGCTTGGACTCAGCATACTCCTTAGCCTCCTTTAACAAGGCTTCAGGAACAAATTTATGTAAACCTTTGGTTTCCTCAGTAGACACCCAACTAATTTCAATTTCAAAGTCCTTGTCCTTATTATCCTCATGAGCAACATAGATTATTCTAGCGGCCTCTTTCACAGCTTCTTTAGCTGTAAGATTAGACATATCCAACTTCTCTAACTCATTCTTAGCACTCTGTCTTCCTTTACCAGTAGCAGCACCGTTGTAACCCCAGTATGTACCACTTGGCTCAATCATATACAAATGTGGGCCGTTATCATCCACACCACCAATGATAGCAGTGACACCAAAAGGTCTCACAGAGTTGTAACATGTATATGCCTGGACGTAATTACCCATACGATCTATGAGATATGGGACAGTGATGTCCTGTTTGTATTGGTTCTTGTAGGTATCATACTCGTCTCTTCCCCTAGACACTAAGGCACGGCCATCTGGCAATAGACCCGAGTATGCAACGCCAACGTGTCTTCCGATGGTTTGAATTCTGTTATTTTTCCCAGGAACAAGCAATTTAGAGGTCACAATCTTCTCAACAGCGAAGACAACACCGTCTTTACACTTGATGGCAATCGAAGTACCACCATTCTCCACAGCCTTGGAGGCGTACTCTACCTGGAAATTTCTGCCATCTGGAGAGAACACTGAGTTCGAAAGGTCATAACCAGTTCCCACCGATGTCTATTTGGAAAGTTAGTCGTCCGTGTCCGTAATTGCACGTAGATGAATATATGCATCAGTGTATACCGAGTTTGAGTGGCAAATCAAACATCAGCTTGGTCTCTTCATTACCAGCTCTCTCTCAAATTGAGCATGAATAGACATTCACTGTTACACAGGAGCTATCCTTACCATTATGTATGCTTGTTAGTTTTTAATCAAGCAGCTTGAGCGGTGCAATTCCCTAAGATATTGCCACAATGGCTGGAGAGACTGTGCTCTCTTTGTTTTGGCCACCAGTAGAAAGCGCGCGATCACTGATGATGTCTGGATGTTTGATGTCAATTCCGAGGGCAGATCTTATACGTATTCCGACCTGTACGATTTATTTACTTCCTGCTATAGTGCATTATAACTCTTGAACGCTTCTATTTTTTTGTGTTTCAAGCTTCTCTTCTACTAATTGGAACGTCCATAAAAATGGATGATGATCCTGTTAAGTCACTTCCTCAAAGGGAGGTTCTAACAAACGAAATTGCGGCGCTGAGAGCCTCGGGGGCTAGTTATGAGGAGGTGACAACTAAGAGGCACCAACTACTGGAGAGATACGCCATGACGATGGAAGAAGTGGAACTCTGGTACTCGGACGCACTAAAGTATGAGAAAAGTGAGGGCGAATACGGCTTATTATACTCTGTTTTCTTCGAGGCACTTCGAAAAGACCATCAGAATATGCGTTTCTACGAGATGTGCCTCGAGTACTACATCAACTGGCTCATCTCTGGACCTCCAGAGGGATTCGAGGATATGGAATTGTTCCAAATGGAGGATTTGGATGAAATATTTGCCGAAGCTTCGAATCATGCCTTATGGGACTTTGAGAAGTCGCATATCCTTCTCAGGCTCAAGCTTAAATATATATGGCTCAAGAGCGGATTCACCATCAAGGGTCTCTTTGACGAAGGAAATAGGGACGGCACTCCAGATCCGGGACAAATTGAGGAGGTGCAAAATGTTTTCAGCGAGCAAATGACTCTCCTTCATGCAGAACTGGATGACACGTTCTCTCGTGCCTCCAGGTTTGTCTCAGCGAATCTTGGAGAACAGTATAGCACTGTTATGTCAGATTTTAACTCCATGTACCAAAAAACTAAGAAGCTACAGGCGAACACAGAATTTCTGTTCACAAAGCTTGGTATCACCACTACAGAAGACCAGCTGCTGCTCCTGCTGAATGCCTGTGCTAGCTTACCAAAGAAAAACCGTGATTTTCTCAGAATTGCCTGTGTCTTCGAAAATGCCATTACTAGAGTCAACACACCTAGACTTTGGGAACAGTACGCTCAGATTATTTACGAAAGCGGGTTCCAGTCACCACAAATTGCCTTCTCTTCGATGACTCGCTTCACTCGTTTCCATCCCCAACACATTCCAGCATACATCGAACTTCTCAGAAATACCACGCATATGGACGAGTTCATAACAGTTCAACAGCGTCTGCAAGATGAAAAGCTTCTCCACCAGCTTCAATCTGAGTACTGGAGTGGTCTTGTATGTGCATTGTTGTGTACACAAGAACGAGTTGGCTCTGAATGGTTGAATTTACAAGACGTTCTTCACCAGGCCATCAAAAGAGAAGACGACACTTTTCATTCAGTAGAGAGATCAATTGCATCTATATACGAGAAGAAGGGTGATATCGCAAGTGCTCGAGGTGTTCATCAGCTTTTGACCAAAAGTTTCCCCAGTGAGGCCGAAGGATGGTTAATTTCTTACAACTTTGAAAGAAGACAAGGAGGTGATTCTCAGGCCCAAAAGATCCTCATTGCTGCTATCAACCGAGCTGAACAGCTTGATTGGCCTGAACGAATATTTGAAGAGGCTGAAAGATATGATGAGCTATATGGTGACATCAATACCTATTGGTCACTCAAGGTCAAAATTGAAAAGAAGAAAGTTGACGTTAACAATGTAAGAGCACAGTCAGCTGAAAGTGTTACTGCTGCCCAGTTTGAAGAATTGGAGATAGAAGACATCACCAACAAGCGCAAAGCTGATGATGCTGTTGGTGATAGCCATGACCATCATGGAACAGAAGAATGGAAGAAACGCAAGGAAATCACACGGAGCCGTGAACACTTGACTGTTGCTGTTCGTAACATCCCACTACATGGTAAAGAAAAGAGCATAAGAAATCTGTTCAAAGACTGTGGCACTATCAGAGAGATCAATATGATCACTCTCGAAAACTCTCTACAGGCCAATATAGAGTTTGTGGAGGAGTCTGGGGTTTATCGTGCCCTCACAAAAGACTACAAGACCATTTCTGGTCAACAGGTGAGAGTGCAAAGACTCCAACAGAGTACAGTCTTTGTCACTAACTTCCCACCATCATTCACACAAGATCAGATCCAGGAAATCTTTTCCACCGTTGGGGCAATTGCGAGTGTCAGGCTCCCGTCTCTCAAGTTTAATTCCCAAAGGCGATTTGCTTATGTTGAGTATACGGAATCAACCAATGCTCAAGCTGCTGTTGGTTTGCTCAATGGTAAGGAAATGGATGGCTTTACTTTGTCTGTACAAATTTCAGACCCTTCGTCTAAGAAGATGAGATCAGGAGCAGCTGAAGAAGGAAGGGAGGTGTATGTCACAAAGCTCGACTTCTACAAAGTGACCGCTGACAAAGTGAAACAGCTTTTTGACAAATATGGTACTGTTGAGAGTATCCATCTTCCCCTGAGCGATGATAACAGAGCCATGAAGAAGCATCATGATGGTTATGGGTTTGTTGTGTTCTCTACAGCACACGAGGCTCAGGCTGCATTGGCTCTGAATATGGTGATACTGGAGGGCCGTGCTATTCAGGTCTCCATATCCGAGAAGAGGTCAGTCAGATCTAAGAAGCAAGAGGAGAAGGCTTTCAAGAACTATAACCATTCTGAGAATGCCATTGCCCTTGTCAATGTTCCGGACAAAATTAGTGCTTCGCAGTTGGGGAAGTTTTTCTCTACGGTGGGTGAGGTCGAACAAGTTGTTCTTGAACCAAAACTTTCAGGTGCTATTGTTGTATTCAAGAATAGTCAAGATGCTGGCAATGCTTCGTTGAAGTTAGATGGTATGGCTATTGGTGACTACAATGTTCAGATCACAACTGTGAATGAGCTGAAGAAGTTCAGTTCCCTTAAAGTCTCAGAGTCCACAACTCCTATAATGATCAAGCCTTCTAATCTTAGAAAAAAAAGAGTATTACAGACAGCACATTCCACGAGAGCCGTTCCTACCACCCCTACTTCTTCCCAAATTTCAGAACAACCTTTGTCTAACAACCCACCGAAAGGACGCACTAATGCTGACTTTAGAGACATGCTACTTGGTAAAAAATGAAAGATCGATATCCTAAATCTATAGGTGCGCTTTATGTTATCATAAAAATTTTGTCATCTAAAACCACTGTCCTATGACAAGGCTTGTTTGAGCTCATCAATCTGTGCCACTAATATTTCAACCAATTGCGTTCTAATCTTGTCTTCACCCTCAAAAAGTTTTTGCTCCTCGGCTGTAGTTGCGATAATTCTGGATGTTAAGTACTTCGGATGAGCAAGCAAGTGATTCAAAGAAGTTACAAGTGATTTCCTTCCAGACTCACTATCCAGTCCTGGGACAATCTCTAGTGAGTCGAGCTTGGTCCTTGGTGATGACTGACTGTATTCAAAATATAATGACTTCAATGCTTTCTGTAAGATAATTATTTGCTCTGTCTCTTGCAGTGCTGGTAGTGTGATGGCGACAGAGTCCTGTGACCAACTGTCGATAGTAGATGTGAACTGCTTAGTGAAATAACTCACAAAAGCGCTTATTTCGGAAAGAAGTCTGAGACCAAACTTACTCAACAATATCAAAATGACAGCAAGAAGACCATTGGTCCAAATATTGTGAAGCTTCGGATTTGTTTGAACAAAGATAGATCCTTCTTGAATGGTCATAGAAACTGGACTTTGTATCAATGTGGAAAAAAGGCCTGCAGCTACTAATTGCTCGGCAATGACGTCGACCGAGATCAACTCAATCATGTATGTTAGTGTGAGATCCGCAAAAACAATTTCATCATTGACCTTCAAGTTGTGTGCACCGGAATAAACATTGAGCACGGCTTTTAGAGTATTGAAATCAACAAGAATCGTGGACAATCTGGAAGTGAAACTTTTTGGTGGCTTGCACTCGATCAAGGCCTTGAACAATGACACAATCAGTAACAAATCTTCAATTCTTCCACCAACTTCTGGCATGGAAACACTTGTCTGAACAATTTCAAACAGCAATGTAGAACCCTTTGCGATGACAACCTCAGCGACATCCAAGAGCTCTGTTGTGAGTACCTCGACAATCTTTGTGTTGCCTTTCAAATCAGCAAGAGATCTGTAAATGATTCTCATGAGAGGTCTGTACACATCAGATGTATTGGCATTGAGACTACCCAAGAAATCAACATCAACAGATGTGATAAGTTGAATAGCCAAATCCAAAATTTCCTTAGCGTCGTCGAAGTCTATCTGTTTATATGATGAGGAAGAGTGCAACAGAAAAAAGGCTAGCTCTATACGAGCACGATAGACTTCTTGAAAAAGTGGAATAGATGTACCCTCATCAATGTTTGCTTGCAACAATTTCTTGATGATCTCAATCAGTGAGGCATGTGTGCCAACTTTTTTAACATAAGCAGTCAACAAAGCACCCCAAGACTTGGCAGCACTGATCTGAGAAGAAACAAACTGCAAGTTGACACTGGCGTTAATTACTTGTGATCTAAAGCCAGTTGTCAATCCGGTACCAGTCCATGTTGGATCAGAAGCAAGCATACCATCGAGAAGTCTGAGATCATACACAGCACCCTCGCCATATCTATTGGTAACCGCGAGCGGGGCCCGGATGAATTGCTGAAGTTTCAAACGTGGCCATTTCTGCTCAAATGTTTTGTTCAGATCAGCATGAAGAGACGCACGATATCCAAAGGGTTCATAAAATGGTTTGATCAACTCCAGGATGTCCTTAGAATTCAACAACTCGATTATAGGCTGGCTTGACCCATCCTTCTTAGAAGGGAAAATGACCAAAGCACAGATTTCAGCCATTTTGGCATTCAGCTTGTAGTTGTAGCAACCCTTTATGATTTCTGCAGTATTAGCAGAGTCGACAACTTCTGGTTTAGAATCTGTCAGCATCTTCACTAAAGTCTTGACGAACTCTGTCTCTTCTTTGGCATCAAGCCTTCTTGAAGACCAAGAGTTGAACGCAAAAGCAATAGCATCAACAAGATGTATACTCAACCAGTTTGGATAGTACCCCATATTCTCGACATCGTGTTTGAGAGTTTTCAATAATGACGGTTGATCTGTCGTGGTGTCTCTGATGTCACGACCATTGAGGAAGATCATGGAGAGACCCTTCTGGTTGCCTTCAATAACAGCAGAGAAGAAAGAATACAAAGCTTTCTTGACAATGAAGTCATCATACACCATTTTCAAATCCCTTATAAGGGATGACAGAAGGATGTCTGTGTAATAGTCACCAAGATGCGACAAAAGAGAAGGCGAACCAGCTGGCCACTTGGCACTAACCAGTTGTGTAAGTAACTGAAGAACCTCTGCTCTTAAAGTGTACGTCTTACCATAAATGTAAATCAATTTTGAAGACTTGATAAAAAGTGAACTCTCGAGTGTAGATGGAGACTCACCAATAGCTGACCTGATAGTGATAACAAGCTTGGAAAATTGGAGTGCAATTTTAGCATAATGTGTAAAGACAAAGCCAAGGCGAGTTGTGGTATCATATACAGATGGCACAGTTGCAGCAGCATCAACTGCTGCAAGTATTGGTGCAATGATTCTAACATCTGGGAGAGAAACAGTAAATGAAGTAATAACTCTTTTGGCAGATGTAGCAAAGACCTTGGTGACTTTCTTGGACGGTTCTGATTCCAGATCAACAGAATAAACTCCATAGAGTAGCTTTGTGAAAGCATCAAGGATCAATGTTCCAATCTCGAATTTTTGATGAGACTCCTTGTAGTTCCAATACATGAAACTTTCAAACACTTGTGCAGCATAATTGGTGAATTTTGGAATAACTTCGACCTTGTGTGCGAACAACTCATCATCCGGGTGAGAGAGACAATCAACAACAAGCTCGTTGAAAAGTTTCAAAGAGGTGATAGTAAAATCATAAGTACCATTAACAGTTTCAGCGCTTCCTAAAATCGTAGCAATTAGTCCACCTCTTCCACCATGCTCTAGTAAGTCTGAACGAACAAGGTGAGACCAGACAATCTGTGGATATGTGTTCACCAAGGACATCAAAAGCTTGGTGAGTTGGATCAATGGAATAACATTTCTCTGATGAAGGTGTTGTTCGAACATTTTCAAGAGCACATCGAGAATATCAGCATTATCCAAGAATGAGGATAGTCCCTCTAAAATCTCAGAAGTTGTGTCGACATCAGCGGCTACTAGTGTGTTTGTGATCAATTCCAAGATTGTCATCAACAACTCAGTTTGTTCAGAGTTGACCGCAATGTTCTGTAGTACACGACCAAGTAATGACCAGCCATTGTAGTTGTGTTGAAATATGATAGCTTCAGTATTACGGTTTGCGGTTGGTATCAGCTTACCTTTTGTCAATGGTGGCAATAGCATCAAGACATCTGGGTTCTGTTCAAATGGTGGCTTAACAAGAAGACCATCCGTGAGGGAGATCATATCAACTTCTGTATCAACTTCATAATCCATAGTATTATTAGGGACAATAGCCATGTATGTGGACATAGAATTCAGATCATTGTGTGCGTATGCTCCATTGATACTGAGGAGTCTAAGGTATGGAGCGATGACCTCTGGGAATTTAGCTTTTGTGAGGTACAACAATCTCTCGGTATTTGGATTTGTGAAGAACTTTTCAATGAATGTGTTCGGGGCTTCTTTGAGTACTGTGTAATAAGTTTTAGAGGTGGTGTCAGTGAGTTGAATTGATGGAACTGTGCAAATCAAGAAAGACGACAAAATAGCAGAATAGAGGGAATCGTAGGACAAAACTTTGTGTATGTGTTCTATGGATGAGAAAACTTCAAGTTCTGCAGATTTGGAGGCCAACTGCTTACAAATGTCTTCAATATTCTCATTATCAGTGAAGACACTGCCCAGAATCTGATCTGGGAGTGAGTAAATCACAACACTCCAAGCATATAGAGCAATTGGGTTGTACGGAGAGCTTGAAAGAATACTGTGGATGGTTTTGACAGCAATTGGCTGAGTACAGTACGGAGCGGTCGGATCAAATATGTCGTCTTTGGTATTGAGACCAAAGAGCAAGATACATATGATGGAAGAAAGACTGTAAATCTGCTCATAGATGTCGCTCTGGATTCGGTCCTTTAAAGTGCTAAAAAACTGCAACTTCTCCATCAATTTAAACCACTGGACAACGTTGGAATCTGTTGTGGCAACCTTGATTAATATCATGCAAAGCGTCTTCAGAGTTTCAGCAATTGTATGTGATAACTCTGAGGCGATGGTCTCTTTGTATGCACCATCGACTGTTCTGAGATCTGTAGTGATAGAGTCAAGAGAGGATAGTAACTTGCTGATGTACTGTGCATCCTCTAGAATGTCAAGAGAAAACTTATCGCCCAGTACTGAGATGGACTCATGACCAAGTAAAAATTTAGTTAGTTGAAGTACTGCCCGTCTGTCTCTTAAGACACCATATATGTATAGCTGTTGCAACTCATCTTTTGTCATGTTTGGATCGTTGTTGGATTTCTTGTCGATCTTATGCTCTTCCTCTGGGATACGCATGTTCATCTCTGAAATGACACGCAAAACCTCTGTTTTGTTAACTTTGAGCAGTTCTGCTATTTCCTTCGCTTGGTTTTTTATACTCTGTGTTGTTGTGTACTTCGCTCCACGAATTGAAAACTCATTTGAGGCTGGAAGTGCCTGTTCACATTGATGCTGCAGATATTCAGGATTTGTGAGTACACCAGAATTCTGTGTGAGGAACTGATCCAATGAATCCAGTCTTTCCTGACTCTCGGGTACTTTGAGAGCGCAGAGAGCCAGATCAAACGTCCTGTTGGTAGTGTTAGTATTTGCCGCTAAGTTGTGCTCAGGATATTTAACAAACTTACCATTGCCCATGAGTATATTTGGTCGCCAATGCACCAGGCGTGTTCTTAAGCATTGACGTAGTCATCTGAGATTACAAGTGCTAAACTACACAGGTAATTGGCCGATCTCTAGTCAACAGAGCTAAAGATCCTCTGGTGCCTTTAATTGTTTGTTTACGTTTTCGGAAAGTTTTTTGGGCGGCTTGTTTCAAATTCCGGGGGTTGGGTGCTCGGAAGTTGCAATCTTGACTATAGATGTTTGCTATTCTTAGAGAATTACAGGTGATGAAGTAGATAATCAGACAACTGATGAAAAGTGTTTTATTGTTTCTAGAAGAAGTAGCTCTTGTCAACTTCGTGTGGGATTTTAGCATCGGGACGAGCCGATGATGGAACAACTTCAGCGATGCTTTGTGGCGCGTAGCCTGGAGTGCCATTGAGCGTAGCATTTTGGATCTGGGGCATTTTCTTCATTTCAGCCTTCCCCTGTATGAGAGTCTCCCAAGACTTGTGGGAGTGCTGTATAACTTCAACTGCCTTTTTTGCCCCGAGGAATTGGCCGTCAAAGCCGAACTCGTTTGCAGGCTTTCCATCCGGCATCTTGTAGTCCCTAAACCACCTAAACGTTGCCTCCAACAGGCCGGGACATTTCTCTTTGACATCAGAGATATCATGCAGTTCAGAAGCAAGCTCGTCTTTGGTATTGATGGCAATGACCTTCCAGTCCAACTCGCCATCGTCAATGAGGGCTAAGCAACCGAGCACCTTGGCCTCGATGATATCGCCGGTTTTCGCCACACTTGATCCAATCTCACACACATCAATGGGATCATTGTCACCGTTAAAGCCTGTGTCCTTGTCTGCAACAGTGGGATCGTCCCATGTTTGTGGAATAGCTCCGTAGTTGTGGATGTAGCCCTTGTATGGGAACAAGTTCTTCACAAATCTAAGCTTTCCTTTCTTGGTATCTTGTGTAATTGGATTGAAAGGCAAATCTTTGTTAACTTCAAACTTGGCATTTGACCAACGTGGAATCTCAATGAGAACATTTACTGTCTTCTTTTCGGTGTTCAAATTTACTGGAACATCATGGAAGAACGAACAAAGCTCGCCATTAGAAAGTTTGCAGTACTCTCTGTACTCATCAGTGTACTTGGAGCCGCTCTGGATGGTAGAAAAGCTCTGCTGTGAAAAGTGGCGTGCCACCAGTGTTATCCGGTTCGCCATTGTCCTGCTCTGGGCCATGAACATAATCCGGAACGAAGGTGGAACGGGCAATAGCGCTAAACTTTTAGCTGTTGTGGGGGAGGGGTCAAATGAAGGACACCGCGGATGAGGACTTGTCCGCAACCGGAAACATTCACCCGGACACCAAAATGTCAACAGAGATGTTCTTAGCGCGTTTATCTTGAGGACTACTTTTGAAGCGACAACAAACCGAAAAAACTACCTGGTCATGGCCATCTACTCGTTTTGGATCTTTGACAGGCATTGTAAGTAAAAATGCTCTCTCTCCGGATTCTGTGTGACTTCTGAACGGTCTTTTAACACTCACAAAAGGCAACTGCATATACAGCAGGGAATGGACACAAGTCCTTAACCCGGACTCTTCTACTCAAAGCGGTACGATCAATTCCAAAAGCAATGAAGATAACGCCAAATTACTCTTTGGTGCTCTATTTTCTCTTCGAAGTATTGCTGGGAAGCTGGGAGATACTCCCGAGTCCAAGAATGCAATGACATCTTTCTCCACTGCCAAGTACAGAGCCCACTTCTACGAATCCGCATCGGCTCTCAGATTCTGCATTATCAGTGACCCCCAGACCATGTATCTCCAAGACGTTCTCAAGACTATATACGCCAAGATTTATGTCGAGAACATTGTCAAGAATCCGCTCTCACCAGTGGACTTCAAACCTGGCACAAAGATCACAAATGCAAGGTTCATACGAGCTGTGGACCACTTCTTGAGTGATAGATAAAAGAAAGGGGAACCATCAACTACATTGTATTGTGTGAATGCTTAACGAATGATATAAATAACATGAAACTGTTCAATTGATCATGTAATGAAGATTGCGCGTTTTCATATCTGAAATGTCTCCTCATCGACTAGCCCGTACAAGTCACCCAAATATCCAATGATCTTGTTTAACTCCTTGACAATCACATTAGTAACTAAAATATACGAGTATAACAGCACGTAATCTTCGTTCTCTAAGTTTCCCTCCTGTCTGATCTGTCCTAACTTAACCATTATTCGATCTCTGGAATGTGCAGTAGAGGCTGGCTTTGAAGGCAAAGGAATACCCAAAATAATAGACGAGGAAATCATGTAAAATATTAAAAACACTCTGTTTTGTAATTCCTCTCTTTCTGGCTCTGTGAATTCTAACACCTTCAGTTCATTCTTATTCAGTTGGGTATCAATCATGATCATGGTGTTCATATTCTGGAAACCGTCAATGATCTTCTCCGTAGACTCCAACAATTTCTTGTAGATGTCATATCTGAACTTACCTTTCAACCTTGTCTCCCTTGGTGCCTGTTTTAATGATAATCCCAATTCGTTCATAATATGAACAACACCTCTCTGGTCAGCCAACCCAACAAGTTCATTGCCACGGTGTTCCAATGGATCGGTATTCCAAACAATACCGAGTCTCAGCCACAAAACGGATAGCCCACGCTTCAAACGATGTCTAGCAGTTAAAGGCAAAAAACTGACCGTCATTATCAATGCCCAAATAACACCAACAGCAATACCTAAGAATCTGTGAACCGCAATGTCAAAGATAATAGGATCAGTATCATCACCTTCTTCCAGATCTTCAGATCTTGTGGTATTATAACTGTACAACGCAGTAATGTTGTATGTCAATAATATGAATCTGCCAAATGCATTCACATCCGTCCAGTTCAAGATGATGTGGAAAGAGTACAAAGATATCAACCAGCCAGAAATGCACAACGCATAGGGATTACCCTCGCTCATAGTCCAAATAAGATAAGCGCCAAATGCACCAAGGAATGTACCGATTAATCTCCAGTTAACAGTCATTGTGGTACCACCTAGAGATTTGTTCATGATGATGGAATACGTCACTAATGCCCACTCACCCCTCCACTCCATAAAGACCTGCTTCGTATGTGGAAGGAATGCCAATGATGCTAAGACAAAAGCACCAATACCGACTCTGATACCAAATTGAACTTCAACACGTCTGAAAAAGCTGAAGAACTCCCAGAGTTTGTAACCAACACTATCTCGTTGATCTGTAGAGTCTGTACGTTTTTGTAGTTCTGCATTCAAATTCTCTAATGCGTAGTCCAATCCAGGGAGTGACTTCGCATCATTCTCCTTTTCATTGGGCCTCCAAAAGGCCAACCAGTTCCATGATCTTCGTGAATTTTCCCAAACATCAGAATAATTGGTCAAAAGCTGAACAAAATGATCCAGTTCCTTGGAGTATTGAGACAAAATAGAAGCAAAATTACCACAACTTGCAGCAACTTCCTCCTCTTCAATCTTGGTCTCTCTATCAGTGCTTATTTTGAAAATATCCTGCGAATACAGTTTGGTAATAGCCCTTTCATATTTCTTTTGGAATAGCTCTGAAGCAAGTCGAAGACTATTTCTGTAATTGTATGTTTCCTTTGGTGCTCTGTCCTCTGAGTCTTCGAAGGGCATTCCATCCAAGACACCACGAATCGTATAAGAGAATGACTTGAGTGATGGACCCAGGTAGTAGATGAACAAATCAAACAATTGTTTAGAATCCAAAGCTGCGCGCTCGTCCAGTGTCATCGTTGATTCCGATATAGGCAAAACTGATCTAGTTAGAAATGTATGATCGCCACTGTCAAGTGAATGAATTGACTGAGTTGAGGATCTCACCGAACTTTGTTCTTCTTCATGGAGAATTTCCCATTGCATATCAGCAGATCCTTTCAAACTTCCCAATTGGGACATCATGAGTTGTGCTGAACGCACAATCTTTACAAATGATCGGTACTCTTCCTCTTTGCCAAGTAATAGAAGTTCGTGTTTCGATTCTTCCAAGTCGCTCTTGAGCTTGTTAGCTACTTTCTTAATCTGGCTGTTAAGTTTAGCTATGCTGTCGTCTGCTAATGTAGTTCTGTTGTTGATGAAGGATTGCTCGATGAGTGCTAAGTACTGTGACATAAGTGAACAAGTCTCATTGAGGTTCCCCTTCAAGTTCTTCACAGCAGATGATGGCATAATGGCATAACATATCAATACGGAGATTGAACATCCAAGTACAACGATCTTGAATACAGAGATCAGTCTCATGAGGGGGATACTGTCACTATCCTGGGCACCTTCTTTAACGATAGCGGAAATTAGTGTAATGGACGCCAAAGAGCAAGCGACGTTGAAGGTTGGGTGATTCATTTTCTGTTTCATAAAAGAGACGAAGCCCAACGATACTGATGCAAAAAGGAGGTTGATGAAAGCACTGCTGTATGAGTGGCCTAGGCGGTACACAGCACTCGCTATACCGGTCGAGAGAAGTGACACTGAAAAACTGAATATCAAAGCAATGGTGACAAATATGAGTGCCTGGTGCATGGAGCCAAACGTCCTCGATGGATGGAAATAGACTGCGACAGTAGCGACAACGTGCTTACTATCACTCTTACCAATAAATGAAGAAAGCGGTGTGTAGTAAACGGCGAGGGATGCCAAAAGGTAAGCAAAGGAGCACTTCAGCACCTTGTGATAGTTGTTGATGTGTATCCAGTTGTTAACAACTGTGCAAGATGATAGTACTCTCTGTGGGAAAGCCCGTTGTGTGCTTTGTGTGGCCATGAGCGGTTGTTGTTCGAGGTCCTCCTCATCGATAAAAGTGTCACTTCCTCTGGCACCACCGCGTCGTCTTTCACCCGTCTCCGGAACAATGACAGAGCCCCTTCTGATGAGTCTTCTCGGCAACTTCATCATGATGTCTCCAAAACTCAGGTTTTCAGTCGAATCTGTACTCGTGAACGATTGAAACCTCTTGAGGAGTGGCGTCCTCTTAATCGGCGAGCCATCGAGCCCTTTCGGCACAGCTGTTGCACCATAGTATGGCTGAGGACTCGTCAAAGACCTCTCGGTATCTCGCCCGTCGAGCATAGCGTTCACACCTTGAAATTCTTCTAGCAGTGCCCTCTGTCCTTCTACGCATCTCCCCACGTCTCCCGCGCTAGAGCTCTGTGAGAACAATCAGTGTGTAAACAACAACAGAACTGTTAAGAGTGGGCGTACCAGTTTTGCCTCACCGTGAAAAAATGTTCGGAGTAGAACATCAACTACAGGGCCAGTGGGTGGCGAAACACAGCACAACTTCAACATCAACTGACTTTTGCCATGAGCACTGCCCTCACACAAGAACTACAGAAGGAGCTCGAAAGATTTGTTGCCCAACAAGTCGCTCAGGTGCCTGAGCTTGCGGAGGATTCCACCGACGTTGCGGAGTACCTTGTGCTCTTGGTCAACAACGGCAGAACACCAGAACAAGCACACGCTGAGCTAAGCTCTATCTTCTCATCTGATGCTCTCACATCTGTTGTCCAGAGCACGTATAAGGCCCTTTCGGACTACCAAAACAACCAAGCAAACGCTGCCACTACTGCAGTCACTGCTGCCAACGCCCCACAAACACAGCAACAGGCCGAAGGCCCAAGGGATACTACGAACGATATAGTCCCAGATGATGATGATGATGCCCCTGCATCATCAATACCGACAAGACCAGCTGCTTATAACAAGTTCTCGAGCGGTATTACCAAGAACGGTAGAGGTGGCAAACCAACTAACGGCACAAGATCATTTGCACTTAGAAATGAGAACGCTTTGGCCAGAGCATTAGATTTATCCAGTGTCGCTGGGAGTGATACATTTGTTAACGCTAGAGGCCAGATCAAGAAAAAGGGTCGTTGCCACATGTTTCCACATTGTCCCAACAAAGACTGTACATTTGCCCATCCAACAAAACCTTGTTTCAATTTCCTTAATGGTACTTGTTTGAACGCTCCAGGTACCTGTAACTTCCTTCACCCATCCGAGGATGGGGCACTGATGGAAGAACTGGAGAAGACCAAGAAGGTTTACTTGGAGAAAAAAGCCCATCAGAACCTCCAGTTTGCCCAGGCGGCTACTGGTATCACGCTTTGTAAGTTTGGTATCGTGTGCTCAAATCAACAGTGTCCATTTGGTCACCCAACACCTGCCAATGAGGATGCTAAAGTGACTACATTTGAATGGTGTCCGGCCAACTTGCAATGTCAGGATGGTTCGTGCTCCAAGGCCCACTCTTCTTTATCTAAAATCAGAGAAATTAAACCAATCTCTCAACCAAAGCCATCTGTGGAAAAGTCTTTGGAACCATGTAAATTCGGTTTCAATTGTACAAACCGTCACTGCAAATTCCGCCACGCTACTACCAAAACCATGTGCCGTGATGGTGAAAACTGTATCAGAATCGACTGTTACTTTTCTCACCCTTCGAAAGAGGTGTGTCGTTTCGGTGAGAATTGTAAGAATCCAAATTGTTTGTTCCAACATCCAAATGGTAAGCCAGTGTCTGCTGGTACCATTCAAGCTAAATCGTTATCTTGGACCAACACTGACCAAAGACAGTTTGCTGTTCCTGATAATGAGGTGATTGAACAGGCTCCGCCACAAGAAGGTTGAGCAGAACATCTACTGGTTTGAAGGTTATTTTAAAGAGAACTCTTCTGATTGTGTTATAAAAATTATATATATATAGCTTATTGTTCTTCATGCTACGTTTATTTTCCTCTCTTGGCCCTTGTCTTTACGATGGGCTTGTCTATTGATTGTTTAATTGCTTGTAGATGTCATTTGATTAAGCCCAACTAAAAGTGGTACCAAGCTAGAAGACTGGTAAATATAGTATCTAACTTAAAAAAAGTCTACAACAATTGTTTGGTTACCATAAGAGTGACATTTTTAAATTAAACACGGAAGTGAAATAACTTAGTAAGCCTTCTTGGAGGCAGCAGCCTCGTCGGCGTAGACATCCATTGGGGAGATTGGCAATGGCTGCTGAGCCCACAAGTTTGGAGTCAAGAAACCGTAAGTGTTGGCAATAGCAACGAAAGCGGCCTTGACAGTGTTCTCCAAAGTTCTGGTGGAACCGGAGGAGGAGGTGTAACAGTCCTCAACACCAGCAAGCTGCAAAAGCTTCTTGACAGCTGGGGAAGCGACAATCTCCTTACCTCTTGGAGCTGGGATCAATCTGACAGAAACAGAACCAGACTTACCAGTGACCTTAGCACAGACGGTGTGTGGAGCACCCAAGTTGGTACCCCAGTAACCTCTTCTGATTGGGATGATGGAGAGCTTAGCAATGATGATGGCAGCTCTGATAGCAGTAGCAACCTCCTTAGCGGTCTTAATACCGAGACCAACGTGACCGTTGGAGTCACCAATGACAACAACAGCTTTGAATCTGGTTCTCTGACCGGCTCTGGTCTGCTTCTGGACTGGCTTGATCTTCATAACCTCGTCCTTCAACTCTGGGAGCAACTGGTCAATGATCTGGAACTCCTTGACTGGAAGGGAGTGCAAGAAAATCTCCTCGATGGTGGAGATCTTACCGGCCTTAACCAATCTACCGAGCTTGGTGACTGGAGTCCAACCCTTCTCCTCACCATCTCTTCTACCACCTCTTCTACCTTGACGGCCTCTGTTACGGCCACCGAAACCACCTCTTCTCTGACCCTCTGGAGCAGCTGGAGCAGACATTTCTGTTATTTAATACGTCGGAATGGAGCACGGAAAGTTGATGGGGGTAACTTTCAATCGACGAAATGTGAACTTCAAAAAGTATGTCCAACAGGCGTTGTGGTTATGGTGCGTGTAGAATGGTTTTTTTTCACGGCACGAGCAGGCGAGCAGTGAGCGAGCGGGTAAGGTGAAAAATTCGCGATACTGGTGTCTGGATGTTTGTAGTTATTCGAGGTTTGTCAGAGATAGGGTAATTCGCGATAGCTTTATCACGTGAACAGCATTAGGGCAATTTCACTGCTTCGGTAGGTTCACGGAGATAACTGGATTGCTCTTATCTACAGCGCCTACAGCTTGCAGAGAAAGTGGCAAACCCACAAAGGTCTATACTAGAAACTCTCATTGAACTCGGATGTAATTACTGTTTCAATTGGTAATCCGTACGAGAATGCAAATAATACGTAAATAGCTTTTCAATCACATTCTCAAACGACAACCCCCTACAAATAGCGTTCAGGTTAGAATGTGTCAAATAAATTTCAAATTGCGCCTAAAGAACAGAGCTCTGCAGACAGATAGAAAAAGACCAGAGTTATACATATATATGAATGACATTGGATCTGTTCCACGAGCTCCTGTGAATGCTCTACAATCTCTTACTATTTCTCTTCTTTATCCACATGATGATCACTTGAGGAGCTTCTTGTCATACTTTGGGTAGTATGTGGTGAACAAGTAACCATCAAGCACGACGAGACCAGCAAGACCGGCAAGAATGGCGGTGATTTCATTGTCTGACTTGAATCTGAAGATTCTGGCACGCTCATTGACACCGTAAACCAAACCAGCTATAGCACCAACTGTCACCACAGTTTGGGAAAGGACAACAGGGTTCTTGAGCTCCTCTGTGGCGGTGGCGGTGGCACTCTTTGAGGACTCAACCACATATGAGATAGCCTCCGAGATCTTGTTAGCGACGTTGTTGAAGAAGTCTATGACAGGGCCCTTGTTCTCATTGTACTCCTTCTTAATTTTATCTGCGGCGTCCTTCTCGGCCTTCTTGAGATCATCGCCAATCTCCTTAGCCTTCTTGGTGGCTTTGTCCTTAGCGTCTAAGGCAGAGGCTTTGAAATCCTCAGCAGCGGATTTTGCTTCCTTGGAGGCAGCATTGGCCTGCTTGTCAACTTCGTTGGATACCTTCTTAGCATCGTTCTCAGCGGCGGTCTTGGCCTCTCTGGCAGCTTCGGCGTAACTGGCAGAGATGTTAGTATGGAAACTGGTCGGGAGATAGTCCAGGGGTGCGACTTACCTCATTGTTTTATTCGGTGTGGTGCGTGGATGTCCCTTGTTGTGTGTCGACGTGTCGTTGTTGAGCGAGTGTGCGGTGGCCGGGGAGGTGCCAGGTTTTATAAAGTTGGTGGTAGCAATCGTGATGTTCCGGGTTGGCGGCAGGAGCACGCTTTAGAGGAATAGCAAACTTGCGCCGGGCCACACTGGCGCTTGCAACTGGGATGGGTCTATTCCACAGCTTGAGATCCGTATTTCCAGTGAATCAAACCTACGTGTTTACCTCCTAAATTTTTGTGCGACTCACTTATAGTGAAGCGTGCGAGTGGACCCTAATCCTCAACCACAAGGCCAAACAAACGCAGGCGAGCCAGCCCCAAGCTCACCCCCGCCAAATTTCAACTTGCTCTACATACATACAAACGCGCCCACCACAGCAACCGATCACGCTGGCTGTTCGTAGCATCGGCAATCTCTGTGTTTTTTTTGTCTTCTTTCAAAAATTATGTCTTTTATAGGTCTCACTTTCCGTGCCTGATTATCTGCCTAAAACGTATATCGTACTATTAAGGGGCGGGTTCTCTATAGTGGACCCACCGGGTGGCCCGACTTGCTCCCGGTGGTAGGGATGCTGCGAATTGTTCTTGTCGCATGACAGGATAAGCAGAATGTGTCAGCTATGTGATCCTTGTACCTGCTGGAAATTGTTTTAATCAGTCACTATCTGGAAACACCAAGTGCTCTCACCCCAATAGTATAAAGGCAGGAGTTCTTCTGTCATAGGAAATCGTGGGGAATGAGGCCGCCCGTCGAGTGTGTTACAAAACACCCACACACCACTTGGTCGCGTCGCATTCCCACGCCCGGTTTGTACGGCCAGGTAGTATGCTTCGACCATCTTAGAAAATACTAAATTTTGTGAATCACATGGTAGGCTCAAATCAGTCATGCTTTGGGGATCTTTCTTTCACGTAGTGTTCTCTTAATAGCCGAATTATAGTTTTTTGACTTTAAAATCTTTTTCTCATTATACGACATCAATTTTCATGAAGTAAGGTCTATAATTCATCAAACAATAGTTACATAAAACATCAATGATATTGCAAATATCGGAATCTAGCTATAATTTGTTATTGGATCCCCTGAAATCCTATCAAAAAGAAAACTGAGAGCTTTTATAACCCAAAATTTTTCAATGAAGATATTATAGCTCGCAGTCAATTCACGGAACCTTTAGCTGAAAAACCATCAAGTCCGTCGGGGACTCAATCAATAGTACCGTACTGCCTTGCAGAAGCAACGGTAGCACTACATACTTCTTGTCAAGCTAGAACTCCCTTAAAAAGTTCATATATATATACTATTCTTTCGTAAGAAGCATGTGAGACATTTGAAAACTAAAGAACTTGCTAAAGTAAAATATAAGAGAGATGTGCTACTACTAGGTTTAAATCATCATACGGCACCGCACTCAGTATAGAATACGCCTACAATTAGTCCACAGACTTACAAGGTGAATGATGGATTTACTATTTTTCTGACGCCCTCACATGGGCAATGTATACCGAGCACTACTATGAATACATCCACAAAGCGGTTTATATTTATTCTGCTGGAAATAGCCCACTGAGGCAGAAGACTTTAGTGGCACAATGATCAATTATTGATGCAAATTATAAACACTGGGCTCTGACAACTCTGAAGCAGTGCTTAGATACTACAACGAACCGTCTTATCCATAGAGTGAACCTCTCAAAACCTTAGGTCAAGAAGCGGAGCGCCTCACAAGATTTATTACTTTTATTATATTTTGATCCTCACAATACCCATAGGTCTACAGACGACAGGACCTGCAGTATATCTCAGTAAATAGGGCGCCTACAACCGGCATGGTCCCAATTACCTCAAGAAACATTTTGTATTTCCCTCTTGACGGGCGTCCGGGCTGCAAGCCATGCACATATTTTGGTTTGGTCCTGTTCTTAATACAGCTAGGATCCTGTGAAAGAAAATGCATGCCCGCGGTACAATTGTCGTTGATGTTTCCCATTGGAGATCGAACTATTGAGATTTTCAAAGAGACTTGTTTTCTTTCTCGCCATTCCTTACCATCTTTTATGGCCTGGAGGCAGCTAACGTAACGACCCCAAAACTCAGCTAGATAGGGTTGCTGATATCCTTCGTGCTCACTACTGTATCAATCCATGTGATACTCAAAAAACAACATCAACAACATCACAACAGTCTCAATATCTTACCGAGAAATATGTGATCTATATTCTCATTTAGGACCGTAAAACTATCATATCTTACAATCTTGCGCTGATGGACGGGGACATTTGAACTCAGTTTGGCGTTCAAAACCGAATTAGGTCACGAGGACACTGTCGATGGATTCGCACCTAACATGTTGGGTAAAGCAAAATGTTTGAAACTAACAGATAATGGTGCGTTTGGAAAGAGTTTTTACTGCAGCGTTACAACGCTCCCATAAGTTAACACCTTCAATCCTAATTCTAACGTTGTCGCGTGGTAGCGACCAAAAGTGCCAACATTTACGGCTCTGATAGCCACTTGTAATGATTGCTCCCTTTACAGTTCTTAGGTAGATCATATGCGTCCTTGGCCATACACAGCCATGGTCTGGTTATACTCTCTTATCAGTCGCAGACTCTAACCTCAGCCAGTCAGAGAGACGCTATCGGGTCGACTACACGAAGACGCCCAAACACGATCTATGAACTTTATTTTGCCGTCAACAGCCGGCTGTGCAGTGTGCACCAAGAGAACGTTGGAGTGTTTCACTTATGCATCCGAAGCTTCACTTGCATCTATGTACCGATCTTCGCGGGTGGGCGAGGGGAACTCAGCCTTTTTGCCAATGGTGGTAATGAAAATTGGAAATATTTAGCGCACTGTACACGCTGTGATTTTTGCAGCCTCTGCTAATGTAGTCTGCGTTGATGTCGTTTTTAGTCAGTATCAAACACAGGCCATGTAGTGCTGATATATCATATTATGGCTAGGGTGGGCCAGATACTGACCAAGACTAGGGTGCTGTTTGTGGCCCGAGACACGACTGGGATGTTGAGAAGCGTGGGCTGTGTGCGTGAGACTGCAGCAAGAGAAGTTTCTAACATGCAAGTGAACACTTCCGTAGAAGCCCATGGAAGTAGGGCACAGGATTGGAAAGCTTCCGGAAGGCGGGCATAGTGGCCGCTGCCACAGGCTCAGCACGCCGGGCTATGTAGTGCTGGTTATAAGGCAACAGAAGCCGAAACGTTAGATGACGAAGATGCAGCGCATTTTTATCGCTAAGTTAGTTCTTAGAGCTTATCAGCCTATCTTCTTTCTACTATCCAATGCAATCCCTTAGTATTAGACACTATCATAACTTCAGTTACGAAAGCCATGTGCACCGTTCTAATAACCGACAAACAAGGATCAGACTCCTAGTTATGTATGTGAGTGTTCGGTGTGGGTTGTAACAAAAAAGTGGGATATATGAACAACGTGTCGTGGGCGCTCAAGTTTCCCCTGACGCAAAATAATATCTATCCTGGAGGTTATAATGTGTTATTTGGTGTGCGCTTGTAAGGTATTGGCATTTTGACATTATAGCATGCCCTAAACTACAATAAATAATGCAATCTACAGTTATGAACAAGGAACTTCCAATAGGTATCCAATACGTTGCATTGCAAGACCCAGCGTGAGAGGTGCCGAAGATTGAGGGGTATCGACCATAATCAAGACCACGGGCAGTGACCAAGTTTTGGTTATATTGGCAGCTGGGCTATACATACAAGTGATCAAAAGACTCAGTAATATCCCTGACTTTTGCCTTTGATTGCCTAGTGATAGAGGTTCATATCTAGGGCACGATAACGGTCGCATTACGTAGCCTTTAACAGTTCAAATGCCTACTGTACGCATGCCTTTATGCCTAAATTGATCTGTAACCGTGCTTTTTCTAGGTGCTCGTCTTGGACTTTTCAGCAACTGACCAGTTGACCTTTTATATAAGAGATTTAATATAACTTCGTGATCTTGCATTTTCCAAATAATCCGAACATACAAACACTTCCAGGACGAAGTGAGCTTAGAGGGCGTGGGGCGTGGGGCGTGGTATGTACAACCCTACCCGTTGCTCCGGACAACAACACGTCACATATGCATTACAGTACAGAGAAGTGCTGGCATGAGAAGCACCGTTGACGGCAAGATGCTGTACAAATGTTCAGTTCGGCTTTATGGACCTGTAGAGACTAGAGACTAGACCATGATGCCTTAAGGGACATCAATACACGGTATGCTAATTGTGTGGCTGCATCACCGCTGCAGCCACAGTGTGGGAGGGTCTCAGACCTTTTTACTGAATACTGGCGCTTCGTAAAGTTGGGTTTTGGTTACGCATTGTGAAGAGAAGGGATGAGAAGAGGAGGGGACAATTATATTCAAGTACCCCAAATGTAGAAGATAGCATAGCCATCTAATCAAAGCCATGCGCTGATGTGACTACACTGTACAAATTTACCCCCTCAGGGCAAATGCAGTGGATTTAACAAGAGGGCAGGTCCGGAAGCGGAAGTGCCGAGCGCAAGCGACCCGTCACCCGTGTGGCTTACTCTACTCCTGAGTCCCCAAAGTCGAGGGGGCCCGAGCTTATCAATACCATGCACAACTGTGCACAAGGTGTACCGGAGGCTGACCAGCACAGAAGGGGGCCTGAGCCTGCGTGGGTGAGGGGTCGGAGGAGGGGCGGAGAAGGGGGAATCAAATTGTAGTTAAGGTAGGTAATTGAAGACTCAAACAACTAGTACCAAGTCAGACGAGACCAGAAAACTAAGGCTCAGTGGCGGTATAAGCAGTATTTTGTTCTAACTATATTCGCAAGGTGGCTTTCGGCTACTCTTTCTGGCCACCATGAATGATAGGCGATGCAGCGTGCAATGCAGGCTGCGTTCAAAGAAGTTGGGTGAACAAAGGGGACTTTGAGGTCAGAGACAACTTCTGCGGCGTGCACTTCAAGACATCGTCAGTATTTGTTTAATGTGTGCAAATTATTACTTCAAAGAGTTGAATCCAGCTATGAATAAAAGCATTTGATAACTGGTAAGTCCCATGGCCGCAAGAGACTCAACATTGTAGAAGGCGAGACTAACTCTGTGTCTGCTGAGGTGAGGGCCCGGGTGCAGACACCCCACAGGTTACAGCACTCAGGGGACCAGCGCTCTGCGCTCGCCATCGCACTAGCGCACACGTGAGAGAGTTCTGGGTGTTTTGCCCTTTTTATATATATCCGCTGTGTCTATGTTACGTTAATATAGACGTTACACTTTTGCTTGAGAGTTAAAGAGAACTCCTTGATGATGAGCCTAAAAGTCGCAAAATTTTCATCGGTTTCTCTGTGTATATATATATGTTTGAGAGGGAGACAAGGAGAGAGAAACACAGAGAAAGAGATAGGTGAGGTGGAGGCCAAGGAAATGAGTCTCTAATAGCTTCGTTCAAGCATAGTTTTATCACCCTTCCGCGTAACTCTCTTTTTCACGTTACGAATACACTGTCATCATCTATAATAATAGCAGGACGGGTGTAGACAAATAACACAGTGAAGGCGGAAGTTGAGCGGATCGGCCCCTTGGGGGGACTCACGTCTCCTGGCAGAAAGGACGTGGCGTTTAGGCGAGGCATTCATGTAACGACCTGTCAGGTCGTGTAGTATGAGAGGAGTTAAGATTTAACGGCCTTAGGCGGGTGTGTGCTATTCTTCAACCAGTGTGCACAGAGAATGTGGCCTGAAGACTTCAGGGTGTAATGCCCATGAATACGTGGACACTGGATCATGAGTAAATTAGGGCTTCAACAACAGACTCCAGCCTTGATTATGAAATAACCAGCGCTGCTGCAACCTTCGCACAGCAAATGTACACAGTCAGAACTGAACAGGGGGTTTCCCAAAGCAATTGTCGAATTAGGGGGACAAGTAAACAACCCTTGTTCGTAAAGTATTTTTCACGGTCCTGAAAAAGGTGCTGCAGCTTGTACCCTTACATCGCGAATCAGCGACTGTCAAGACTTCAAATTCTACAGACATCTCTTGCCGATCTGATAAGGTGAAGACTGGAGCCGCGGATTTTGGTTCCAAAGATCGGAATTCGGCCGAGATAATTTCTTAATTTGGAGCGGCCTTGTGACCCTGTGATAGGAGTTGTGTGGAGCTCTTGAGAAGGGCATGAAGGGACACATCCGCACATAATATTGTTGAGTGGCTATCGGTGGCTATGGACGACCGAAACAAAGCTGATGCTTCTGTCTGGGTTGATTTTCGTCGATGAATCATAGACGATCATGTTACCAGTTTTCCTAGCAAATCTTATCGACCTTCGAGGATTACCATTATAGCTGATCCCTTGCTTAGTGAACCAAACAGGTACTGTTTTAGTGTGACCTCAATAATCAAGACAGATTTGTGTCCACGGCAGTCAAAGCCTAAATTTATGTCGCAGCCCTGTCGAAGACAGCACGGTTCTGCTTATAGGATTTATGATCTCGGGCAGCTAAACGGATAATAGAGACAAAGGGAGGGAGTTAAGTCATCACTTGACAGCCTGAAAATTGCAACGGCGATCCGACACCAAAAGAGAGCTTATGTATTGCGTGTAGATCTTCCAAATGCGCTCCCATCGATCGTCAACCAGAAGGCGATGTACCGCAGAATCGCAGACGCTTGAGAAGCCGGAAAGAATTCGATTGTGATTTTCGTTGACAGTTGTGGGTACCTGCTGCTACAAGGGGCAATGTTGCTGTATCAGACGCCTATGTGACAATCTTCCTCCAGCAGACCACACCTTTCCCCTTCGTAGTAGCCTTTGGGCCATCACGGGCTTCATGCACATGCCTCTTGTAGTGACCAGAAAATAACATCGTTCCATACATTGAATGTCAGACATAATTTACAAACGGCCAGGATCATAGCCTCTCACGCTAGTTGCGTGTCAAGGTAAGTGTTGATGTAGAAGAATACCACAGCAGCCTTGCAAAGGGAATGATCAACAACATACCTTACAATCATATTAAGAAGTTGCAGCTTTTTACAATGTAGTCGGTAGCGCAGGAGAATTTCTACATTAAATGACAGATAAAGCACAATATTGGCACACGTGTACAGTGTGGACGGGTTGAATAAAAGGAGCACTTGCCATTTTTAGCTTGTGGCGCTCTGTGTGTTTGGAAGTGGTGATTCCCCGAAAATAGATTTGCCAATGTAGTGTTCAGCAGACTGAGGCTGGCAAGCATCATGAGACATTGAACATAAGTGCGAGGGAGTTGGAGAAGGGGTCGAGCGCCCTAATCTGGGCAATATTAATATCACACAACTATCCCAGTTGAGATAGTGAGCAGTGTAGCCTATAGACCACATTATCTTGATCAGAAAGACTCCCTTTTCTTATTTTATGTTAAACACGTGAAGCAAGCCTTGCGTTGTTTTGAAGATTGGACAAAAGTAGCCCACACCAATCTTTTTTCATGTACCATGTAAACGCCCCGCGCTCTCTTACACTTTCTCCGGCAGAGAGGGACGTGGACCGACATGCTCTAAGGAGTTTTTCCGGTGGTCTTGCTTTTCGAAGCTATATTGCAGATATACCACTCAAAGCCTATACTAGAGCCAGTCAGTACAGATTTTAAAATTATCATAACAAAAACCCATAATATGATTTTGATAAAAATGTACTAAACACCGACCATAGGGATAGCCCTCACTTCTATGAACGGAAAAACGCAGGTTATGCACGTCGAAGTACCTTTCTAGCTGAACAATATGGTGCGACGCTCCTGGGTCTATTTGTACTTCAGCATGGCTTTGCTTTATACTTTGCACAACGTTTCCTGCAATGTTCCCAAGAACGAAGCTCTACTGCCTCAACTTGGGCAAAGTTCAGGAGAGAAATAATTATGACCTAGAAGTAGCGGAACACTACCAGAAACTCCATTTGCCGTACACAGTTGCGATAAGCTCCAATCTTAGCCGGGAATCCCCTGTAACATTTGTAGTATGGCGTCTCATTACTCTACCATTCCGAAAAGTCTTACGGCGTTAACGTTGACGACGAGATAGAAAGTGTTCTTATGAATGAATCTTAGCTGACCTATATCACTCGGAAAAACAACAGTACTATCCACGACTTCGCGTATTATCGCCAACTCCGCAGATAAATCGGTTTCAGGAAATTGTGCCAGTGCGGATGTTCTGCCAGAGGGAGTGCCCCGTTACAGCTAGCTACTACCAGAGTGCTATAGTGGTATAGTGCGACTCTGCTCAAGTCTAGGTTCTTGTCCTGCCTAGCCCCTGAATCAACCGCGGCTTCATTGGGGGCTTAGGTCTATGCTAGGTAGAGGCCGGCATAGAAAAACGCTTTGCTGCGGACTTTATATGAGCTGTAGAGACTTAGAGACTAAGAGACCACAAATCCTAGACCATGAGACTAGTCTCCTTTGGGGGCGCTGCCCACGACCTCGAGCGCTGTGGGGAGGCGGTGCGCCTAGAGTGTGTCCCTTACCGCAATGTGCACCCCTGTCTAGGACGGTCTTAAACGCCCATGGCAGTGTGGAGTCCTGCAGCAATGCATGATGCATCGAGGTGCTACATAGATATACAGACCACGGCATAATTGCTTTGCAGGGAGTGATTTTCACTTGCATATTCTGCGTAATGTAGGGAACTTCCGGTAGGTTTGGGTTGATGGAGCTTTGCCTCTTATGCCGCGAGGGCCGTGCACACTGCAGACGACTTTTCTTTTTGCGCCCCCTACAAGCGCCTGCATAAGCCTACACTTCCAGCATGGTGTTGATATATAACTACCCACCACGCCCAACCGTCGCCAGAGAACTTCACCACTACCGCTAAGCACAGGACACCTCCTTCGCTTATTAGCACGCTACAAAGGTACCACACCACTACATACAGTGACCAATCGCGGTGCCCTCACCATACTCGTTGTCTTTGTCGCTTCGTCTCACCCTTGTCGATCGCCCCGCAACTAGCAACCGAACAACACCGATACGCTACTGTTCGCAAGAAATCATTTCCAATGGCTTCAGTCGAGGACTTCCCTTTCGCCGAGTTCAAATATGGCTCTTTTGACATGAGCGCCAATTCGTTCAGCTACCTGAGCAATCCAGAGATGCACTCACTTGGCCTCTTTGATGGTCTCGATCAAATGTCGACCAACATGGCCTATCTCGAGGAGGACGCTTCCTCTCCGCTCTCTGGTATGCCATTGCAGCATCACCATCAGCAGCAACTTACTCTCAATCCATCTTCTATGATCATTACACCAACTCATAACCTCAACAACTACATGTTGCCCATTGAGCAGCAGCAGCAGCAGCAGCAGCAACAACAACAGCAACCGCAGCCACCAATGCAGTTGACATCTCATCAGTACAATAGTATGGAAAACGAGCTGATCTATTCGCAACAGCCTCAACAGATAATGTCACATAACTCTCAGTTTGATGGCTTCCCACCAGTGCATGCATTCGTGCCTCCAATCACTCCAGTAAACACCGCGCATGAGCTAGAGTTCCAGACACCACAGAGATCAAGAAATATGAGCGAGGCCGACATCATGGAAACCTTGCAACAGAAGTTTGTGGATTCACCTCTCTCTTTGTCCCCAGAATCCATCATTACCTCTTCCATTGCACCATCATACTCCTCTGCACCATCTTCCTCAAACGAAGGCGGAGAGCCTTTCCAACGTTATAAAGTTATTAGAGGTATTTCGTCTGGTGGTTCTGCTACCAAGCCACCGCGTGTTGTTACATTGGCCAACCACCATTACGCTCCGGTTAACTTAGAACTTGTTGGAGCTACACTTCATGATTTGTGCTTGCCAAAGTGGAGTGAAGCGGAGAAGATGGATCGCAGAAGAATTATTCGTGTCGAAAGATACCAGGTCGGCCCTCGTATTGTGGCCCAATTCAGTATTATTGGCAGCGCTAAGGAAAACCCAAAGACAAAACCAGCTCCAGCCGGTGTCGATGTGGTTGAAGTTAGTTGTTTGGAGTGTTACACAAGTGCCAATGACGATGAAGATGAAGCATCTGAGCCTGAGTACGGCTACAAGTTGGGTGAAGCCGACCAATTTAAACGCAACTTCTACATCACGAGTGTTGAGGTCATCAAAGTTGTTGAATTGTTGATTGGAACCGAACTTCAGGATGCTGTTGAACGTCGTCGTGAGAGAGGTAGAATCAGATCAAACTTGGTTCCCTTTTGGTCCAAGAAGCCAATCTCCTCAAGAATGTCCAATCAGGAATCTAGAAGCTCTCCATTGGGCTCCGATGGATCGTTGGACTATAGAGTTGAACTTGCAACCAGAATCATGTCCTATGATATCAGGAAGCCAAGAGGTTTCGACAAGGAGGTAAGAATCTTGAAGTGGGAGAAGCTTGTTCCTGCCTTAAAAAGAGCGCTGCAGAGCTACTACGTTGAGATTCCAGATGATTTCGATCATGAGGATAGCTGAGTAGCTTCTCTTACTTTCCTCTTTGTTACGACGCTGATATGACAACAAAATTGCTTACGACCACTCCTTCATGACTCTGTCTCTTCTAGTATTGATATCCTTTTCCTTGTTTTCCTCCTTTTTAAATTGTTACGTTATTGATTTCATACTATCCTTTTGATTCCTATGGGAACCTGGTGTTCTCGTATATTTTTCCCGATCTTAGTGTTGTATAGTTTGGTTTTGAGAATTGATAACTATTACACTGCGCATCGCACTGTGCTATACTCTTTCAAATGCATGTAGAAATTGTGCAACGCACTCCAATTACCATCGAGTACCATGAACCATGGATCATGGATCATGGATCATGGTGCACGATACAGTTGTATGCCGATTAGTGTCAAAGTGTCTGAGACCACAAAAGCAGTATACTGTGGACAGACTGTAGGGGGTCGCACTGTGCCCGAGTTCCTGTGAATGTGCGGTGCGACCACTGAACAATGGAATTCAAACTGTGTCTTACAAGCCCTAAGCTGAGCAAGAAGAGTTAAAAACAGCTAAGACTAGTAGCCATACAGTGAACTCCATTAGCCTGTGCTCATGGAAGGTGAAGCTGGCAGCGTATTAATTAGACACATTATTCGATGTTCACATTCCGTGTTAAACATGTGCCTAGAAGTTGGCAACGCCCGGGCACGGTCACAGTGTTCACAGCTTTCGCGCGCCTGCGTGAACCTGCGTCCGCCACGAGCGTCGAAAGCCGCGCGTTCAGATCAAAAGCCCCAGAGGAGGTTGAGAAAAATATATAAACTTTAAGACATTCCTTTGACCCATCTCACATTAGGAGTCGGGGCGGACGCAAAGCGCGCTTGCAAACAGGGTCACATGGTAAACGCGACACAGACAAAAAACACGTCTAAACAGGCGGTGCTCACAGCGCTTGCTTCCAACGGAGCGCTCTTTGGAATCTTTCTGGCGCTCTTTCTGATCTTTAGATTGAAACTGCTCAGAATTTACCAGCCCAAGTCTTCCTATGACCTGATCAATGACGAGAAGAAGCCGGAGCCTCTCCCATCAGGCCTGTGGCAATGGCTGTTGCCATTGCTGAAGAAGTCCGACAACTTCGTTATCAGACAGGCCGGTATGGATGGCTACTTTTTTCTTAGATATCTCTCTCTCATCTGTGCCATCTGTTTCTTCTACATGCTTTTGTTCTTCCCCATCCTTCTCCCGGTCAATGCTGTAGATGGTAAGGGCTCTGATGGCCTTGATGCATTTACCATCTCCAACGTGGGGTCGTCCTCTAAATACTACGCACATGCAATACTCGCTTGGGTTTTTTATCTCGGTGTGATTTTCATCATCTACAGAGAACTTACCTACTACTCCTCCATAAGACAGGCTGTTCTGTCTTCTCCCCGCTACGGTCAAAAGCTTTCCTCCAGAACGGTTTTGTTTCAGACTGTGCCATCCCAATACTTGGACGAGTGCGAATTTGCTAAATTATTTGAAGATGTGAAAAAGGTCTGGATTACTCGTGCTGCTTCCAACATCGCAGAGAAGGTCAAGGTTCGTGACAATCTCGTTGGAAAACTCGAGAATGCTCAAAACACTTTGCTGCGTGCTGCTATGAAAATCAAGGCCAAAAAGGAGAAAAAGGGTGAGACGATTGTTCCAGAAGATGATCTCACACAGTACGTTCCGGATAAGAAGCGTCCTACTCACAGACTCAAGTTCCTGATAGGCAAAAAAGTAGACACCATTAACTATGCCAAGGAGCAGTTACCAATAATGAATGCAGAGATCGAGGAGCTCCAGAGTAATCACTCTCAAGAAAAACCAATGGACTCTGTGTTCGTTGAGTTCGGATCTCAGTACTCTGCCCAGGTCGCTTTCCAGTCCATTACTCACCACACCGCTTTGCACATGTGTCCTCGTTATGTTGGTCTGGAGGCATCTGACATTGTGTGGATGAACATGCGTATGTTCTGGTGGGAGCGTCTTGTCAGAAATTTTGGTGCAATCTCTGCCATCACAGCTTTGGTCGTATTCTGGGCCTTCCCTGTTGCCTTTGTCGGTACGATTTCTAATATTACTTACTTGACCAACAAGATTCACTTCCTTCGTTTCATCAACAAAATTCCAGATCAGTTGCTTGGTGTTATTACCTCAATGTTTCCAACACTTGCTTTGGCATTACTCATGATGCTCTTGCCGGTCTTCATCAGAAACATGGCCAAGGTTGCCGGTTCGCCATCCCTCCAACACATTGAGTACTTCACACAGCAATCCTTCTTTGCTTTCCAGGTCATCCAAGTCTTTTTAGTTACCACTATTTCTTCATCTGCTACTTCTACAGTGACGCAGATTGCTGAAGATCCAGCAAGTGCCATGTTCTTGCTCTCCGAGAACTTGCCAAAGGCGTCCAACTTTTACGTCTCTTACCTGGTCCTCCAAGGTCTGACTTTGTCTTCTGGTGCCCTATTGCAAATTGTTTCTCTCATATTGTTCTACGTTTTTAATTTCCTTTTAGACTCCACCCCAAGAAAAAAATTTAACAGATTTACCAAATTGTCCTCGATGTCTTGGGGTACTGTCTTCCCAGTTTTCACCAACTTGGCTGTCATCACTTTGACATACTGCATCATTTCTCCATTCATGTTACTTTTTGCCGCTGCGGGGTTCTTTTTACTTTACGTTGCGAACTTGTACAATCTGACTTATGTTTTCAAGGAGTCACCAGATGGCAGAGGAATGTATTACCCACGTGCTTTGTTTCAGACTTTCGTTGGTGTCTATCTCGGTGAAATTTGTCTCCTTGGCTTGTTTGCTGTCTCTAAGGCTTGGGGTCCAATCATCTTGACTGCCATCTTGCTAGGAGTTTCTACGTTTGTTCATATGAATTTGAACACCGCTTTTGACAAGCTGCTTACAGTTGTTCCGGTCGATGCCATGAAACCACTGGATGGCGTGAGTGATACTCCATCTTACTCCAAGCCAAATTCTAAGAACAGATACTCTGGTTTATATGCTAATGACCAGCAGTCCCATGGATGGAGCAAGCTGGAGAAGTCATTTGATGGCGATTCCTCCTTCAGACCACCAACAAACGTGTTTGAGCTCGATGACCTAAACCGTTTGTCCCTGGATAAAACTCGTCATGGTGCCACTGTTCCATTGCTGGCTGATGGTGATACAACTATAATACCACCAGCTCCTTTGTGGAAGCGCTTCTTCTTGCCACACATCTACTGTTCCTACAAGGTGGCCAAGACTCGTATCCCTGATATCTACAATTTCCCAGATCCTAATGAGGAGACTGACCCCTTCAAGTTGGAGCACGCATACGACTTCCCAGCTGTGAGTGCTCGTTGTCCAAAAGTTTGGATTCCACGTGATCCTATGGGACTCTCCACTAAAATGATCGAAGAATTTGAGGGTGTCGTTGAGGTTAGTGACCAAAATGCTTTCTTTGATGATAAGGGTAAGATCGTGTGGACTGGCCCTCCTCCATCGTATGAAGACTCGGTTCGAGCCTCCGAAGAGGACTACAAGAACTCGACCTTATTGGAGGAAGATGTAACTGAAAGGGAGTTCAGAAAATCCTGATTACGATTTGTTAAATGTTTTATTGCTTTTTTTGGCGTTTTCATTTCTGCTTTTTCTCATTATTTGCATTTTGTGCTCTTTCGTTTCCTTTCTCGGCGTTATGCATATATACTCATGGTATTGTAGAAATTCATTTCTCTTTGTAATAAGATGTGTTCGCTTCTCCCACTGGAATACCTCGTAGATACGGGGAAATGGCACTGGCACACGGCGCTGTTCATGAAACGTCGATAAGCCGAGAGTCTTGGCCTGTGTTAGCTGGGCGTTTTACATGCCAAGATAGTGGTGGCTGTCCGGGATACCATAGTCTGGTTGTGGTATCTGCTTGTTATCTCAAGTTATCAAATTGTATGTATAATATGTTGAACTGATAGGCAGTAGTGATTGTTGAGGAGCATACCAGCATAATGCGTAAGCACTATTATAGAACAATCTGGGGTACAGCACTGCGCTCCATCAACATGCCAAGTTTTGGCAACACGAGGGGAGGGGAGTTGAGACCAGAACACGGCACTAACCAGAACTCCACAATCAGAGGCTGTGTGAATCACGATAAGATATCAATGATGTGATAACGTGGTAGTGGGCGGGGAAACGGTGCCTTTATAAACAGCATAGCCTGCAGTTCACACGGACGATGGGGATGAAATCCTAACTTCATCTTTGTATAAAATGTCAGATATCAAGGATATCGAGGCCAATCAAGTAAGCCTGGATGACTCCCCAGAAACTGCTTCAATTTCTTCTGTTTCAAAAGGCTCCAAATGGCAAGAATTCAAGGACTCCTTCAAGCCAATGGAATTCGAAGAAGTGGACACAACCAATATGACAGAGCTTGAGAAGGCCATTGCTAAAACTTCCAAGTCTCCACTTCAAAAATCGTTGAAGAACAGACATCTTCAGATGATTGCTATCGGCGGGTCTATTGGTACTGGACTTTTTGTTGGTTCTGGTGGTGCCTTAGCACGTGGTGGCCCGGCTGCTTTACTCATCGCCTGGTTTCTCGTTGGTACTATGATATTTTCCACTGTTCATGCTATTGGTGAACTGGCTGTTCGCTTTCCAATTTCTGGTGGATTCAATGTCTACTCCACCCGTTTTCTCGATCCATCCTGGGGTTTTGCTATGGGCTGGAATTATGCTATGCAATGGTTGATTGTTTTGCCTTTGGAATTGGTTGCTGCATCAATCACTATTGGATACTGGGATTCCTCTATCAACCCTGTCGCATGGGTGACAATTTTCTATGTATTCATTGTTGCCATCAACTTCTTTGGTGTTAAGGGCTATGGTGAGGCCGAATTTGTGTTCTCAGCCATCAAGGTTATCGCTATCATCGGTTTTATCTTCCTTGGAATTATCTTGAATTGTGGAGGTGGGCCAAAGGGAGGTTACATCGGTGGCCGCTATTGGCACAATCCAGGTGCGTTCTCTCACGGCTTTAAAGGTGTTTGCTCCGTCTTTGTTACTGCTGCTTTCTCATTTGCCGGGACTGAGCTTGTTGGTCTTACAGCTGCTGAGACAATCAACCCCAGAAAGTCCCTTCCAAAGGCCACAAAGCAGGTGTTTTGGAGAATTACCTTGTTCTACATGATTTCTTTGACACTTGTTGGCCTTCTAGTTCCATATACCGACTCTAGATTGGGAACTTCCTCTGATGCTGCTGCATCTCCATTTGTTATTGCAATCAACAACGCTGGAATCGGAGGACTGGACTCTGTTATGAATGTCGTCATCATGATAGCTGTTCTGTCCGTTGGTAACTCGTCGGTATATGCTTGCTCTCGTACTTTAACCTCACTTGCAGGCCAAGGATTTGCCCCATCGTTCCTTTTATACGTTGACAGAAAGGGTCGTCCGTTGTGGTCCACTCTCGTCACATTTATTGCTGGACTTTTATGCTTCGTTTCTGCTTCAGATAAACAAGGCGATGTGTTCACTTGGCTTTTGGCTCTCTCTGGGTTATCCTCCGTTTTCACCTGGGGCTCTGTTTGTGGTGCTCATATCAGATTTAGACATGGTATGGCTGCTCAGGGAAGAGATCCTAATGAGGAACTGGCTTTCAAGTCGCAGTGTGGCATTATAGGCTCTTATTATGGTGTTATTCTCAATACCCTGATTCTTATTGCCCAGTTTTGGGTTGCACTTTGGCCTACCGGAGAATCTCCAGACGCATCCGTATTCTTCCAGTCGTACCTAGCTATGCCAGTCATCATCGCCTTCTATGTCTTCCATAAGGTCTGGAAGAAAAACTGGAAATTCTATGTTAGAGCCAGTGATATTGACTTGGATTCTGGTAGAGCCGAGCATGACTTTGACTTGCTCAAACAGGAGATTGCTGAGGAAAAGGCGTACATTGCCTCTAGACCGTTCTGGTACAGAGCATACGCTTTCTGGTGCTAAACTGACTATGTTTTGTTTTAATAAACGTTTACTTATAATATGATAAAGTGTAGCTGATTTTAGCATAAGCATGGCACTCATTAGTTTCTTCTATTGTTTAATGCATTTACATTAATCATTAACCCTTAACTTATTCTTCAAAGATTTAATCTTATGATCTAAAACTTTCATCCACGACTCTAAATCTTTGAAATTCTGATGTTCCACAGCTTCCTTCAGACCAGGAAGTATCACTGTCTCACCACCGTTCACGATGTCAGGTGCATATATGACACTCTTGAACCAGGATCTTTCCAAGAGACCTTTACCATTAAATACCTTCTCTAGTTCTCTTGCTTTGTTATCCATGTTTTTAGTTTCAAAAGCCAGTTTTAACTTGATGTAAAACTTGAACCAAGCATAATCGACAGACATTTGATCCTGCAAGACCCTAGCCCTCTCATCAAATATTCGAGCGGTATCCTTTAATTCTTCAAGGGTGATGAAGATGTCCTGTAAAGCCAAAGGCAATGAGACATCTCGTTGGCGCCATGTGACCATCCGTGTTAGCCAATGTTGGGGTAGAGACTTTACGATATCTTGGAACGCGCTGGAGATACGCGCAATGTAGTTTTCTGTAGAGTATTCAAGGACTTCATTCTCAGACATCTCAACGACTAAAAGACCAATATAGGATGCTAGTGCTTTATGATTTGTGTAGTTTGGATCAATGTATGATTGAAGCCATTCTGATGTATCAAATATGGAGTTTCTTGCAAGTGGAGACGTGTAATTTGAATGGTATCCAATTGAGCATGTTGGTATACCCAAGTGATATTGGAAGACAGATGGACCCAGTGGTGGACTTTCCAAAATCTCGAATTCCTGCTTCAATTTATGAGCTGTCTGTTGTAATAGACCACTCAGCAAAGGATGTGTAGAAATTTTGAGGTCCTTACCAGTGACACCATCCAAGTCGATATATGAAATACCGTATCTTTTCAAATCCTTCATAGCTTCACCATACTCAGTGGAACCTAATTTTCCAGCCTCATCACCATCCCAGGAGGCAACAACAATGGTTCTCAATGGCCTCCATCCACGTTTCTGTAATGATGCAAAAGCACGAGAGATTTCAAGAAGAATTGCAGTACCACTATGGGAAGAGCCAGCACCATTGATAGGGGCAAGACCATCTCTATGAGCCCCAAGAATGATTTTATCAGATAAGAGACCTGGAATAGTGTATATGATATTTTTGATGGGTCTTGTTTTTGGTGTCTGTTCATTGTATAGGTAAATTAATGCGGATGAAGGACCAGCGGAATAGTCAAAGGGCATATGACCTTCCCATCCAAGTTGGGGACCTAATCCGGTCAGTGAGGAGAGTATTGGTGTAATTTCGTGTGCACTAATAGGGACTACTGGTATTTTGGGAATGTATGGGTCTGGAGAGCGGCGTTTTGCTGCTCTATTGGATGGATACCCTGGTGTGGTTGGATCTCCTGGTTGGAATGTTGAAAGGAGAAGCGATGATCTCTCCACAGAGAAGGGAGAACGAGCTGGACCATCCGGATATGGAAGGTAACCATTATTCTCAGTGATGTTACAGTCATTGGCCGGGTCGGTGAATGTGAGCATACCAACTGCGCCCTGTTCTTCAGCATGCTTAACCTTGTGTGGCATGGCGACACCTCCTCCAGTTCTGGCAATGTGAATGGAGTTACGGAGATTAACTCTTTGGAACTTAAGAAGCGAGTAGTCTTCTGCAGAACCATAGTTAACAAAGACAAATGGGGCAGTGATGTTGCCAGTTGGGGAATACTCATGATAGACAGGAACAGAAGCCTGAGTCAAGGGATCAATTTCTTCGAGGTTAGCTCTGTGAATAACTGCACCGTTTTCAAGTAGTGTCACTAAGCTTTTCTCATGTTGCATCATCCAAGAGTAGTAGAACTCTCTGCGTGGTTCCAACCCGTAGCCTCGTAGTTCATCAAGGACGTATTGAGCGGCCTCGTCACCGTCCCCCGGTAAATGAGAAGCTTTACACAGCGCCTCTACGTGGCGTTTCGTATTATTTTGCTCTCCAGAGCTCAAGTCCCATAAAAACAACCTTACCGTGTCATCTCGAGTTAGCTGAGAGAAGTGTACGCGGCGGTAATCCCTTGCAAGGCTCGTTCGAGGAAGGAAGACCATGGAGAAGATGAACACGGCCACAACGCCCCATAGCACAGCAGCTGTCATTCTGCGCGTGGTCAGCGAGGGCCATCGTTGCACGACAAAGTCTCTGATACTGCCTATTACACTCACCTCGCTCTGCCAGGTTTGCACACTGGCGATGGAGTCCTGTCGGTGGCGCTGTACGCGCCTATTGTGTTGATTGATGAGCTCGTTAGTGTACGAGCGCATCCTACCACGTGTCTCGTCGTGAACTAGAAGCGGCATTCGCTCGTGTGTGATAGAGCTGTTCCTGCTCCTGGTACCATTGAGAGCAGACATTATGTGATGTATTTGTACCTGATTGCTCAACTGGCTATGTTTTCCGATTTTGCCAGCTGAGTTCTTAGAGGTGTGGGCGGCTAAAGCGTTCTTTCGCACCGCGATTACCGGGATGGGGGAGGGGTAAATTATGTGTCAAAGAGGTTACGCAGCCCAGTGCTTACACGTCTTTTTATAAGTCATTAAATTACGTTAAATTTATATGCGCTCCTCATTATCACTTCAAACCTTCTTCGTCTCATCACTTTCCAGAGTCTCTTCAGCAGACCTTTTCTTGCTGTTCAGTTGCTCTGTGATTCTCTTATCACCCGTCACTCCATTGACGGGTCTGAAATATGGCTGACATCTCCAGTATGGGATTGTCTTGTAAGAGCCACCCCATTCTTGTTTCTCGCCAACGGTGATGACATCTTTCTCGTCAATGTCATCCTTCTGATAAATCTCTGAAACACGGTCTTCAACGGCCTTAACCACAGCTTCAACAGAGTCAATGTTATGCTTTGGGGAGACTCGGGCGACCATGTCTCTGATGTCGGTGTGCACAGCGAGGAAAGGACGCAGAATTTTGAACAGATGCGATTTCATACCGATCTTGGAGGCATTACCAGGGCATGTCTTAACAATTTCATAATATTCTCTCAAGATTTTGTCAACTCTTGGGTGTTGTTCATTCAAAGAAAAACTCTCATCAGTGAATACAGCAGGGTTAAACAAGTTACCCTCAGCACTCATCACCGCATCACACTTGACCTCATTCAAGCAGCGAGTGATGTCTTCTGGGTACAGAATATTGCCATTAGCGAAAAAGACAGTATCCTCCGGTAAGTTTTCTCTTAAGTATGTCAAGATGGACCAGTCAGCCAATCCTGTTTTTTGCCCTTTCATCTCTCTAGTTCTTCCATGAACTGTCAAAAACTGGGCACCAGCAGCCAAAACCATCTTCGCATAATTCAGTGTTTTTTCCTTATCGTCAAATACTCTGATTTTTGCCGTTACGGGGGTGTCTAATTCAGTATGTAGCTTATTGATCAACTTGTAAACTAGATCCCAATCATCCATCAAGAAAGCACCATAGTTACCCTTTTTAGCTATACCTTGTGGACAGCCAAAATTGATATCGACAGCATCACATTTGCCTTCAACATATTTAGCAGCTTGTAATAAATACTCTGGATCATTTGCACAAAATTGTACTACCAAAGGTCTGTCTTTTTCATCACTACCATCCCACTCAGACCACATATCTTTACGGTACTTTTCCTGTGTTGCAAATAATCGGGCATGAAACATGGGCGTGTAGCATAAGGTAGCACCATACTTTCTAGAAAGAATACGCCATGCTAATTCAGATTGATCAACCATAGGAGCGACTATACGCTTTGGTTGACCAATGGAGTTGAAGAGCTCACGACCAGCAAGTTTTGTCATGATATGTGAAATGGACGCCTGTGTCCTTATATGTGTGAGAGTATTGTAGAGAGACAGGGTGGGAGGCGAAGTAGAACAGGAAGAGAGAGCCGACGATGAGCGATGAGCTTCCTCGACTTCAGATACATTTCTTTTTTACCTTACCCAGAGTGCCCCATAACCATGTTGGCTCATTTGGTGTCCGGGTGTTAGTTTTAATAGATGCTGCGCGTGCCAGGCGCTCTCAGATCGCCTGATTTTTAAGTGGTACGATTTTATTCCGCAGCTGTAGGGGGAGTGCCGGTATCTTATAAATGTGGGTCTGCATGCCCTTTTGTTGTTTATCATGACTATAGCGTGTCCTTCCTCCCTTCTGCATCTTGGGATATCTTGGTATCTCGTTTTCTTTGGAAGACGTGTGATTACTCACTATAGCTACCACATCGATATTATCTACATACTAGCTTGCATTCAGACACACGTGACTTCACAAACACGACATTCGAGATGGCTCTACGAAACTACATGTATTTTAAGCACCAGGACTCCCTGAAAGACCGCATCGCGTCAGAAGAAGCAGTATCACCACAGCCTACTCGTGAGCAATCGCCAGTGCAAACACAACCTAAACAGAAGCCTAAGAGATTGACCCCAACTCAGATAAGAAAGCTTATGAATATGAGTCTACAAGATTCTACTGAGGAGAGTATTGAATCTGGTGTATCTAGTGAGTGTCATGAAGGTGAAAAAGAAGAGGAAGTAGACAGAAAGACAGCTAGTCAGTAGACGAAGGCTATGCTTTACTCTCTATTGATTAAGATACCCGACTTTGCTTTATGGTACACGGTACGTTACGGAGTTTTTTGCTTTTGGTATTTTTTGATAATTGGTTCTATATGGATTCAGGGTTTTTACTGAACATTTGCATAATTTTAGATAGATAATGTTAACGATAATGAAGTCTAATGAGGTAATGGTAGTGTGCTAATGTTTGTATTAGAAAATACGAGATCTATACAAAATGGATATCCATGTCATCTGACACCCCTCTTTCAGCTCTGAAAAGATCCAGACGGGTTCTTATTGACATAATTTTCTCTCTCCATCAATGATCACGAATTGATTTAAAACGAATCTTTAGCCCCACCTTTTCGTTAACCGAACAACTGGATACTCAACCATTACCAAGATCACATCTTAACAAAAACTGTCGGATGAATCAAGAAATGAGAAGAGGACCCTCACTTAGAGTGAAGGTAAGGAAAATGAGCAGAGAAGGACAGTTTAATCACGTACTGTCTAATATGATGGATGAACTTTTGGACAAAGTTAATTAGAGAAAAAAAAATTAAATGTGAGTGTTAAGGTTGCAGAAGAGTGCAAAGTTTGAAAAAATTTGTGTGCAGAGAGCAGCTTTCCGCGGTAGGCTTACCCATTTTTTCGCGAACCAGTTTTATACCCACCATTTCGCGGAAGCCATATTTTAGGGCTTCGGGTTGGCTGGTTCGGATGATTTGAGAGACTGTGAGGCTCATGGATTTTCCGGGGAAGCTGGCTGAATCAATCAGCTTCGCTCACAAAACGACGTATAAGAAGATATAAAGAGTGTGTCATATGAACTCGTAGATATGAAAGAGATAGCGACCCCACAGATACCGATATCACCGGGATAAACAGAGTCCAGAAAGCAATGACCCCTTGCCGGTTAAGCGAACCACGTCGATAAGAGCCATCGTTCCGACTTTCTCCATCAATGTGTGACCATAGTAACCGCGATGGGGCATCAAAACTGTACACAAGGAGGCATGCACACGGGGAAGTTAAGAACACAAACCGACTTGTCTGGGCAGCTTGCGTGTATGACGGATACAGGAGCTGCGACTCGCCATGGCTGCCTAATGAGGATCGTAGTTGGTCACGTACAAGTTTCAGAAACGGGTAAACTTCCTTCCTGCCTGTATTCCCTGTCCAACCTTGATGACGTGACAGGGTATTATTTGCTTTGTAGTGACGACGCAAAGAGAACTGCAAGATGAACAGATTGTATGCTAGTCTAATCACGGTATATGGAGGGGCGTGTTCCGGGGTAAAGACTCAAGGTGGGCTGTTTCTCTGTGTACGGCTTTTCCGGGGTCGGACTCGGACTAGTTGACAGCTGATTGTCGTGGCCACACACAGAGAGAAGGGCTGGATACTTTAAAGCTTCCGGGTTGCGTGTATTATGATCAAGATCGATTATTTAAGGGAGGCTGAATTTTCAAGGTTGTCTCTTAGCCAAAGCATAGCGCAGGTGTGCACTGGTGTGCTTGTATGTGATGACTGATATAGAACGCCTAGCTTAGCAAGTGTAAATGGTGTGAAGGTGCTACCGCACTACAAGCCTCAGAAACATCCACCAGTGACAATGAATTTACGGTTCAACTAGCTGGAAACTTAAAACAATGAGCATACTGATTATTTCTCTTACGGGTGCCAATCACACAAAAGCGTAAAGTAGTGAATCTTAATTGTATACACTCTGGTTGCTTGCGGTTGGGCGCCACCCCTGGAAAGCCGTGACGCCTGTGTAATGCTGACTCCGTCGCGCGCCCATTGGCTGTACCGGTTGTTCGGGGGTGTACAGTGGGACCCGAGCAGTGTCCAATGACTGTTACCTTGATAGATATTGCGAAAACAGGGAATGGGACACCTCTGTTACTTAGGCCTCACTAATTAGAATAGACGAACTCTTTGTCCCGTGGCGTCATCATCTCCCTTTCGACTTACTGATACACCGGTTCTTTGTCTCTGTCTCGGGCTCCGTGACGCGGCCCCCACGGCGCGTCCTGCCCCGTCTCCCCGTACGTGCGCGTACCAGCGTTTTTTTTGCGTATGTGTACGCTCAACACCAACTTTTAGACCAGCGAACGACTCCCTTACAGAGCGGCTGAACACTTCTTTTATAACAACTGTCAACGCCGGCTTGAACCTTTGCTGTTGCTACATCCTCCGCTCTTTAACACCAACAGACCACCAAGGACATTCACATCCCACAGCGAGCACGCGCCCTAGCTAGTCGCCTAACACCCTCATACACGAGAAGAATACTTCAGCACTTAGCCGCCCACTCCGTGTTCGCTTACACATCTTCTGTGTGACCTGCCCCAATCCAGGAGCTAACACAGCAAAGGATACACAGGCAACTGAGAAACTACAAACACGGCTATGTCACCTTCAGTACGCGAGTCGCCCTCACAAGGCTCTCGCCGCTCGTCCCAGTCCGAGACCTCTGCTCGTAAGCGCTCCAAACAGGTACAACAAAGTGCCCCAGGCTTTGAACCCATTCCAAAGAAGTCCGCATTGATCAAGACTGACAAGCCACGTCCACACGTTTGCTCCACATGCACGCGAGCTTTCGCCAGGCTCGAGCACTTGAAGCGCCATGAGCGTTCTCATACACACGAGAAGCCATTCCAATGCGCAGCTTGTGGAAGATGCTTTGCTAGAAGAGACCTCGTGCTTCGACACCAGCAGAAGCTTCACTCCGGGCTGTCGACGAACAACTTGAAAGAGGCCACCAAGAAGGGAGAGAATGAGAACATCATCACCAACTTCGGGAACAAGGCGGTCTCCTTACCTACAAGGGGCTCCGGCTCAGAAGACGAAGATTTCAGTGATGATGATGACCTCTCTACTCCAACATCCTTACGCGATCGATCATCTTCGAACGCCACATCTTCAGTCTTTGCTAAGAGTACTATTGATACATTCAATGACCATTCCACTTTATTCAAACATACTGAGAACTTTAAAGGTTCTCGCCAGAACAGCATCACCTCTTCTAATGACCACCCGGTTAGAACGCACCGCCATAACTCTTTCTCTGCTACCTCATCATACTCATATCTAAAGAAAGAGGACATCAATCACGATAATGAAATTCCAGAAGCTCCACATCAGGTTGGATTTGCTACTCCACAACTTACGGCTCAAGAGCTTACTAACAAGGCACAAATGAGTGGTATTGACCTCGATGCTTTGGGACTTCAGTATGATGTTGATGACTTCTCCCTTGATCCTAAGCATGAAAAGAACAGAGAGAATTACTTTGGTCTTGCTGACGACTTGAAAAGATCATCGTCCCGTATTGGTCTTAACAGGCCCTCTACTCCATTCATCCTTGGTATGACACCTAATGCTTCTTTCTTGGATATGCCAGCTGCTATGAATGAATACTTGCACACTGGTAATGCTGGTGGTGGTGCAGGTTTCAACATGAAAGATACCGATTCAAATGTCAACTTGAACATTTTTGCCTATCAAAACACCCGCCCTCCGTCTGCAATGCAATCTCCACACCCGGGGTCCGGTAGTTCTAACGTTACTGACAATAACGCAGGAACGACCGCATCAACATCAATTCACGATGACAACATGTCTCCTGAAGATTGGCTTGGTGAATTCATCAACACTCCTTTCGATCAGAATTTCAATCCACAAACCAAACATTTGAACGTTATTGGTTTTGTCCCAAGTTTATCACCTGCATCATCTTCCAACTCCAACCCTGAAGTTAATACACCTTTTCCAACAACAACAACGGCCCCCACTTCCCAATCACCAAGCGCACTCCCGACAACAGCAAACCCAAACCAGTTGTTCAACAATAATGATATCTCTACACTTTTCAGAACAAGACAGATTGACCTTTTTAGAAAAGTTATTGAAAACAATACATCTTCGAATAGATTCGAACTCTTCACATCGGAGCTTCGCCTTGAGATTATGAAGCTGAATAAGCTGAGTGACAATCAGTTTCCTAAGTTGGAGGAGCTAAACCAATATGTTTCACTCTTCAGAGATGAATTTGACAAATACTTCCCTTTCATTCACTTGCCGACTTTAAAGCCATCAATTGATAACTATCCGCTCCTATTGGCTATTGCTGCGGTTGGTGCATTGTATGCTTTTCATTCGAGTCATGCTCATTTGATGTTTAACATCACAAGATATCGTATACATACACATCTAGAGGGTGAAAAATCATTTAAGAACAACAGCAGCATCCCAATATGGCTGTACCAGAGCATGGTATTACTCATCTTTATCGGGATCTTCAACAATGATCTTTCAATTACGAAGACAATGACCATTTTCTTGAACTCTTTGATCGAATTGGTTAAACTAACCTCACTGAATTTACCACTTGAGAATTTCATCACCCCGCCTCCAATCTTAGACAACTTACAAAACAGTACTGATATGATGCAAGAGGCAAATTTCAATTATTTTGTATTAGCACAGTCAAGAATAAGAACGTGTCACACCATTTTGTTGATCTCAAACTTGTTTTCATCTTTGATTGGATTGGATTGTTCTTTACATTCTCTGGATTTGAAGTGCGGTGTTCATTGTAAATGGGATGAATTATGGCAGTGCAGTAATTACATTGATTGGATGAATTTTTTGAGCTCCAAACACTATGTCATTGATTCCAAATTTGCGCTTGTTGAATTGTCTAATGGAAATGATTCCTATAACAACTGTTTAAACTATTTGACTTTGAACAACTACATTCTAAGTGACGATGATCATTCAAACAAGAAGTTACAGATGAAGACACTGTTGTCATTGTTGATGTCCATTCATGAGAAGATCTACCTGGAGAGAAGTTTCTTGAAGAATGAAACGAATGGTGTGATTGCTGCTACTAAATGGAGAATGAACTCAAGACCTGTCATCGAAGGTTTGCTGAAGAGTTGGGAAAGCCTATACATTAAAAATGGCGGTGTTTTTAATTTGACAGAGTCCAGTCTATCTGTTATTTATAACAAAAACCCCATTCTTAGATTGATCTTACCATTATTGTCGTTTGCTAAAATTAGAAAATGTGTCCATTTGACTCCAATTATCGAAAACATTTGGAGAAAAGATTGGGATGGAATGAACAAATCTTTAGAGGAGTTGAGAAATGACTACGAGGCCTTGAAGGATGCTACAAACTACGCAATTGACATTGTCAAGCTTTGGATTGATTACGTATCTATCCATAATGATGCTGAGAAGACCTCAATTAGAACACCAGTGTTTTTCATTACGTGCATTTTCACCTCGCTCTTGATTATTGCAGAGTTTCTTCATTTTGTTGAACATTGGGCGAGAGATTATGACCAGAATCCAGTGTATTTAAATGCAATGGAACGTACACTTTGGCTTAGATCTGAACTGGTGTTTAAGAAGATCGAACAGTGCTTAATGCTTGATGAGAACAACAAGACATATTCTGAGTTTTTGAGAAAAGAGGCCAAAGGTGCATTAGATGTCACAACCTTATCTGATGAAGTGACGAAACGTGCTGTCAATCCTAACACTGACATCAATGAAACGAGACGTGTGATTCAAGATGCAAGACTTTCATCTAAAGGATTGTATCTGGGTGTAAGAATCCTGGCTGATGCCCCAATTTGGCCAATTGCTCTATTGTTTGCCCATGCCTTGAAAGCTAGGGCTATTCATATTTCTAAGTCCCAACCAAACTCTCCTGGCTCCACGGATAACAAGACGAGTATTTGATTATCTGACACTCACACATTTTATGACCTCAAGACCCTGGCTATCGATTGCTGCCCCGTTATAATGAATTACGTTAAAGTTTTTTTTTCCTTTTGATATTGCAGATATGCTTTTTCTCTTTGTGCAGTACACTTATATACATATATATTAACTTAAGACGATATACAGAGCATTGAATTGCTAAGATACCGGTAGCTGTAAGTCAACGCTTTGAGGCCGTAAGCTATGCTTCACAATTTCACGTTCTTATCGACGTACATAAAATCACAACTGTATACAGATAAATCATTCTATTTCAGTTACACGGATTGATCGATCCACGTGTATCATGTGGAGCTGGAAGCACTTTTTACCTAACACAAGATGAGCTAGTAAGACTAGTGTCATGTTGCGTGGAGATTAATGTATGAGAGACAAAGAAGTGGGTTAACAAAAGGATTAGAATAAAAGAAAATCATTGTGAAAACAGCAACAAGAGAGAGGCCAAACCACGGGAAAAATTTTATAAAAGACAAAATAATATATGTATCAGAGGTCCAACAAGTTGATCTCACCGTTAGATGGCTTGGATTGAGTGGTTTGAGCTGGGGTTTGAACAGGAGCCGGCGTGTACGTTGTTGTTGTCTTTGTTGGTTTTTCATGAGCCTTTGTGGATGCTGTTTGGAATAGAGAAGAGAAGGCATCTTGTTTTGGAGCAGATGGAGCAGGGCCAGAGGTGAAAGATGTGCTATTATAAGTCTGTTGTACTGGTGCTGAAGTGAATGAGGTGAAGTCTCCAAAGGAGTTATTAGCAGCAGTGGTGTTTGTAGTCTGTGGTTGATTGTAAAGAGAGGCCAAGTTGTTAGAGACTGGTGCAGGTGTCGTTGTGACCTGAGTTGACCCTTGGAAGTCACCAAAGTCATCATCGTCATCGCCATTGGCAGTGGTTACCTGAGTCTGTGGAGTTGATGCTGGTTCATCGAAGTCAAAGAGGTCTTCAACAGGTTTAGCTGGGACTGGTTTGCTGCTGGAGGCTACTCTTCTGTTTGTTCTAGAGGGGTTTGGAGCCTGGGTTGATGAAGAAGAATCACCATCAACGTCATACTCCTCAAAGTCCTTCTTACCAGCGGATCTCGTTTCTTCGTATCTCTCGCCATAAACACCACCATCACCAAAGATGCGACCTTCATATGTACCGAACTCTTCATATTGCCCTCCTCTGGTAGTACCATTGCTCGAGATGGAGGCACCGCCTGCGACACCTTGGAATTTTTTGGCATTCTCTCTACTCTTCTTACGTTCTTGTCTGAGCTGGGCGTCATTGTTGAGCAGTTCAACAAGAGCCTTCGACTTGGTTCTGACGTTGATACCTTGGTCTCTGCCTTGGGAGTCGATATAGTGGAACGACTTGAGCATAGTGATCAAAGACAAATTAGCACGGGCATCGTCAACAAAACGCTCCGAGCCGTTCTTAACCAGGTACTCCAGCAACTGTAGGGCCTTGTATATCTGACGCCACTCATTAGCAGCTTTCTCAGTGAATCTGCGGAAAATCATACCAATGATCTCTTCTCTCTCCCTGTAGTTATATGTACCGGCAGCGATCTGTTGCATGATGGTCGACGAGGCTCCCCACGGCTCGTTATTAGTGGCCTCCCTGACCTTGGCCTCCATCTCGGTGTAGTTGTACACCACGTTTTGTGCCTTACGCACGTACGCCTTGACATCGTACAGCGAGACGTTCTTAAGCTGTTTCTTGATCTCGTCCATGGTTCTTTTGCTCTCTTCCTTTTTTGGTAGCTTTAAGCACACTAGCTGAGCTAGTGTGCTGGCAAAAGGGGTGAGACTTCTCCCGCTTTTTCAGTGCCCACTAAAATTCACAATCGCGATTCCTCGCCCGACTGCTCCGAAGCCCGCCAGCGCCTATGGGGAGGGGGCTCATGGCTACACAAACGGGGAATTAATGTTGGCGGAAACTACTGGGTTTTGATAGGAAAATATTTACAAATTAGACAACTTGATGGCAAAGACAGATACAAATTTTTCGTAAGCGTCTTCCTTACTCGTTCAGTTCACCGCATTCGGCAATTGTGATCTCGGCTCTGGTGCGACCGGATGGGGTACCGTATGCCTCGATGGTCTGAACAGAGTCCATGCCCTTTGTGACCTCACCGAAGACGACGTGTTTGCCGTCGAGCCATGGGCATGGGACAGTGGTGATGAAGAACTGAGATCCATTGGTGTTTGGACCGGCATTGGCCATGGAGAGCAAGCCTGGCTTAGTGTGTCTCTTGGAGAAGTTCTCATCAGCAAAGCGCTCACCGTAGATGGACTTACCACCAGTACCGTTACCGCGAGTGATGTCACCGCCTTGCAACATGAACTGAGGAATCACTCTGTGGAATGGAGAACCCTCGAAGCCAAAGCCGTGCTCACCGGTGCACAAGGCTCTGAAGTTCTCAGCGGTCTTTGGGACAACCTGGAGTGAGTGTTAGTAAAACTGTTATGGGTCTCTCGACTTGGCGGCACACCTCTTTCTTCACCACGTCCTCAACTACCCTCACAACTTACATCGTCATATAACTCGAACTCAATTCTCTCGAGCTTTCTGCCTGTTATTATTATTTGGTTAGTTCATCTTCTCGACAGCATACAAAAATTGCTATAGCGTATTACGTACCACCAATGGCCGGGACGAAGTAGACCTTCTTTCCGAAGGCAGCAGCGGAAGAAGAGAAGGATCTGATACCCTGTGCAGATCTCGCAAAAGTTCTGGATAACATTATTTACTGATAGAGAGACAATACTTTAACCTCGATTTATTCATGTATAAGTGAAAGTAAAAAAAAAGGTGATGGAGTCCGTCACCCCCAGAGTGCTCGACGACGTGCGGCGCGAACCAGTTCAGGGCTCATACGCAGTTATAGGCTTCTATCAGTGTTTACAATTGAGCAAGACAAACCAAACATTCATTTCATAAAGTAAGCAACGTGGAATCTGCACATACAAAGGTACATGGTGTTGATGTTCAATCGACTGTCAAGTCAATCTCCTCATTCGTCTGTTCTACACTTTTCAAAAGTGCATGCAATGGTGAAATACCGGTAGGTAGGGATTTCTCCATAAGGAATCCCGACCCAATGAAAAGGTAGCCAAGATAAGTTCTCTCTAGTTCCAGCTCAGTATTGTATTCATCATTTAGACCGTCATTACTTTTACTGAATTGTGAGCTGGCTAGTGATGATGTCAAATGTGCATGATATTTGTAAGAACTCAAGTTGATGTAATTGGAAACGATACGTTTTGATTTATAACGAGTTTCTTTTAGCATTGGGGACGGTTTCGAGTTCTCTGTTGTATTAGCAGTCAAATTGATTGAAACCGCTCTCAAGATTTTACGATGAACCAATTTCTGTTTGAGAACATCGTTTTGATCTGGCGTGGGTCTGTTTTTCAATAGTTTGTTAACATAAGTGTACAATTGTGATTTCTCGTTTCTTAAAGACTTGATTTCGAACTGCAGACGTTTTAAAAGAACGTCCTTTTGTTCCAGCTTCAGGCTCAGTTCACTTGTTAAATTCATAGATTCCATGGCGATGTGTTGGTCTTTTTCTTCATCATCAGACAACTGGTCTAGTTGACCATCCTCCAACAAAATGTCTTGCGTATCAAATGCATTGTCATCGTAATCCTCGTCATCCGAATTGTTGTTTATAAGCCTCGACACTTGCGTACCTATACTGATGTGATCATCGTCATCGTTTGAGACTCGACTAGCACTCGACTTCGATCTGTGGTCCTCCAATTCCATCAACATTTCTTCAAGTTCTTGATTTAAGATAGTTATGTCATCGTCCCTCTCGCGTATCGCAAGCCTCAGCTTTTCATTCTCCAGTTTACAAACCCCCAACTCTTTCTCCAATAAATCGTTTCTCTGCTTATGGTGAACAAGTTCCTGTTCCAAGAACTCAGCATTGGCCTGAAACTTCTCTACTAATCGCTTACTCGACTCATTTGACCGTTTGAGAAGCACATTAGCCTCCAATAGCCGCTTATCGTAGGATAATAGCTCAATCTCTAAGCGTTCCTGTTCATGTTGTGCCTCCTGTGCACGGGCCAACTGTTCCGTATAGAGCCGTTCGAGCCTGCTATCCTTTCCTTTTTCGCCTTCCACGTTTTCACTATTACGCGTTCTCAACACAGAGCTCATTTTTACCTCAGTTTCCACGTCCTCTATTCTTTGCTTGTGAGTTGTTTGTCCTTTATTTTTGGTTTTGTTGACGTTATTGTTTGTTTACCTTTTTTGTAGATCTACAGGGGCAGTTGTTAGGGGCACTGACAGAACAAAGCTAGTCGCGGCCCAAACTATACATAGTAGCCCTTAATTCCTAGTTAGTCTCTTAATCATACAGTGGAGACACAGTGAGGGCACAGTCGATGGCTGGAAATAACCTCAACAGAATCAGAAAACCAAAGCACAGGAGTAAGGGATGCAGGGAGTACCCAATTGATCTGGAAGAGCCAGAAGTTGTGGACTTGGAAGGAGAAGAAGAGGAGCAGGAAGTCATTGAGATCCACGAGCAGGATGAAATCGAGGTGGAGGTTGTTGAAATAGGATCTGGCGATGAGTCTTCACTGTCAGAACAGGAGAGAAATGCTTGGTTTTATTGGGCACCGGCTGTGTTAAGGACCTTCTCGGAGTGGCTTATTAGTGTGGGGGACAGACATACAGACAACTCGAAGACTTCTTTCACACGAGAAGGCTGTACGCTGGTGAGACAACATTTGATAAAGCACCATAGAGGTCAAATTGCTCTACAGTCGCTGACAGATATATGCATTGAAAAGAACCTTAACCGGTTGTATGTCATCTACATGGCCTATCTCTCACTCATCGGATGTGGCTGGGTCCATTATAACAGAAAAGTAGGCTCGTTTGAATCGCTAGACAAAAGGGTTCATCCGAACGAGCTACAGGAGGACTTGAAAGTGTTCCTACGAGATAGCGAAATCCAGGTATCACTAGTAAATGTGGCATTCTTTTTCAGTGAAAACCTCCATTTCCTCGATGACTTGCACTATTTCTTCAAAAGGGATATCTGGGCCGTTAAGATGCCAGTGGCTTCACGAGCACACGATCGAATTTTCAGGGTTCCAGCTGCAAGGAATGAATGAGCTTGTGCTACCATTGACAGTTTATGAGTGAGAAGTTGCTGTAGTCAATACCAAGCTCTATGGCTGTTGCAGTAGTGTGCCTCATTGAGGATAAAAAAGAAAAAAAAAATCAAAGCTCATCTCAGCGACAAGCTTTGAGCATAACACTACAAGTACCATCATAATATCCTACATACGCTATGGACCGCCTTGTAAAGTACATCAAACAAAGAGTACCCATCCGATATCTGGAACTGCCCGAGGTAATTGACACAGAGCTTCTTTTGACCACATTATCTACGGTCGCTAAACATAATCCTTACTACGTCAAGACGTTCTTTTCCAGTTGTCTATTCAAAAGATCTGAGGTGGATCAAGATGAATTTTACGAGCTCTTCAGTGAAGTGATAATGGCAAGACCGAAGCCAGTTACAGAGTTCGATCAGGTTGAGTATACGTTTCAAGATACGACGATACAAATAAGGGAAACACCGAGATTGATCAGTGGTGCTGGCACTACAGGACAACGAACATGGGAAGCTGCATTATTCTTCACTGAATACATTTTAACGCATAAACGGGAACACATAAACAATAAAAGAATCCTCGAGCTAGGAACTGGAACGGGCCTTGTATCTTTGGGCCTAATAAAGACCATGTCAAATCAGTATAAAAGTCTAACTATGACTGATGGTGATTCTTCACTAATTGACGCATTATCTTACAACTTTAAGATCAATGACATCTCTTTGGACGATCATAAAAACCTTGTTTGTCAGCAATTATGGTGGGGAAAAGACAAACCACCTGAGTCAGATATTGTTGTCGCTGCTGATGTCACCTACGACTCAAGAGTTATCCCAAGTCTTGTCGATTGTATCTCCCAATCACTGGAACTAGGTGCTAAAGAAGCATGGATTGCTGCCACAATCAGAAGCGAAGACACTATCAAAACGTTGGAGGATGAAGTTGACCAAAAGGGAATGGTATGGAGTGTTGTCGCTAAGTGCGAGAGACCAGGCAAATCACAAAGCGGTCTGTGGTACTCTAACACTAATCCGGAGTTCAGGATTTATGAAATCAGGAAACATAATTGAATATGTATATTGACAGGTCATAAAACTTAGACGATGACCTTCTTTCCAAGTGATGCACGTAAGCGATCTTTCAAGTTTTCTCACTTCTGCTTATCGTCTTTAGGGTTCCCAGAATTGATCTAGATAGCCCATCAGAGAAGCTACTATATACAATAACGTTTGACATACAAGATGTTTGTTGGCTATATTTTTGCTCTATTCCCAACACTATCACTCAAGAAAATGGAAGGAAAATTACGCACCATAAAACTATAGCAATAGACTAATTATGTAGACGTAGTTCGTATCATCAGCACAGAACAGCTCAAAAGGATCATTCAAACACTTAGCAACCTTAGACTCTCAATTTGCCACCAATTTAAGCTTTATAGCTTATTTGAGTACTGGCTGTCTAGTGGTGCCCGAACAAAATGAATAAAATCCCCTTTCAAGAAGTTCCTGATTGCCTTTCTTCAATTCGAGTACTACAGGGTCCCCCGTACTTATAAGCTCAAAATAGTAGAAATAACTGTCATTAAATTATATAAACGAAATTTTGTAAGCACATGTTGTGTTTGTTGATCTAAGCTATCGATTTGCGCTTTGAGGGGTTTTACAGGGACAGCCTTCATACGTTAAACCTTAGTGGCATATAAGGACGATGCCAGTTTGTTTTTGTCCTTTCTAAAGCAAATTATGTCGTTTTAATAATATAAAAAGATGAAGAAATTCCTATTTGAGAACTGCGACTTTTCTTATACGGATAAATCAAGTTCTGCCTTCCACAACAGTTATTTCCACTCATCCACCCTACTTTATATGCTCACATAAAATTTCCATTTGTGCTCAAAACCACATACTGAGAAGACTTGCGCTTTTAGAGACTGTGAGAAAACACGAGGCTAAATCAATATTGAATGATAGTTTTCTTTCCATTTCTTCCTTCGAGCTAGATACTTCAAAGCTTTTCAGGACTATGACCACGAGCGGAAAGGCAGCAGTAGAACTGAGTTTACATAAAACAATGACAGACAGACAGACCACTCAGCATGAACCGTGAGTATATCAACTGAAAAACAACCATTTTTGTTTTTTCAATGGATTGGTGAAGTTGGGAACGTTGTCCGGCAAACGGGGAAGAGGGGATTACAATCCTAAAAAGATGATTCACCGTGTCCTTACTAAATGTCCTTGGTAAGTTCTGATGATAGGAGGAGTCCATAATCTGTCATGGAGAGTACTCTGGTCAGCTATTGTGTTCTTAGAGATCATGCTGAAGTTGTATTTACCACAACTGACACGATTGCTCTACCCGAGATTACCCATTAGGCCTAAACAGGAAATCCAAATGATCTGGCTTCTCACCAAGAAATGAAAAACGCCTTGGGGTAAACTGAGTGTGACTAAGGAGAAATACTCAACTACATTGGAGTACAGTCAGCTCAGACCATAGCTTTGCACCTAATAGATTTTATCCCACTACCCTCTTCACTCTTGGTCTGAACATGCAAGAGGTGAAGACTCCGATGACGACAAGTTCTGAACGCGCCTCTCTTTCTCAATTTGATCAATGGAAAATGGACTATAGAAAACAGGAAACTAACTTACATTTAGCCTTCCTTCCTTTCAAACCCTTACAAAAGAGTTTCCACAGCTCAGAATTGTTGAAAAGAAACCACCCACACAAGCTGTACAAGCTTCATATCAAGGGCCTCAACAAACGGTTATTCCACATGCGTATGTCCATCAACAACAACAGCCAATGGTGAGACCTGTACCTTCTTTCCATCCTCAACCATCACAGCCTCCGTTCCAATTATTTTCTGAGGGTCAAGCTCAACAATTAAAACATGTCACATATAGCTCCAACTATTCTCATTATCAAAGATCACAACAAGAGCCTGTACGTGTTGTCCCAAGCGGTATTCCTCACAACTTTCGTTTTCCGGGATCCCCAACCAGTAAATCACCACCGGATTCACATCCGACAACATATCAATTCAAACCACTACCAAGCAAAGTCTCTTCCAGTTCAGCACAGTCTACCGGCTTCTTCTCTTCACTAAGACCAAGCGATCCAAACTATGTTGCGATATCATCTCCCTTCCCACCTGTGGACACCCCCAAGAAGCAGAGACAACTACCAGACCCACACAGTGGGCGTCGCCTCTCTATGCAATTTGCTCCTTATCCATCCCATCATGCTTCGAAGGAGTCTTATGACTCTCAAGGCTCCCTTTCAGCACTAGCGGATATTGCCAGTAGAGAAAATCAAGACCTCCATAATATCATCAGAGACATTGAACAGTCAATGGCCAAGTATTGCCAGTTTTCCACCGTGATGCACGATATGGAAAACAAGTTCAGGGATGAAATAGAGAGAGACAGACCAGAGGCCTCTCAATATAGAGTCCAGTTAGCATATGAATATGTGGATAGTCATGGTCGCCATGTAAGTGATTTGGATGTTGAAAGAGTTAAGAGCTTTGTCGCTCAGATTCCTGTTCAGCAATTAAGTGATTTGCTCGCTTGGACTCAAGAGCTCAGAAGAAATTTCGACAACTGGTTAAACTATCGTTCTCATTGTGCTGGTGTTGGTTCTTATATACCTAGTACCCCTTCTAGGGAGACCAAAATGATGGCTGCTGCTCCATACATCCATCAACTCGAATACCGGAACGAATCACAAAACACCACAAGAAGACAAGAAGCTAATGATTCTGGAAGAGTTCATAAGAAGAAAAAGTCTTTTACCCGTCGTAAAGACACTAGTGCCACACTAGTTGTCAAGCCTCCAACTCCAGTGACCACTTCAGCATCTTCCAATAATCAACCAACAGACACTCCTAATGCTGACTTCAGCAGAGAGACAAACCACAGATGCAAGCAGTGTGACAGTGACGACACTCCAGAGTGGAGACGTGGCCCCTACGGCTCAAGATCTCTGTGTAATGCCTGTGGTCTATTCTTTTCCAAGTTATGCAAAAAGTATAATGAAGAGAAGGCTGCCAATATCATGATCGAAAGAAGAGACAGAGGAGAGGGTGATGACAGACGTATCCCTGTTGACTGATCCATCGGGCTTCAAGATCACATAACGCTGGACTTCTTCTTATTGTTGATTGTTAATCAAACCCTGGTATTTATCTGAAGATTGACCCAGTCCTTCCAATGTTTTCCTTTACTCCTTGATTGCTTTACTCCTTTAAATGTGTTTCACTCCTTACATTGTTTGATTACATTCCTTCAATATCAACAACGTCTTATTTGAAAGCTCGAGCACTACTCATCTTGCACTAATGAATTAATAACACCAATGTTTTCAAATATTTGATTTGAATTCTTGGTATGGATACGTCTTGTTGTTTCAGTTTTATCTGTTATTTGTTTCGTTTAATATGTCGTTAGTGGATACCATTTTGATTAATTATTCTAGTACTTGTAGTGTTCATCTATCACGTCATAAGGAATGACTGTTTCCTTCCAGGCTTGAAACCAATGTCTAAACTCCTGGTTCTCGACATTTACAGTAGGAATCATCTCACCCCATTTCAGCATGGTTCCAAACATTGATAGTTCTTTAAAGCTGGAGTGTTCAGAATAAGGCACTGATAGGGTATTTCCACGGTTCACTTGTGCTTTGAGTTGTTTTTCGAAGTCTTCCTGTACCATATTTTTTCTGAGCACTTCGTTAAGGGTAATCTGATAATAATCTCCACTATCTTCACTCTCTACCTTAGAGCCAATGAGTTTCAGTCGTGTGAAAGTCCAACCAGTTGGTCTCACCTTTATGATATGTTTATTTGAGAACCGCTTCAGCCAGACTTTATCAGACAACTTATCAAAACTGACAACATACATCAAACAGCCATCCTCTTTATCTTTTTCAAACATTGTCATATCCATTCCAGATAACTCTAATGTCTTATAACGTCTTTCAGTGACGAAAATTTTGGTATTTAATGACTGCGCAATACTCATATAGATCTTCTCTTTGCCGATGCTGTAGCTCCCAACAATAATAACATATCCACCAACGTTACCAGTCATGTAATCAAAAATACCCCGTTTTCTTTTCTTTGAGGTGATGAGATGGGTGATGAACTTAGCAGTGGAATCAATTACCATTCGCTGGTCATAGAATGTATATAGTGGATTCAAATATGTGGTGTCGAGATAGATTTCGTCAATGTATATGTTTTTGAATGTATCAATGATCTCTTTAGACACACGGAAGTCTCCTGTGTGTAAAACTTTTTTCTGATTAGTTTCAAATAGAAATAACACAGCACCAGGACAGTGATTTGCGTCATACAGAGTAACACGTAAGCCAGGCCGTACTTCTGTTGGTGCGTTCATGGGCAGCACTATCAGTCGTTGCTCGGGAATGTTGAACATGTTCATTGCGAGATCAGCAGTTATTTTTGAGCAATAGAGCATACCCTGGGACCAGTTTTTGAAAAGTCCACCATAGTGGTCAGAGTGGAAATGTGTGAGGAAGTACATGTCTGATGGCCCATCAGCGTAAGAGAAACCATCAACGATCAATGAATGATCTCCCAGTGTGAGGATCTTGAAATCTGGAAGTGGTTTGGTTCTCTTGCGCTGTTTCCTGGGTGCCGGTTCTTCATCTTTTACTTCCACTGATCGGCTCTTGTTGGGCTTCTTTGGTGATCTCGTCACTGCAAAAGACGACTTTGATGGCTTTAGGAGACATAGTTCGACATGCGATAAACGGTCTTCAAGTGTCAATTTGGCAATATCAAGCAGACAGACTGGACACTCAATGGACTCTTCCTTGATCTCAGTAGAACCAACAGCTTTCTCGCTAACAGAGAGAGCAACCTCAGCAACGGCCTCCTCGGTGTCACTGGTCAAATCCACCACACCATCTTCCAATGTCTTGTAGAGCTTCTGATGCCCTTTTGACGGGCGGCTTTTCAAGAGCTCCAGAACAGAGCTCATCAGCAGTCTAACTGATGTTTTTATCAGGTCTTGAGTATCGTTGTGGGGGTTACCGCTGCTAATTCAGAATTTTTTGCCACCGTGATGATGATTTATTATGGTTAAATGTGGAGAAGCGATGCGCGCGCGGTCTCTTTTTTGTTTACACGAAAGACTGTGAAGGTCGTTACACAGAAAAACATATAAGCGAGAGGCACAGACATAACATGGGGCTTCTCTCGATAATAAGCAAACAGAAACTTAAAGATCGTGAAAAAAGAGTTTTGATTCTTGGCTTGGATAGTGCAGGCAAGTCTTCTGTAGTCCGAAGGATCCAGCACAAAGACACGGGCAAGTTGGCTCCTACGATGGGTTTTGAGATACAAACGGTAATTCACAACGGGTACAATGTTAACTTGTGGGATATTGGCGGACAACAGACACTCCGAGCATTCTGGTTCAACTACTTTGATCAGCTAGATGCGCTGGTTTGGGTCATTGATCTGAGCTCGTTACAAAGGCTGAACGAAGTCTACAAGGAACTGGATACGGTACTGAGGAACGAGAGGGTCAACGGCGTGAAGGTATTGTTGCTATTAAACAAGGTAGATCTCATTGACGCAGAAACCGTACCGTCAATCGAGAAGAAGATCACAGAAGGGTTGCAATTGGAGTCATACGGTGTGCACAATGAGAAGTGGCTGGTACTACCATGCAGTGCTTTGTCGGGCCAAAACATCACAGAGGGACTGGACTGGTTAACCCAAACTTAGCAAGAGCAAGGTATGCTATATTTCTTTATGAGTTATGTAGAAACGACTGCTTCAGAAATGAAAATTGCTCAAGAAGACTACAAAACGTCAGAGTCTCTTTTTAAAGAATCCTTTCGATTCATCGAAACGAAGAAGGACAAAGGAAATGTACCCACGACATCAGGTCCTCAAACCAAAGAACAAAAAAAGGAATGAAGCCATCCACTCCATAGCGTCCACTAGGATGTGTGACTGGGAGTGAACTGCACATAGAGGTGGATATAGGTTCGTTTAGGCACCGCTTTGAATCACCAAGCCACAGAGGAAAAGGCTTGGGGATCTTCGAAGGTGCCATGATATATATATATATGAAGAGAAAGAGCAGACAATGTAATCATCGACCTTCTTCAACGATTTGGGTCAACTTCGATGATGCGATCATTGAAACAGAGGACTCTCTGTTGGAAGGACATGACTACTGCCAACGATTCAGACTGAAAAACTGAAAAGTGAAGACTAGTGGGTGTTCACCATTTATGTGCTCTGAGGCAGAAGCTCACATCCACTGAGTTCCCTCAGATTTGTTTGCTCTCAAGTGCTTTTTTCTCCTCTGCTGCAAAAGTTTTCACTTTTTCCCAATCTGAGCGGACGCTGTTTCTTTATATATGTTTGGGTGCGCTTGCCAAAATTCGCGGTCCCTCTGGTAGCGTTTCCATCACTACTCTCTAGGGTCTCTTACTATCTTGATCAAATATAATGTAAAGGTGCAATTCTACCACATTTCTGCAGATACAACTAGATATCATGAAAAGAAACTAGAGCTTCTTCATATAATGCTTGTGTTGATTGTGGGAACTTTGTGGGCACTTTGATAGAAGTGGTTGTCAGATGTGGAGCACAAGTCTCACTCCATCGACACTTCTAGCCCCCTTCATATATGTTAGCTTTCAGATATGAGGTGCGGAATTTTTTCACAGTGAAGAGATGAGGGATAACATTTGCTTAAAACAAATCCATTCCTAATACCTCAAATACAAATCCCTAAAATGTCATGAGCACACACTAGATGTAACCTGAAGCGATGCCCTGGTGTGTCCCTTACCAAGTATGTTACCCGGCTGGTTTCCACTGGCCGCCCACAAAATTTTCAATTACTGCCAGTTCCTAATTTTTGCACATCACATTTTAAAGACCTTATGAACCTTCCAAGTTTTAAACTACATGATGAAGTCTCGTGTTTCCGCTTACAATTCACCCTGAGTTGAGGCTGGGTCCTAGTGGTCCAGCTTCCTTGGAATGGCAGCTTCTGCTGTCTGGGTCTTGTTGGGGAAGGTGTTCAGCGCAAACCTTTTCTTGTTACAAACTTTTAACATGGACGCCTGCATTGAGAGATTCTGACCCTTCTCTTGGTTCAACTCTTTGTTCTTTCACTGAGTTCCCTCGAGAACCCTCTAGAACTTGGAATGTGTTCATCAACTGATAAAGTCTCTGCATTTAATACAGTGATACTTCTACAACAAATACTTTGTAATTACGTTGTAGTATTAAATTGGCTCCTTAGTCGTAAAGAGAGAGAATAATCAATGAAAGTAAGTGTATGCTAATCCTGTATTTGTATCTTTTGTGTGCTCTGCATTCAGTTATCCTTCTTCTGCTTCTCAATCAAGTCAGCCACATCGAGTTCAGCTAGCAAAACAGAGGCTCTAACGAGCTGAATGACATTTGTGGACTGCTTGAACAAGTAGAACGGGAAACAGATAGCAGCAATGATACCTGCAATGGAATACTGCTCGCCCAAAAAAGTCAATGTAGCCAATGGGAAGTAGTACAGATACAAGGCCACATAGAACAGCTCGTTGAAAAAACACATTGTAAACAAGACAGTTCTGTCAGTGTAGTAGAGATTGAGAAGCCACGAGGACTCTTTCGTGATACTCTTATGTGACTTACCACCAGTCTGTAGTGTGGCGTACATGTGCATGTAGTGAGAGGCCAAGTCCAAAGAGACGAGAAGTTGGAAGATTATGGTGTAGTCTGGATATAACACACACAAAAAACAGATCAGCGATGAGGTGGTGCAACGGTCCGTGACCATATCAAGAACAGCACCAAACTGTGAGGTCTGACCATAATGACGAGCTGCGGTACCATCAAGGGCATCAAGTAGACAAGAGATAGAGTATGATATAATACAGTACAATGGATGGCTCCTCATCACATAGAACGAAAAGATAGCCGTCACAACTCTGAGGTAGCCGATATGATTAGGCACATAATTGAAGATGGTTGATGTCGTAGGCACTGGCTTGGACATTGTGGCTCAGAATATAAAAATTCCTGATTTGCTTGACCATCCGCTATGTTTGTTGACGTTTTCATCAAATGTTTTGGCCGGCAGAACATTTCTTCCCGCGCCAGGTGGCAAAAAGGGAAGTTAATAGTGCAATCGGGAAATTACCGTATTAGGCAGATGAGTTGAAACCCCTACATTATAGATTATAGTGAACGAATTATTCAATGTCTATGTAATAACGGTACAATAAGGGAGTCAGAAAAAAAAGGGAAAAGACAAAAACATAGGAAAATGAACATCATAATGATTAGTGAAATTCACTGCGCACTAGCCAATGTCTTCTTGAGCTCCTTGTTCTCCTGAATGACAGTTTCAACCAGCTGTGTCAGCTTGTCGATCTTGTCATACAATGGGTACAATTCCCAGCCAACACCAGCTGCATCACCAGACTCAATCGGTGGAGCAACAGTCTTGACCTTGGAGAACCACTCTTTCGAAACGGAAAAGTGTGGGTCGGCTCTCTCGGCAGCAATTTGAGCCCTCATGTCCTCGTTGGTGCGGTCCACTGAGATATCGGTACCATCTTGGGCGAATATTCCCTCAAATGAATCTTCATAACCATCAGTCAAGTCCCACTCTCTGTCAACCTCATTAGCATCATCACTTAAGTGTCTAATACGGTTGAACTGGACTCTTCTGGCCTCTCTAGTTTCCTTAACGGCAATGTAGCAGAGGAACGGAGAGTAGATGAAAAGCATGACACGGTACGAAATTGTGTGGTATTCCTTGTGAGACATGAATAAAGACAATGGGGAAATAAGCAGTTCAATGATGTTAAGTGGTGGAACGAAGACACAAGAGTCTGGAGCACGGATGTACTTCAACGTCTTGGCAGCAACGAGAGCCATATACTCGTCGTTAGCATTGTCATAAATTTTCTGATATGCAGAGGCAAATAAGGCAACAAGGATGTTAAGTAAGATGACGGAGATCAAAAAAGAGTAGAAATAGAACAAAATACCAGCATATGGTGGAACAAATCTTTCAAAGGCAGAGAAGTCACCACCACCAAGGACAGTTTGTGCTAAGTTCTCAATGATCAGGATAGTTGCATCCCTTCTACCATCGGCCGAGTCCAAACCAAGGAAGCCCTGAAGGAAGCCTAGAATAACCATTGTGATCAAAACGAAGAAAATCAAGGACTCCCTAATCATCATTTTGATAACAACGATCATAGCACCCACAAATTTTTGAGCGTCAAGGAAAAGGAGCAAACGGGCGTACATAAGCGGAGCAGCAAGAGCTAAGATACGATAAGATGCCTCATCCAAACCAATGGCAGGGAGTGTTTTCCAATCACTCTTAGACAATGCAATTGTTCTCAGAATGAATGATGCAGTAGACAATGCGTACATGACATCATTCAAGATAGAGGAAAAAGATAGGTAGTTCCATCCAACGTGGTACAACTTCGTCAACTCATCATGGATCAAACCAAAAGTGAACAAATAGAATACGACCTCGAAGAAGTCCATTGGAACAATTCCACGATCACTGGTATTAACAACCACAGTGTAAATGATCAAGTACAAGAATGAAAAGAATATTTCTAGTGCATTCTGATACAGAGGTGTTTTGATTCTGTCGGCATCGAAATGAGCAGATACTGTAGCTTTGTTGACGTCTTTGTAAAGAACGTACGAGGAGGGATCTCTAGCACTCTGAACAATCCAGCCACGCCATAACCACTTCAAGCAACGCTGGTAACCAGAGGAGCCAATGACGATGGTGGAATGCATATCCACTGCTAACTCGAGGGCATTGGCAGGCTCCGAGTCCTCAGTGTTGAGGTTGATGACATATCTCCGACAGAGCATCTGGATGAAGAGGTATTTATCGTTGTTCTCCTGCTCAATGATAAGCTTAGCTAGCTGCTGGGCAGCAGAAGCACGCAAGAAGAACAACTCCGAGTCGTGTAGTTCTGTGGCTGCCAATTCCCAGTACCAGCCGGTGACCTTTAACAGTGCAAACACAAGCACGGCTCTGTACTTCTGCGAAGAGGACCCCGCTTTACCATCTCCTTGACCACCAGCAGACTGTAGAGCCAACTGGACGACCTTATCGTTGATGATGCGTGATTCTGGAGAGATCACAACAGATTCCTCAAATTGTATAGGCACTACCGAATCGATCAAGTGCTTCAGATTGAGGCAGATGCGGAGAACCTGTCTTGGGGAAGGAGGCACAAAAGAGGACAGCTCGTCCTCTGTGAGTGGTAGCAGAGGCTCAGTCATCTTTGCGTGTTCTTCTGCTATTCAAAATGACAAAAATAGTTGAGGGGGAGGAAGAAGGTGGTATTTAATAAAAGAAGGAGTCCCTGGGCCCTGAAATTCGACGCGCGGCAGAAGCAGCAGCAGCGTTTGCAGTCGGCTTGGCTGGAATGTTTGAGCTATGAGAAACGGGCAGTAGTGCTTTATACAATACTGGCTATTAATGAAGTATGTACTTTGTATTTTACTGAAGCCATTTCTAAAAAGCTATAATACTCTCAATTGGGCAAGCATTCGTGGTGTAAAACGTGTAAACCCTGACAGGCTGTCAAGCTGTTGCACCTGTCAAATCTTTTCTCGAGGCAACCCAGTACTCACACTTGTACCTCCAACCTCCCATAGCTTTATAGTCAGAAGAATATCCGCACTCCACATGAGACTCTCTGTACTCAAATTCAAACCAATTACTGGCTAAATCAATCAAATCCTCTAAGGTCATCTCCAATCCTTGCACAGGTGTGATGTGCTTACTGCTGTCTGGATGAATGATCTCCTCCATGTCCTGCGCATCTTCAAAATGCCAGAGCAACGGCCCGAAGTTGATCCATGTTCCACCTGGTGCCAGGGCGTGATGAAGTGTCTTCAAATATTCGATTACATTAGGAGACGTGTCAATAAAGAAATTTGTGATGATGACGTTGAACTGGGCCTTGTTATATGCTCTGAATTCTTTAGCGGAGGGTTCCTGAGAGTAGTGTCTGGAAGTAGATAAGTCAGAAGGTCCATATAGATCTGTGAAAGATCCAGAAGCAATGGACATCAGTTCCGAAAATGGCACAGAGGGGTGTTCAGTCTGGACCTTGGACAATTGGGATGCAGTGTGTTCATCTGGGAAGAAGACAGGACGAGTCTGCCACCGTCTCGAGACTTGGTTAGCAGTAGAGTGTATAAATGGGAAAACAGAGTCTCCGTGTGCAGCATAAGTGTTGTTTAGTAAATAGTTAGAAGCTAGGAGCATGTGATAACTGAACTCATTACCTTGACACCAAAAACCTCTCTTTACCAACTCGTAGTTCATTCTACCTAGTCCAGCACCCGGCACGAGAACTTTAACTTCTTGTCTTGACTCAAACTTTGGATACATTTCTTCTAATTTCTTGAATGCCCTCTTGAATGTTTCTTCTCTCTCTTGTTTTCCCTCAGCGGACCACTCTCTCACCAATTGTTTGAACACATACTTCACCTTATCATAGTCATTGTATTTTGGTGTGCCCCATTCACTTGGAGGGTCTGTGATGCCCCATTGACTAGAGACAGAGGTTGCGAGAGCTCGACAGAACTCCCCATTCTGTCTGATGCAGTGCTCCAACGTCTTTAAATGATCTTGGAACCATGGAATAAGTGCTTGCTCCTCCAGAGTTAGAGAGTCATACTTGCGCTGCTTGGGAGAAATTATCTCTTGTCTAGCACGTGTTTCATAGTTGTAGAAAGCTGTCAGAACCTCCTTGATTGCCTGTAACTCTTCAGGGTTCTCCATCGATGCGATTTGCGTCGGTTGTGTTGGTCTCTATGTTGTGTGGTTGGCTTGAAAAGCTATGTCGGTCATCTCCGGTGAGTCGTCACAGTGCGATGAATGTGCTTAGGGGTTTGAGAGGAGTATCGTCAGAATAGCAATTCAAACACAGGTTTAAAGCCCACAAGACAAAGTCAAACTTACAATGTGAGACTTTGGACAGCTATATTTACCCCGGAAACCGCAATTCATTGACCGCTAACTCAATTTGTTCCGTTGGAGCGAGCCATTTGTTCCGTCACACGGTCCCCGATAAGACAGAGTCACAGCGGAGTCAACGGGCTGAAGGAGAGCACTGATTGGTTTAGGGTCAAATATGATAGTTAGTTGTAATGTTTATTCATCAATAAATACTTTTTGTCTTCGAAAGTTCAACACGAGGAACTGGACCTGGTTTTGCTCATTCCGCCAGTGCTCTTATCTCCGCGATGAGCCTGGGTTTACCCCCCACACTTTGCGCTAAACCCTCATCGATCATGTGCCATCGGTTCTCTCCGGCCACCCGAAGGCTCATCGCTCTGCTATCTGTATATAAACAGTGGGTGACTCCCATTTGCTTCTTCGTTCTCAGAAGATCATGTCACCCTTGACTCTTCATAACACACCACCCTAGACAATGCCAAGGGTTACACTCTCTGGAGTTGCCGTTTTGGCCCCAGTTTCCGCCAAATCAGCCTACCCATCTGGAACATCAGCTGCTGACATCCTCACCAAGGACGCTCTCAAATTCGTTACCCTTCTTCACAGAACTTTCAACGGTCGCCGTCTTCAACTACTCGAGAACAGACAACTAGTCCAGTCAAAACTCGATGCAGGTGAAACCCTTGGTTTCCTTCCAGAGACTCAGGCTATAAGAGATGATCCCGTATGGAAAGGTGCCTTCCCTGGTCCGGGTCTCGCACGCAGAAATACTGAGATCACGGGCCCACCATTGAGAAATATGCTCGTTAATGCCTTGAACGCCAAGGTTAACACATATATGACCGATTTCGAGGACTCTGCTGCTCCAACATGGGACAACTGTATCGGTGGACAAGTTAACTTGTTTGATGCTGTCAGAGGTCAATTGGACTTCAAGAATGCATCCACCGGAAAGGAATACAAAGTTTCCAAGCCACCAGGCGAGGCTCCAACTTTGATTGTACGCCCAAGAGGCTGGCATATGGTTGATAATCACATTACTGTTGACGGTGAGCCAATCTCTGCCTCCTTGCTTGATTTCGGTCTATATTTCTTCCATAACGCTAAGAAGTTAATTGCTAACGGTCACGGTCCATACTTTTATCTACCAAAGATGGAGCACCATTTAGAAGCTCGTTTATGGAATGATGTCTTCAACGTTTCTCAGGATTACATTGGCATCTCTCGTGGTACGATCAGAGCCACAGTTCTCATCGAAACATTACCAGCTGCTTTCCAGATGGAGGAGATCATCTTTGAATTGAGAGACCATTCCTCTGGATTAAATTGTGGTCGTTGGGATTACATCTTTTCCACTATTAAGAGACTTCGTAACCAATCTCACCACCTCCTACCAGACCGTGATCAAGTTACAATGACATCTCCATTTATGGACGCTTACGTTCGTAAACTGATCCAAGTCTGCCATAAGCGTGGTGTTCATGCCATGGGTGGTATGGCTGCTCAAATTCCAATCAAGAACGATGAGGAAGCCAATTCCAAGGCCATGGCCAAAGTTAGAGCTGACAAGTTGAGAGAATTCACTAAGGGTCATGATGGTTCATGGGTGGCTCACCCTGCACTTGCTGCTATTTGCAATGAAATCTTTGACAACATGGGGACACCAAACCAGATCCATTTCATCCCAGACGAATACACTGTTGCTGAGAAAGAGTTCATTGACACCACAATCGAAGGTGGTAAAATCACCGAGGCTGGTATTAGACAGAACCTGTATATTGGTCTTTGTTACATGGAGGCCTGGATCAGAGGCTCCGGTTGTGTTCCTATAAATAATCTGATGGAAGATGCAGCCACTGCTGAAGTGTCCCGTGCTCAATTATTCCAATGGGTTCGTCATAACGTTGTCCTCGATGACACAAAGAAGCCATGCACACCAGCCACAACAAAGCTGTTGTTAGAAGAAGAGACACAGAAGTTACTCAAAAGTGCACCAGCAGGTAATCAGTTCGAGAAGGCTTCATCTTATTTGGCCAAGGAAATTACCGGCGAGAGCTTCTCGGAGTTCTTGACAACCCTATTGTACAATGAGATTTGTACTGTTGGTGAGCCAATTGACTTGGACACCCTGAAATGATATTTAGGTCGTTCATTTATTGACATTTTATTAACGATATATTCACATTTGGAGTCCTGTAGTCATATCTCAAAATACGCTGATTTAGCATGAACGTTTATTATTTGCCCTCTATAGTACTTCTTAGTAAAACACCCAGACACCATTACTCCCCACATCGCCCAAACATTATCATAGCAAAGCAGCTAGCTTCAACAACCAATAAACCAAAAAACAGTAACACTAGCATTGCAACTGAAACACAAATGGCCAAGGGACTTCCACATTTATCTTCCATTGCACGTGTAGCAGTGCACAGACTCCAGACGCCGACAGTTACACATCGTCTTTTCTCTACCACCCTGGTGAAAGCTGCCGACAACAAACGAATCAAGAGCAAAAGGGCCATGAAGGACATCAATATTGTATTGGCTTCAGGATTGTTGTTTGTTGCATCATATATCTCATTGCAGACACACTACTTGTCAGATACTGGTGATGCTGGTAGACTACGTGCTTTTTCTACGACACAGAGCTCCCAACAACAACAAAAGGCCACTCAGAACATATTTCTTCTCTCAGATGAACAAATTACAAAGCAGTTGAGAAACCTGGAAGAGTCATACTTCGTGAATAGAGGTAAGGGTGTTGTTCGCTATGACATATCCCAGTTGGCTTCCAACTCACCAATTGAGGATGACCGCTCTGAGGCTGTTGTGACCGTGCCTACAAAAGATGGTAACACTGACTTCTATTTCTGGGGAATTTACGATGGCCATTCTGGCTACTACACCTCATTAAAGTTGCGTGACGAATTGATCTCCCATGTTGTTCATGCTTTGGGAGCTGCATATAAGCAAGATCCAGATGATGCGCCATCTGGTGTTCGTCTTATCCCTTCTCCCGAGACAATTGATGCTGCGATTAAGCAAGGGTTCTTGCAATTGGACCATGAGATTGTACAAAAAGGACTTTCCCAATTGTTTGAAGATCCACACGACAAGGAACGTGCTTTGAATGCACTTCCTGCTGCTTCTGGTGCTTGTGGTCTACTCACTTTTTATGATTCATCCTCACAACTGCTTAGAGTCGCTGTTGCCGGTGATTCTCGTGCTGTTTTGGGAGCTGTTAATGGTGAGGGCCAGTGGACCGCCAAATCACTAAGTATCGATCAAACTGGTGATAATCCTGACGAAGTTGAAAGAATTAGAAGTGAGCATCCAGACGAGTCTACATGTGTTCGTAACGGACGTGTCTTGGGATCGTTGCAACCAACAAGGGCATTTGGTGATTTTAGATATAAGCTGACTGAAATCAATGGAAAACTGATCAGTTCGCTACCAGAGCATTTGAGGGTATATTTCAGACCACCTCCAAAGAACTGTTTAACTCCTCCATATGTTACTGCCGAGCCAGTTATCACCACAACAAAGATAGAGCCTGGTAAGCGTGATTTTGTTGTCATTGGATCAGATGGTCTTTATGAGCTCTTGTCAAATGAGGAGATTGTTGGCTTGGTTGTTAAGTGGATGGAAAAGAACCCTGTCGCAAAGTCATCCAGTGCATCTTCAAACTCTACCGAAGAAAAACCATGGAGTAGTCTCTTTTCCAACGGAGACTCCAAAAAACTCCCAGTTGTGCTTGATGTTTCTGATGAGAGATATCGCGATATACAGCGTCCGGCATTCCGTAATAAGAAGGTCTCAGAGCAGCACGAGTACTTGCTTGAAGATAGCAACGTTGCCACTCACTTGATTCGCAACGCCCTTTCCCTTGGTGGTTCTAAAGAGTATGTCTCTACTCTTGTTTCAATTCCTTCTCCAACATCTAGAAAGTACAGAGATGATCTGACAGTGACTGTTGTTTTCTTCGGCGAAGGTACACCAAACGACGAGGGTAAGTTGGAAGTGAATATTCCAGCCACAAAGAATGGACTTGCTGAGGAAGCCAAGCTGTGAGAAAGCATCTGATGTATTCCTATAACAATTACATCAGCCGGTATATCTACAATGATCATATAGAACGCGTAATCTCTGATATACCCGAGTGCTAGAAAGTAGAGTACTAATGTGTGTTGGAAGCCACGAGGCTTTATATGCTCAATGTCATAAGAAGTTCCTCGCACGACTTAGATACTTGTGACGGAGTATTGCTGTATAAGACGCATACACGTTATTTATCCAGCCAAGGTTGTGGCATATAAAAAGACTCTAAAGCCTTTTGTGGGCTTGATATGATAGGCGCAGGGGCTATTAAGATTTCCACACTTGCGGGAGACGGCATTAACTCGCTTTTGAGGAACGCGGCTACTAAGCACAACAAAAGATTGGTGGAGAACGCCAATCAGTACTGTAGTGTAGGATGGAGCTTCTGAGAATATTGGCATATAAGCCGGTCCAACAATTTCGAAGCACCCAATTGTAAGAAGCAATGGCCTTTTTAAGCGCTACAAACCACAGTGAAATGACTCCAACTTGCAACAAAGGCAGATCGCGATGACTCCCTCGTTGAGTCCGATAATGACTCTGGAGAATTACCAAATGTGGTATTTTATGTGAGTCAACTGATTACGACTGAGCCATACACGGCCAATCACGCAAGCCCCAAAGTGTTATAATAAAGGATCTTGGTGTTTGTTGGGATATCACAGAGGTTTTCCCAGTCATTTTGTTGACTAGTTGCTTTTTAGTGAATTTTTTACAAAAAAATTGACTTCTTTCCTCTGCGAGCTTTCGATACACAGACACACCATGAGATCTGTTCAAGTTCAGAGCAGACGTCTCATCCAGACCACCAAGAAAGCATTTAAGCCAGCTTTCACTCAATATGGTTTTCCACAAAGCACAATGGGTGCTTTCATTCCACCAATCGGTACCGATACGGAGACACAGGCTCCTAGAGATGCTCTGTCACTCGCTCTTTCTTTGGAAACTCCTTCTACATCTTGGACTCGTGAACAAATTAAAGAAATCCACAGTACACCTTTGATGAACTTGGTGTTTGCGGCTCAGACACAGCACAGAAGGTTCCATGATCCAACAAAAGTTCAACTCTGCACGCTGATGAACATCAAGACTGGTGGCTGCACTGAGGACTGTAAGTATTGTGCTCAATCGACCCGTTATGACACTGGTGTAAAGGCCGAAAGAATGGTTCAGGTTGACGAGGTCATTGAAGCAGCTCAAGAAGCCAAGCGAAACGGATCTACTAGGTTTTGTATGGGTGCTGCATGGAGAGATATGACTGGTCGTAAGAACGGATTGAAGAAAGTCAAGCAGATGGTTGAGGCTGTCCATGATATGGGTATGGAGAGTTGTGTGACATTGGGAATGGTTAATGCTGAACAGGCAAGAGAACTAAAAAGTGCTGGCTTGACAGCATACAATCACAATATCGACACATCTAGAGAACACTACCCGAAGGTAATTTCCACAAGAACTTATGATGACAGGCTCAAGACTGTCAGCAACGTCCAGCAGGCTGGTCTTAAAGCTTGCACTGGAGGTATTCTCGGTCTAGGCGAGACAGCGGAAGATCACGTCTCTTTCATTCACACATTGGCCACCATGGATCAGCACCCGGAGTCTTTGCCAATTAACAGATTGGTTCCTATCAAAGGAACTCCAATGTATGAAGAGGTGAAGAACAAAAAGCTGACCATTGACGCTATTGTCCGTACTATTGCTACAGCTCGTGTTGTCATGCCGCAAGCGATTATTAGACTAGCTGCGGGTAGGTACACCATGAAGGACCACGAGCAGTTTCTGTGTTTCCTTTCTGGGTGTAATGCCATTTTCACAGGCAAGAAAATGTTGACCACCATGTGTAACGGCTGGGACGAAGACAAGGCCATGTTAGAGACATGGGGTCTTTCTCCTATGGAATCTTTCTCCTATAAGCCAAACCAACGCGCAGTGGAAGTTCATGCGGAGAAGTAGTAGAGATAAACACTTACATTGAATCATATTCTATGATAGGAAAAGCAAACCGTAGAAAATCATATTAGACACTAAAAATACAGATCTTTGGGTGCTGGCGCCAAGCGCCTTGTTCACCAGCAAAATAAAGGAAGCAAGAAAAAAACAGCAATCTCGTTAAGAGAAGAGAAATCAGGATAGGCCATCACAGTGGCCTGTTAATAAATGAATAAGGCATGGATATGAATCAAATAAATGGTGAAAGGGAGATAGAAGAAATTGGTCATGAGAACTTCAAGCAACATTATATGAAGGAACACTTTTTTTAATGTCAACAATGGGATGCGGAAGGCAAACAATAGAAGACAATAGAAAACAATAGAAAACAATAGCCCTGTTAGACCTTTAGTAACATGCTTAATGCTAAGCGTTAGAAGATCTTTTGAGCTGATCTTCAAGGCCAATTTTCTTCAGAACATCTGGTAAAGTATTGTACAACCAAGCAATCGATCTCTTTGTGTTGTCTTCTGCTATTCTTAAATTGTCGAAAAATTGAAATGCCTCAGCCAATGAGCATCCTTTCACTTCCTTGTATCTGTCGATTCTGACCGCAAGCGCTTTAATCTTTTGATACTTACGAATCTTTTTGATTTTATAAGCCTTCTGGACCCTTTCAACCTGTGGCTTCAATGAGTTATAGTATTCATCATAGATTTCTTCAACTTTGTTGAAATCATTGTGTATGATCAAATCGTAGTTCTCAGCATCATACTCGCCGTGTCTTGTAGTAGACTTTTGAAGTCTGCTTCCGCTCACAGGTGGTGTCAGCTGTCCAATTGGAGAGCCAGCATCACCATCTTGGTCATCATCTTGTGTAGGATCAAAGTTGGAGTTCGATCTGTAATGTCTGCCCCTCGTAGCACTTGGGTCCATAAAAACAAAGTCAATTCTTGGATTCTGGTGAGCACCACTGTGACCAGTCTGTGCACTTAGTGACTGCTCATCGTCAACGTATTGGTTATTGATGAATCTGAGCATACCTCCATTTGCACCGGCTTCACCTAGAGCAGAGTCTAAGACCCCATTTTGAGCAGCTGCAGCTGCCACCGCGGCAGCCTGTTGCTGTGCCTGCTGTTGAGCCTGTTGTTGACGACGGTGGCTCTCCTGCTGCTGGACATGATGTTGTTGCTGTTGCTGTGAGTGGTGGTGATTCTGCTGTCTGTGATGGGATTGGGTCTGCTGTTGCTGTAATTCCTGCTGGTGGCCATTCTGCTGAGGATTGATGGTAGAACTTGGCAGAAAGGTATCGCCCAAAGGCAAGGCAAGTGGGTTAGAAGTAGAAGTAGGTGCCGACTGTGACTGTTGCGGTGCTCCTTGGTTTCCCGGGCCTTGGAATGGGTTCACCGGTTGAATTATAAAGCGCTGCTGAGTGACCATGGATTTGAGCTCCTGATTCTCCTTGATGAGCAGATCAATGACGGAGTTCATGTGTTGCAACTTCTGACTCGTACGCTCCATGTACTCATTGAGTTTCTTGTTGATCGAATCTTGGGCATTGTAAGTCTGGGCCTTATGTTCCTGGAGGGCGCCTTTGATTTTGTCCAGCTCATCCTTGTAGGCAGCCGGGTTGACCTGTGATACTTCGTTAGTACTTACTTCAATGATGCTACTGGTGCTTCATTACTCACGTTCATCGTGGTGTGGAGGCCAGTGTGACTGCTTTATGAAGTCGGAAGGCACGGGCGGCTAGCACTTTTGAATCGCTGGCGTCCCAATGTCGGCTGTGTACAGTTGGTAGTATGCTCCCCGCTATTTCCTAGAGCTGCTGTGTAGAGCTCTTGTGATATCAGAGATCGAACTAGATAACCACTGATACCAATGTGCTTGCGAGAGCGACGCGTTTGTTTACGAAAACTTTTGGCGAAAAGCTGTGATGTTGGTGCGCCATTTTCGCAATCACCCAACCACCTCGCCATCGACAATCCAAAAAGGTAGTTTTCGCGTTTTCGCGATGGTTATGGCCTGACTGTGAGGCTGACCCGCGAACATGCTTGCCACGACTGGCTCTCACCCATTATGGGGGCGTTTCTCGGAGTTGGCTTCCCTGTCACCTGTCAAATGACAGGGGCAAATGGTAGGCATCTCTTTTGGTACCTGACTGGATATTCTCGTTGTTACTTAAAAGCATAGCTGATGGCGTTAAGAGATGAATGTGTTTGTTGAAAGGCAATGCTTCAGGAGCAATTGCACTCCAAATAACTATTGTTATCCCCACACAGTGGCATGATATCGTTCGGAGTTCGGTCCTTGGCTGCAAGCTGCACGTCAACCCAGGACGATGATCATGCCCGATGACCACCTGACATTTCTTGTTAGTGGTATAAAGAGGAGGTTACCTTACCTTTTCTCCTTTTCTCAATGCAATCTCAGATGCACAGTACATACTACCGCTACAACTACAAATGTCTATGAACGCACTTACATACCAAGGCCCGGGTGAGAAGACAATTTCACGGGTGCCTATTCCAGATATACAGAATCCAACAGATGCTATTGTCAAGCTCACCAGCACCACCATATGCGGCACAGACTTGCACATCATAGGTGGTGATGTTCCAGAGACTAGCCCAGGCAGCATCTTGGGCCACGAAGGTATTGGTATTGTCTATAAGACTGGAACTGGTGTCGAAAGGTTTAAACAAGGCGATAAGGTGTTGATCTCTTGTATAACAGCTTGTAACCAATGTGCCTATTGCAAGAAAGGTCTTCAGTCCCATTGTGTGGACGGAGGCTGGATTTTAGGCCATTTGATCAACGGTACACAGGCTGAATATGTGAGAATTCCACACGCTGATAACTCCCTGTATAACATCAAACGGTTTGAGGGCTCTATCAAGGATGAATCTTTACTCATGCTGTCGGATATACTGCCTACTGGGAACGAAATTGGTGCCATTGCTGGTAACATTCAAGAAGGTGATGTCGTTGCCATTGTAGGTACAGGCTCTGTAGGTATTTCTGCTTTGGTCAATGCAAAGACCTTCAAACCATCTCTAACAATTGTCATTGATTTTAATGAAGAGAGATTAAGAATCGCAAAAGAAAAGTTCGGTGCTGATGTTGGTATCAATCCAGCAACTTGCAATGTTAAGGAAGAGATTCTGAAACTGACCAGAGAGCACAATGCTTGTATCCGTTCCTCGGACTTAAGTGAAGGTGTCGATGTTGCGATTGAAGCTGTTGGTATCCCACAGACATTCCAAACATGTCAAGACATCATTGCTCCTGGCGGTCGTATCGCTAATGTTGGTGTCCATGGTAAAAAGGTTGACTTGCAATTACAAGATTTATGGATCAAAAACATCACTATTGCTACGGGTCTGGTCAATGCTAACTCTACACCAAGCTTACTGGCAAAGATCGAAGATGGTGAGCTGGACCCCCAACCGTTAGTTACACATCACTTCAAATTCAGCGAAATCATGGATGCATATGAAGTCTTCAAGAATTCTGAGAAGGAGAAGTGTATTAAGGTGTGCCTGGAGTTTTGATCGTTTCCGAAGGTATAAACAGTGTATAGTATGGATAATTTTTCAAATATTTTACAGATAAGAACGAGATCTGGGGTACGTAGTGTGGCCTACCGAGAAGTGCATGAGATAGTTGACACGCTTTTGTCTCAAATACACTACAACAAACAGGAAGTGTCGAATATCTCAGGTGACCTCTTTCACTTGAGCGCACAACCATCATGGCTTTGACCGTTTCTTTGGCCCTCCAATATTTTCAAACTTCTGTGTGGCGCGTGAGTCCCGTAACCTCCACGGTGTAAAGACATGTACTGTGCTGGTTATAGGGGTGCGACCTCTTAAAAGCTACACAAAATCCAGAAAGTAGTTCCAACACGTACTGCACTGTATAATAAGACACAAGTCACTTGTTTCATAACCCATGTCTTTCCAAGTTCCAAAATCCGACTTCTTCCCTATCGCCATAATCGGTGGTGGGCCCTGTGCACTTGCATTATCATCACGACTGTGCACCACTACGTCACACGCCGAATACAATGATTTTGAGCACCAGCGCCACCATTGGCTTCGTCGTCGTCATTCAATTAACTCCAGATCCGGCCATGGTGAGTTCAAACCAAATGAGATTCTGGTGTTGGACAAGTTGGGTGACAAGTTCATGTCTCAATGGGATGCTCAATTTTCCGCCTTGGGAATCAAGCACTTGAGGTCACCAATGTTCTTTCATCCGGATACATCAGACATTGACTCACTTCATGCGTTTGCTTATGAGACAGGAAGAGAGTCTGAGTTGATGGAAATTAAGGGCGTGGTTGGTAGAGACCCACACAAACATCAGAAGAATAAAAAGAACACTGTTGAGATTGATAGACGTTCTTGGATTGATTTTTACAGACCTGGATCAAGATTGTTCAAGAATTTTTGTGAAAATGTGGAAATGAAGTGTCAGATTCAAGGAATTGTTCGACATGCTGAAGTTGTTGATGTTCAATACGGAAAACTTGATGTTATTGAAGTTGATGGTACTGTCACCAGTGGTGATGGCTTCAAGCTTGTCACTTCTGATGGACACATTTATGGATGTGGTGTTTGTGTCAGCGCCATGGGACCATCTGGTAAAATCAATTACCCACTGAAAGACAATATTGACTATGTTTTTCCTGTGGGAAGCTGTCACTCATCACACTTGTTCTCTAGAACTGTTCCGTTCCCTCCTCCAAGAGTCCAGCAACAAATCGAAGACTCCAATAGGACCGAAGTCATGATTGTTGGTGGAGGGTTATCATCTGCACAGTTGGCTGAGAAAGCACTGCAAATGGGTGTCAGCAAGGTTCATTTCGTTACCAGAGGAGAAATTAAAGTCCAGCATTTTGACTTTGGCTTAGAGTGGGTTACTAAGAACAAGAACTATATCAAGACTCAGTTTTGGCAAGAGAACGATCATGACAGATACGAAGCTGCAGTAAAAGCAAGACGAGGTGGATCGGTTAATCCACAGTACTTGAAAGTGTTGGAAGACCTGGAGAAGAGTGGGAAAGTGGTCATCTACAGGCATAGTGAGGTCCATGACAAGCAGTGGGACGAATCCACCGAAAAGTGGAGAGAAGTGACACTTAGAGAAAACAAAAGTGGCTATTTCACGAGTCTCTACAATGTTGACTATTTGTTCTATTGTACAGGAAGCACACCAGATGTTAACTCCGAGGTCTGTCTCCAAAGCTTGCTGAAGGAGACTCCCATCAAAACAGTCTGTGGGTACCCATGCTTAACCGACGACCTTCAATGGACCCCTGATATTCCATTCTACATGGTTGGACGCTACGCCATGCTCAGAACAGGCCCATCATCTGCCAACCTGGATGGCGGGCGCCTGGGAGCTGAACGTGTTGGCTGGAAGATTCAGTCGGGCGAGGTGTTCGGTAGGGAGAAGGTTAAGGCTGAGAAGGAAGGTTTAAGCAGGCTTTTAGCGTGCACAGGTGGCCGCACCAACTGGTTTACCTGTCTCGATGACGTCATTGCTTAGCTATACTGATGTACCCTGTTTTAACCTGTGAAAATAAAAAATAAGAGAGCAATCTCGAATTGGTATCAAAGTGCACAATGGATGTCAATGTTGATCATTAGACACAAAACAGCGCGAGAATGCACTCACTCATACTGCGCCCACGCACCACAAGCATACACCAAGATATCGAACACAAAGCGCGTGATTTGTAATCTGTAATGAAATCGTATCAAGTTTGCTATTCTTAGCTCATGGTCTTCTCTGTAGTTTAAAAGCTCTTGGCCGTCGGCCCCATAGGCTCACGTGGCTGAGCTACTGAACTGCTGCGCATACCGTGTCGCATAGCCCACCGAAATCCATTTATAGCCGTTTGATCCTCGCCTCTCCGCTTCTCACAAGAATAAACACAAACCACATTAGGGTATCTTCTAGGGTAACATGCTGCCGTTGAAAGTTCTGCTTGCACTACTGCTGCCCACGGGGTCGATTGCTAAAAATGTCGCCAGTGGATTCCACTCACTTCACTTTGATGTATCCCGTGGCTCTTCTTTCGACACGGCCACTAACACCAACGCGCGTCTCAAGGTAAGAGACACGCCAGACGGAACCATCCTCACAGAGATTACGAACCAAGAAACGTTCTACTCTGTCGAGCTCCAGATAGGCTCTGACTCACAGAAGGTCACTGTCCTCATTGACACGGGTTCCTCAGATCTTTGGGTCACGGACTCAACGAATCCATACTGTTCTTCCTCCTCTTCCTCCTCTTCTTCACAATCCGGAAAATACAGAATTATAAGTGATGGCACATTCCACGACGAGCTAACGAACACGGCGTCTGCTTCCAAGATCGCAACTCTCAACAAGGCGTCTGTTGTATCTTCTGCGCTCCAAAAATCGTCCGGCATCGACTGTTCCACCTACGGTACTTTCGACCCATCTACATCTTCTACATTTAGCTCCAACTCTACAGAGTTTTATATCCTTTATGGAGACAGCACGTTTGCTTTGGGAACATGGGCTGTTGACAACTTTCAAGTTGGTGGAGTAACTGTGGACAACTTCTCCTTCGCCGTTGCAAACGAGACAAACTCAACTGTTGGTGTTCTCGGTATTGGCCTTGAAGGTTTGGAGACCACGTATTCCGGTTCTTTGGCCTCTAGAAATGGTGCTTACACGTATGCTAATCTCCCCGCTAAGATGGTCCAGGATGGTGTTATTAACAAGAGAGTTTACTCCCTCTACTTGAACGACGTTGATGCCTCAAGTGGTAACGTTCTCTTTGGAGGTGTCGACCACGCCAAGTATGAAGGAACACTGACTACTGTTCCAGTGATAAATACCTTGAAGTCATCTGGCTACAGCAGTGCCATCAAACTCGAAGTTTCTTTGTCTGGTCTGTCTTATTCTAGCAATACCATCTCTGATAGTACAATTGCAGCATTGCTGGATTCCGGTACTACACTGACATACCTTCCATCTGCTGTGATTTCGCCAATTGCTGAAGCGGTGGGTGCTTCTTATTCCTCTAATTATGGTTACTATCTCATGGACTGCCCATCGTCGAGCACATCAGATAATTTGACGTTTGCCTTTGAAGGTGCTTCTATCCCGGTTCCAATCACGAACTTCATCCTCCAGGCCGACTCTAGTGGTTCCACCTGTGCCTTAGCATTGATGGATTCTGGTGATGACACTGCTATTCTTGGTGACTCTTTCCTGAGGGCAGCTTACCTGGTCTATGACTTGGATAATCTAGAAATAGGTATGGCTCCTGTTAAATTTACTGATGATGAAGATATTGAAGTCGTTACAGGCTCCATCCCATCTGCTTCTCAGGCATCGGACTACTCTTCCACCGTGTCTGTTGACTCCTCTGATGAAACTGACTTGAATGGTATTCTCGGCGGACTTTCTTCCGGCTCGGCCACTGCCTCTTCAACCAGATCGAGACAGACCAGCTCTTCTGATGACGGCGATGATTCTTCCTCGACTTCATCTGGCACAAGCTCTACCTCTACTTCTTCCTCTTCGAGCGTTAAAACAGGTGCTGCCTCACCCTCTTTCAGTATGTCATTGGCTGCTGTCTTTGCATCTGTGGCCATTGGAGTCTTAGCCATTCCTTGATTCACTTTCGAACTTTCACATTCCGTCTCAATGAAAATACACTTTGCATGCTAAAGGCTCTGTTATGATTTTATTCTCGTTATTTTATGTCTTCATCTCTATCGCTGTTTTTTATCTTGATATAACCCCTTTTGTCCTCTTTCATTCATGAATTATATTACATTTCGCTCTAACCAATCACTACATAGTAGAAATACATAAAATCATTCCAATTACGCGTTTAACCTTAAAATACAAGAGCATAAAAACCACAAGTGGAAGTACTAGTGATTTGATCATGAAAATCAACACTGGCAGCCATTTCCCGCAGCTGAATCGCTTTGAACATTCAAATCAACTCTCTGAGATTGCTGTTCACCTTGGGCCTGTGACTGATCCTCGGGACCTGGTACTTTGGCACCAAGGGCGACAAACACCTCCTTAACATTGAATCCACTCTTGGCACTCGTCTCAAAGAACAGCAAACCTTCTTCTTCGGCTAACTGCTGACCTTCTTCATACGCCACTTTACGCATGCTGTCATCACTTTCAACCAAGTCGTGTTTGTTAGCACACAATGCAATCACAATACCTGCTGAGGCCTGTTCGTGGAGCTCTTTAACCCAATGACGGGCCTTGATGAAGGAGGCCGGCTTCGTCACGTCATAGACGACAACAGCACATTGAGCATTACGGTAATACATTGGAGCGAGAGAGGCAAAGCGCTCTTGACCTGCCGTGTCCCTGTGATTGTTATAGATTAATATTTGGCTTTTAACATGAAATAAGGATAGAAATGCGATATAACTTACCAAATCTCAAACTTGATGGTCTTATCACCAATAGCACATCTTTGTGTGAGGAAAGCAGCACCAATTGTTGGTTCTATAGTGATTTGTTAGTCACTGTGGTTTGTTAGTTCAGAATGCACATAACCCACCTTTATTCTCCTGAAAGTCATTGCTAACAAAGCGCAGAACGAGCGAGGACTTGCCTACAGCAGCCTCACCCAAAAGCACAAGTTTTACTGGAGTTATTGGTTTGCTCATTACGTAGGTTTCTGTTGCGCTTTCAGTAGTGTCTGAGAAGGTTAGCTGTTATCAGCGGATTTTGGAGGCTCAGTAGTGAACCCCCGTCTTTCGCGGAGGTGTCCGGGTGTCATGTTAAGAGTTATGAGCCTAAGGAGTACGTATGTAGTATGGAAGTATTGCACATTTCTACTTATAGTCATATATATAGTGTGTCAGAGTATCAACATTGACTTATTATTGTACGAAGTTAGCAAGTTGGTCAAAGCTTGGAAGCATGGCCCATGCAATATTTATCCACTCATTTGGCGGTATCAAGCCACCTTCGTTAGCATTAGCTGGGCCATGTTGGCGCATGTGCTCCTCTAGCAGGTCGTTTGGTAGTTCCTGACCTGGCTCTAGGTGCACTGAAGATATGCAATCGACTTTCAGTCCTTGAAACTCCGATTCAATGACGTCCAGTTCCTTATACTGCTGTACTTCTTTCCATGAGGTGTATAACAGCCAACTGTCCCGGATAATAGCAACGATACACATACCAATCAAGTTTCTAGCATAGGATTGCTCAGCAGGTGTTACAATATGTGGCAGGATCAAAGAGTTCACTGGGCTGTACTTGTCCAATACGTGACCAACAAGCATTCCGGTAAACGGCCATATACAAGTGTTGAAAAACCGCCATAAGCCAGACTCTCTGTGGAACACTTGTGAGAAATCACACTGGGAACAAGCATCTGTTTCTCGTCTTTTGATGTCATCTTTGAGTTCATTGACTGTTGTAATGCTATCGGGTGTTAATGGTCTGTTCTGTTCTTTCATTGTTTCAAGTGCTTGCACTTGACGGAAATCTTCTTCTAGTTTCTCTAAGTCTTCGGATGACATTCTTTCAGCAATGAAACAAGGCTTACTTTCCATTAACCAACGGTAGTAAATTGGGTTCAATACTTTTGACCTTACAGCCCTGTATATCCGTCCAGCAATGTCGAAGTACAGCAGAAATCTCTTTGGAGAATAATATGTGCTGGTCGTGTAAGACATGGCGTACCAGGCTGCTTTGAAATAAGTCTCAATAATGCCGCTAGATCTCATAGAGTGTATCAGTATTGGGAACCCGGAGAGCTGAAACATACTTTTCATGCTTAATGAATCATTTCTCACTGCTGATTCGAATGTTCGTTCCTTTATGTCCATCAAAGTCAGCATCAGTGTCTCTCCTGTCAAACTGCTCCACATCTTGAATCCAATGCTCGATAAAATAGAGAAGGCAGATATCGCAATGCTTGCAGTTAATGTAGAGATTGCCGATGCTGATATCACGGTTTTGGCCACAGTTTTACCCATAGAATTAACTAGCCTGTGAAATGACAACACAAAACTTGGCTTCATCCTCAACATGATCTGTCTTTTACATTGGGGACATTGTATCTCAGCACCAGTGAATATATTTGCACCACCAGTGGCTCGCAATCCCACAACGGCAGCAGTATCATCATGATGTACAGCAAGATGTATTAGCTCATTTTGTTGAAGTGTGAGGTCCAGGCGCCCTTCACGACGGTGCCTAGCGTCGATATCAGTCGCCCAGTCAAGTAAGCATCTCCTGTGTGCACGCAATGAACAGGTACAAACCTGTAAGAGGTGACCTGCATCTTTCTCGTAAGCCAGTGTTGGAACATCACCCTCTGATCCCAGGCATATCCAGCAGCGATCTTCTTCTTCTGACATTTCCTGTGTCCCCAACTCCTTATGTGATCCATATTATAAGTGACTACGGATAGCACTTTGGTTGTGTGACGTTTCGCACTGGGGACAACGTCCGGGTAATGCCGAAAAACGAAGTGGGTACACTCCAGTATTTACTTTCTAAATACAGCGTAATAACGCGCTACCTTATGGTTTCTGTCATCATCTTAAAACTACGTCATGTATGGTAATTACCGTTTTCAATTTTATGATTGAACCTACTCTAAAATACCCCAGAACTTCTCAACTCCGTGAGATCCATCAGCTTTCCAATAGTCATTGTGAGAAGTGAACAATATTGTCTTGTAACCCAACGTATCAACAATAGACTTTAATGCAATCAACTGGTTTGACTTTGATGGAACACCCTTTTGGCCAAACACTTGGCCTCTCGTAGGCCAGCCCGTCTCACACAAAACAATTGGAGTTGTTGCACCGCATACATCCTTCAACATTTGCAATTGTTGGGCCAACCAAGGTCCCGAATCCTCTGGCAGGACATAACCATCCCAGTATGGGTGAGAGTTGACACTAACGTAGTCTCCAATATGGCATAACTCTTTATTGTTCAACATAGCAACAAGTGTATCAGTGGTCACAACGTATCCTCTGTATCCTTTGCTCAGCAAAATTGTCTTGCCTCGTTGCACCAGCGCAGCAACTTCCAGTGTCCTGGATCGGCCAAAGTTAACTAATTCGTTACCGATAGACACAGTGTGAACTTTGGACCAGTCTCCTCCATTGATGGTGACAGCTTGTGAGATGATTTCAACTGAAATATCTACTCTGTCCAAGTAGTATATACCGACAAACAACTTCTGATATGGCTTCATCAGCTTCATAATATTCAAGACAGCTTCACAGTCGGTGTCATAAATTCTTATAACCTCAAAATCACCCAACTGTGAGACATCATCAGTGATCTCCTGTGGGGTCTTGCACCCACCCTCGGGACGATAAAAAGAGTACGTGATACCCCAGGCTCCCTTAACAATGTTCTGTATACCCATTTCTTCCAACAGTTCTACATATTGTGTTGATCTGTGATCCATGCGCTCCACCGTAACAGGCAATTTGATCTTGTCCACCAAGCTTGGTACATGAATATCGTTAGGACCCTTTGGTATATCGGAAAACCTCTCCGGTTCAGCTGTTGTTTTAGGATCATTGGAGCACAAAGTCTTGGTCGCGTAATAATTTTTGAGGTCCTCATCGTAAAGACCATCTTCATCATCCTCAACGTCATACTCAAAGCCCTTCTCATAACGATAGTTGTCTTCTTCATCGTTCTCGTCTTGATATGAGTGCAGCAACACACTTCTCAAGTTACCAGTAGAAGGAGTTGTTGGGGACCCACTAAGAAAGTTTGTGGTCAGATATTTGGGTCTGTCTGTATCGTCTATGTAGATTACCTCGTCGTTCAGTTGTAACAAATACGTCTCTGGGGTGTTGACCCCATGCGCCCATGACTCAGATTGGTCATTGTGGAGCTGAACTTTGAAAGAATCGTCCCAAACATTACCAGATACAATACTGATAAGGCACAGAGTCAAACCGGTAGTAAAATACAAAATCAAGCTCATGAAGTCTGTGATACCGCCTTATCTGAAAGCTCACTCGGAACGTTAATGTGAGTGCTGTTGTTCTAAGATGAATCTTGTGGGGAAATCAGTCAATGTCTGCTATTCGAATAACCTCTGAGAGAAAAACATTGTCCAATCGTTTTACAATGCCGTAGCAGCTAGACCTCATCATGATGCCGTGTTGTTAAATCTAATGTACACAAAGCCGGAAACCTAATTCCGCTGCCAGTTGTTGGAGATAAAAGAGAATAAAATACTTGAAAAAACAATAGGCAAATAGATCACGAGTAAAGCACCTTTAGACATAGTGTGCGTTCTACCAGGGAATTAACTCGTTCATTTCCTGTTTCTCTTAGCCTTACACTCATCACAGTACCACTTACCCCTAGGCAAAGTAGTCAAGCCAGTACAAGGCAAATGGAACCACTCTCTCTTACAGTCATTGTCATCGCAGCCTACCATTTCACCGTAAGACACCTGGTTACAGTAACAGTAGACCATTTCGCCCAAAGCATTGCGCAAGAGTCCTTCCTCATCTCTGTAAAGACCGTCTTCCTTCTCTTGTTCGGCCTGTTGCTGCTCTTGTTCCTGTTTCTTCTTAGTAGATGTACGTGCTCTCTTGGATGCAGACGGAGTATCTGGGCGTTGAACACTTTCATCTCTACCACCAACAGAGACTGGTGCAGAAAACGTGCCCATAAGCTGTGCGTGCGCTGTGGCAGCGCTAGAGATATTGTTGACAAAGTTGTTCTGCTGACTCTCGTGACTGTTGGAGGCTGAGGATGGATGGGAAGTAGTATTGTTATGAGCAGAAGCAGCTCCTGCAGCACTTCCATTGTTGGTCTTGCGCTTTTTTGTCGTTGTACCGTTAGCAGTGCTTGGTGCAGAAGCAGAAGGTGTGGACTCCTTTTCAGCTTTTGGTCTTCCCTTGCCCCTACCAGAGGTTGGCTGTGGAGTATCGTCATCAGTTGGCTCGTGGGCAGCTTTCTTCGCAGCAAGTGCCTCTCTTCTACTCTCACTTCGCTGGGACTGTGCAGACTTATTGTCTGGAAGCTTTGCTTCGTGTATGATGGCCGGATGATTCTGCTGGCCAAATCTAACTGATTCTGGGATCTCATGCTTCTGAATGAATTGAAAGTCGTCGTTCACTTTTCCGATAAAAGCAGTTGTACGGTCAGCGGCTAAGCTGGCAACGTGCATCTTTTCCTCGAGACAAGGAAGAATATCACCAAGTAATTGGTTGATCTCTGTGATTAGCTTTTTGCGTGTAGCTGGTTCCTTGGTGGCCCTGAAACGGGCAGCCTTTTGAAGCAGTAGAGGCATGGTAGAAACATACTTGGCATCTATTTCCTTGTACAATGTGAAGTAGCGAGCAGCCTCTGCTGGAAATGCCTCAAAAGTGTCAGTTATGTCGTTGAGTCCAGGGTAAACCTCTGTAGAACGCTGGCTTTGTGAGCGAGCGGCAGCAAGCCTCGTAGCACGGGCTGTAAGGCGCTGGGAGCGCGGACGAAGAGACATATCAGACATTGTGAAGGGATAGTGTTCAACACGAGTTTATCTGCGTCCCGTAATGGTTGTCTATTGTTTGGGTCTCAGAACGTTGAAGTTGTGCTGGCGCTTAGTTTCAGAAAGGCCCCTCAGTTTTTCAATGCCTATTCTGGCAGGATCGCATTTGCCCGTGCAGACATGGCAGAGCTCTTGCACTAAAAACTATGTTATGGCATCTCCACTATACCAGTTTATTAAAATTTTCACCTTTTACAGCTGATATAGATTATATACGTCGTTTGTTATTACATTAATAAATGTTTATAGTACAACATTAGTCTAGTGGTGACTACAGGAGCATCCGTTATCCCAATCATCATCACTAAACTCTTCATCAAATTGGTCTTCAGAATGACTGTTCCCGTGATCGCAAAGGTGATCTTTCTTGGAAAATTGGAACTCCAGATGTATCACCTTGTCATAATCCGTGAACTGCTCGAGGCTTTCGTCTCCTCTCAACACAGTCCCTCTCACAGGGTCCAGCAGCTGAATTCCATTTTCACCCTGCTTCAGGTCTTGTGCTACTCTCTGCCAAAGCTCTCTTAGCACACCAGGCTTCTGCCAGCGAACTCTATAGCTGAGACTGACGGTTCCGATTTCCACTTGGCGGAACCTGTCTGGCTTTTCCTCAACGATGGGCTGTATATCTGAGAAGAGCGATACAGCTTTAAGGTCTTTTATCTCGGCTTCGAGCTTAGCGATACGCTCTAAAAGCTGTGCATGTGATTCTTGTATATCTTGTGTCATTGCTATTCCAGGAAGGTGCTCTATTAGAACGTCTAGGCCTTGTTATTCCCCACAATATAAGCCACTGCGGCCTGAGATTAAACGGCTTTACGCAGACTTGCAAATTATTCGAGCGCGCCTGAATTGCGTCACAGTCATACTTGTTTGGAGGGCATTAGTATTCCCTTCATATAAACAGGCCTCTATGGTGATGATGAGTATAATATGTAGTAGAGTCTTCACAACACATACACATACACATACACACGCTGTGACTAAAGCATCAACTAAGGGGTTTCAAAGCCCTCAAACTATATGCTCGCCGCCAGGGTTGGATAACGCGGTGGAAAAGAATCCTGTCCTCGTAATCTACCGAATCTAAGCAAATAAAGTTGTTATAAACGTGTATCTCTATAACAATTGATCTCAATATCAAGTCCCAACAAACATAAACATAAATAAAAACCGTTAACCAAAAAATGGAAGAGTAATTAAGCTGGGAATACAGTTCTGTTTCCCGTCACCTCAAAGAGTGCAAGCAGCAAAGATAAGCACACTTACAACAAGAGAGCAGCAATACCAGCAGCAACGGCGAAAGCACCGGTGTTACCAGCGACAAAGGCACCAGCAGCAGCGTTGGAAGAGGTGTCGTTGGAAGAGTTGGACTTGTTCTTCTTGTAGACGACCATGTCCTCGTCAACGTAGGCGAATTCTGGCTGCTCCTCAGAGGCAGCGACCTCGTTGGACTTGGTGTTGGCGTTGAATCCAAAGATGTTAGAGGAAGCGAGGTAAGAGGCGACGACTTGTTGAATCTGCATTTTTTCAAAGAATGAACGAGTGTATAGGGTTTGTTCTTCTATCGCAGAAGGTGGAAATGAAGAAGAAACGTTCTGGCCCTACTCAAATTTTAGGGAGCAAGGCAGCAAAAAAGAAAAAAAAACTTAAATACAGGCAGCCAACCGCCGGTGGAGCGCGTTTGGATCCGCAGGCAATTGCCATAGAGAGCACGTTTTCATGATCCACAGTTTGAGCACGACCAACAAGGAGCCCTTTTGGTCAGTCGTGTGACCGTTTAGCTAGGCTAAAGGCGAGACAAAGGAGTCAGCCTGGGCACCTCAATAAGAAATACTATTCATTCTTCGTTTATTAATTCGACACCCCGGGTCTTAAACACCACGATAAGCGGCATTCCGAGACTTGGCTTTCATCTTCTCAATGCGTGCCTTCAACTGCGATGTCACTTCAGCAGCACGACGCCAACTCTCATCAGTGGAGTCCAACATCGGACGTGAGCCGTTTTCCTTTTGTTCGGAATCTATAGATAATGATCCAACACCTTTGTCCAATCCTTCAACAGGACTAGTGAGTGAACCACTGGAAATTGGGTGCCCAGAACCACCTCTCAGGATAACATTCGACTCCTGCAGTGGAGAGAAAGCTCCTCTCAAACGATCACCATCCGTGGTGGTGGATGAAGATATTGTGGGGAATACAGACGATGTAGATGCGAACATGTTCAAACTCGAGCCTTTCTGCTTCTGTATCAATTCAATTTCATTCTCGAGTTGTGAGATTTTGAGACGGGCAATCTCTAAATCCGACTGTGCTCGCTGAAGTTGGGTCTCTTTCGACTTAATTGTCATAACGTCATTAGTGTGCTGTTCATTCAATTTGTCCACTTTGGCTGTCATTGTCTGGATCTCTTTCAGTAATCTAGAGGACTCAGCGACTGACTCTTGAGTCTGCCAGTCTAGTTTCTCCTTCTCTTTAGACCAAGTCTGCTTCTCCTTTCTCAACTGCATCAGTTCATTCCTATCAACATCGCTTATGTCAGAGTTTTTGGTCATTGACGACACACTTGAGATGGAGGAGCTTTGCAACGATCTTCCTGTGAGGCCCCTGCTACCCAGTGTTCCAATTCTCAAAGACCCAGAGTCACTTTTCAGTGGGGAGGTTGGTCCTCTCTTGGATGGAATAGATGATGAGCCTGTAGTAGAAGTTTTCTTCTTCGTTGTTGTTGTAGAAGTTGAAGAAACTCCAGGGGGTTTGGCAATCATTGACTTTCGCTTGCCAGAAGCGCTAGCTGTAGAGGTAGAAGCCTTTGGGATCCTCACTGGAGCTGCAGTTGCAGCTGGTGTGGCCTTTGGCTTGGAAGTGGACAATTTGGCCTTAACTTCCGCCTTCTCATAGAACTCCTTGATTTTCTTCATCTTGATATCATCAATACCTTCCAAAGAAGCATTAAGCTGCCTCTCGCCTGTTATTTTCATTAATGTACCAACAGCTTCAAACCCACAAGTTCTAACATCTGGCAATGTATCGCCCACTAACTTTTTGGATACCAGAACAATTTCTTCAATTTCTGGCTTCGTTGGAGCTGTCCGAGTATTCTTCATACATCTGATCAAGTACTGTGATGAAGCTAATCTCACTTGCGGAGTCTTATGTTTCATGGCTTCTAACGTCTCTTGCAAGATATCTGAGAGAGAAGTACTATCGAATACGGCATCTAATGCCCCACTCAAAGCATCAAGTACACTTGGCTTCTTTTCCTTGCATCTCTCAAGTAATGGATTAAGAACAATCTGGAAATATTTGTGGAATCTTTGTCTCAAACCTTTTGCCATCATCTCAATGCAACTAGCAGCTAGGGAAACCACTTGAATGTTGGCATCCTTCTGACACTTGGCCAAAATTCTAACAAGATCAAGATAATCGTCGTCCGCATATTTCATAACATACATTTCTTTCTGTGTCTCTGTAAGAACTTCCACTCTCTCTTTCCATTTAGTATCAGCGACTCTTGTTGCCAAGTCAGATGGAATCTTGCTCAATACATTGACTGGGTCAACCATATCATACGGATCCACTGGTGCTGGCTCCTCAGATCCACCCATAATAACATCACTGTCAATAGGACTAGTGTTAGCACTTGAATCTGCATGATTCTTGTTTGCCTCCAAGGTTTCACGCTGGGACTTCAAGTATCTCTTCTGTGACGGTTTTTCGTCTCTCACTTTTTCGAAAGCAGCTGTAAGGTCCTTCTGTTGCACTGGTTTTAACTCAGCAAACAAAATCTGTTCCAAGGCTGGTCCCATCCATTTGTGTAATTCCACAGTTAGGTTGAAGGTCTCAGCTCTAACTGTTCTATCGGCATGTGAAAACAATTTAGGCAAACTCGGCAACACGAGCTTTGGAGTAACAGTCTGAGCACCGAAGTTGCTGTAAATCTCACAAAGTGCTTTCACAGTGCCCGAAACGAGTTTTGGTAGTTTGGCAGTCAAAGACGGTATCATTAACTCAATGACTGGTTCTGGTGTGTCTAGTTCGATTATCCACATCAAGGCTTCTATGGCCTTCTGCTTTGTGCCTGCTCTTGCTGACGATAGACCCTTTTCACAAAGTCCTGGTACAACGTGAGATCTCAATCTAGTACACGCTGCTGGACCGGCATACTCTAGAAGTGCGTTGAGAGCAGAAATACCTGCCTCTTGAGCGACAACATTGGAATCTGTCACGATCTTCTTGAACAACTCTGGATTGGAGAGAAAAGGCTTGAAAACAGGGTCCTGTTCATTAGGGCTCTTCTGAAACTGGGACGTAATCTCCTGGTAAGCTTCCAGGCGGGCTTTCCAGACCTGAGTTTATGGCTGTGTTAATAAGTGGTCACATAATTGATGAGTGAGACTGGCATTCCATCTATGGGCGGCAATAGTAACGATACTCACCTTGTGGACGAGACGGTCTTCAAGAGGAAGAGAAGTGTAATCTGGCTCTTCAGAAGACATTGTGGTGGGGTATATGGTTTAAGATCGTAAGGTAAAGCGAAGCTAACCGCCCAGTTCAAAGATGTTTTGTTTTCCCTTGTTTACACTTTCGCGTCGTGAGGATGAATAATCGTTGCCTAGGTTACATATGTTTGCTGCCCTTACCATAATCATGATCAATCGCGAACTTGGAAGTAGACCTACTTCTGCGGCCAATCGGCAGTGTATAATCGGTTCTCGAAAACTACGACAGAAACTTCAGTTATAGAAACTCACTAGCAACAAGCACATCAGCAATGGGACCACCACCTCCTCCCCCTCCTCCCCCTCCGCCAATGGGTGGACCACCTGCCGCGTCAATGGGCCTCGATGCTCTTCTGGGTGACATCAGAAGTGGTACGAAGCTCAAGAAAGCTCAGACAAATGACCGTTCAGCGCCAGCAATCTCTGGTAAGGTCTCTTCTGGTCCTTCTCCAGGTAATTTAGGAGCACCGGCAGTTCCAGGCATCAGCATGAAGTCATCTGTATCTTCTGCTCCGCCTGTGCCATCCGCTTCTGCTCCACCTGTGCCACAGCTCGGTGACATCTTCGCTGGTGGCATCCCCAAGCTGAAGCATCATGGTCATAATTCAGCGCCTGTTATTCCACCTACATCTGCTCCAAGTGCTCCTCAGATGCCGTTATCAAGGCCAAAGAAAACCCCAGGTTATAGTGCTCCACCAGACCCTCCGTTTGGCGCCCCGCCTATTCCATCCTCCGCTGCTCCACGGATACCATCATCAAACACCCTCAAGGTACCACCAACTGTCCCTCATAAGGGCGCCCATGTAAGAAGCAAATCCAATTCATCAATTAACTCCATAGGCTCTTCTTCCACTTCGAAAAGCAACAATGGTGCTCTACCTATCTCTGGTGCTCCTCCCCCAGTGCCAGCAGGCGCTCCGCCTGCCATGCCTTCTTCAAGACCACATCGCAAGGTGCCGTCAACTACATCAGCACCAGCTCTGTCTTCAGTACCTTCTTCAAGTGCTCCTCCTCCGCCTCCACTGCCTGCTTCAGCGGCACCTCCGCCTCCACCGTTGCCATCCATGAGTGCTCCCGCACCGCCTCCATTGCCTTCTACGAGCGCTCCTCCACCTCCTCCATTACCTTCTACGAGCGCTCCTCCACCTCCCCCATTGCCTTCTACGAGCGCTCCCACACCACCATCATTGCCATCTGCAAATGCGCCACCACCTCCACCACCTGCATTACCACCGATACTCTCTTCAGGTGTCCCACCCCCACCTCCGCCAATGCCATCCATGGGCGCACCATCTCATTCCTCATCAAAGTCCACTGCTCCAGCAGCTGGCGGACTCGCTTTCTTGGCAGATATTGAGAAAAAGAGAAACGATGCATATGTTGTTGACTCAGTACCTACGAATTTTTCAGCTGCAAATTCTTCTCCTGAGACGGCACCGAAAACACCAGCCAAAGAATCTGCTCCAACTGTCCCTGCTACAAGCGGGAACCCATTGGCAGATGCCCTTTCTGCTAGATTCTCAAACAAGAAGTCATCCAATACTCATGTTGCTCCACCTGCTCCCACAGTAAATTCAAACCCTCTGCCAAACATGAGTGCTCCACCACCTCCTCCTCCTCCATTACCTACTTCAAGTGCTCCACCACCTCCACCTCTTCCAACATCATCTGCTCCTCCACCACCACCTCTTCCAACATCATCTGCTCCTCCGCCACCACCTCTTCCAACATCATCTGCTCCTCCACCACCACCTCTTCCAACATCATCTGCTCCTCCACCACCACCTCTTCCAACCTCATCTGCTCCACCACCTCCTTCCCTACCGGGGTCTTCAACAAGAACAGCAACGCCTAATCAGTCCACATCAACACATTTAGGTGGTGATGGTCCATTGGCGTTTCTTGCAGAGATTAACAAAAAGAGAGATGAAAGATTTGTCATAGATAGTGCTGACGGTACTAATTCTGGTAATAAAGATGTGCGTTCATCTACGTCTCCAGCTGCAGATAGGGTCACCTCACTTCCACCTGCTCCTCCTTCGCTACCACTAACATCAGCACCACCACCTCCAAAGACTCCCTCAATCCTAGCTCCTTCAGCTCCATCAGCCCCTCCAGCCCCTCCAGCCCCTCCAGCACAATCACACACCCTTTCTCCGAGTCCACCAATATCAAAAGCACCGCCACTCCCAGTTTCTTCGGCACCAGCTACTGCATCATCACACGGATCTTCTGGAAAGACTGCTCCACCTCCACCTCCAGGTGGGTCGAACAACTTCAAGCAACGTCTTTTTGGACGTCCTGGTACTAATGAACAGAGTTCTTCACTCCCAGCACCTGGATCGACGTCCAACGCTGCCAAGATAGACGCCTCGTCTTATACAATCACCGCAGGTAGCGGTGCTTCTGGCAAGATGCTTGAAATTGATGACTCCAGATTTAGATTTGTGAACCAGAATGATCTTCCAAGACCTAGGGCTTTCGGTGGCAAACAAAAGCTGTACCCAAGTGGAAGAGGTTCAAGCGTTCCTTTGAACTTGTCTCTATTTAAATCATGAACAGAAAAAACTGACCCTCAGTATGGTTATATATTATACTGTAGAAGGTGTATGCAGTGTATATACAGCTTATAATATTTATGTACATGTTATATATGGATAGCAGGACAATAGCCGTCACCTATCAGCACCTATCATCACCCCAGCCTTCTTTCCATCTTTGTTTCCAAAGATTACAATCAAACTCTTTTTTACCAAGTTTTTTGTTCACTTCATTATGGGCATCGCACAACCATCTACCGAAATCCTCTTGTGTCTGAACTTTTGGCTTGTTTTTCTCAATGTGATCCTGGAAGTCCTTAGCACAAAACCAACATGGGTACAACTTGGCAAAAAGACCAATGAATGTAGACATATCCTTTTGATTCTCCTCCGTTGGATTTTCTGGGTATCTTCCGGCCAGCGTATGTAGTAATGTCCACGAAGAACGACCTAACTGTTCAACATCGGCAGGACAGTCCTTATCGTAACCCTGTGGGGTCTTTGAAGGCGTCGTCTTGACTGCGCCACCGGCACCAGCTGCCGTGAAAGCTGCAAAAGCGCCCATTCCAGCTGTAGAGCTCTTTTTGTTCGTTGTTTGTGGTTTACCGATGCCCATAGCCGACTGAAAATCGAGTAAAGAGTTGCAAGAACGACATCTGGCAGTCATAGAGTGTTAAAAGATGTGTCAAAGAGGTAAACTATATTGTTGTACTTACGGCTTTCCATCTTCGTCATAGATGATCTTACGGCCAGAAGGGCCGTATTCAGGTTTCTTTGAGTCACCAGACGTCATATTATACAGAGTTATCTCTGCTTTAAAGCAAGATCAAAACTATAAACAAGTAAGCGTTGAGGGTACATCGCCTTACAAATTGACCGAGTGCGCATTTGGTTCAGGTCGCGATGGCCTCGGTTTTGTTGCCATGGCAACTAACACTAACAATTTTTTTTCCAGAAGAGCTCCAGGCTTTTTGTCTCTCCAACTCTTAGAAAATGAATACTGAATAGTGAAAAGCAGCTGCAATGGTATCCGCTGAAATCCCTTTGCCGATTATTCTGTCTTTGCTAGAGGCGCCACGGCCCTCGAACCTTCAGTATGTGCTCAAGTCGCTGTACTTGGCCCAGGCTGCTGTGTCTAATGCCTCTAAGGGAGACCTCAATCTGCTCACTGCTCGCATCAACAACATGCTCAATTCCCGTGACGATTACAAGATATGGTACGGTTGTCACGTTGTCCAAGTGCTTGCACAGAACCCTGTCGTGCTTTCCAATGCCGGCTCCGTGTTCATCGTGAGTCTACTGAAGATCGTGAACGATACTGGCTCTCTTTCCGTTAATTTGAAGAACGCAGTACTCTCCTTGAATGCCATCACTTCTGGGATTAGAGGTAAACCGGTGTTAACCAGAGAGGTTTTGACGCCGCAGCTACCAAACATTATCTCTGCACTGCTTGATAACTTAGAATCAGACATTGTCACTGTGCTTCCAATCCTCCAGAAGCTCTTGTTGAAGCACTCTACTACTTTCAAGCCATACTCTAAGAAGTTTGAAACTAAACTTCACAAAATACTCGTCGATAACTTCGAAAACTTAGGCTCTCAGCTACAAAAAGACGTGTGTAAGTCATATGCCTACCTTAATCTCATCAAGCCAATTAACTCTGGCGTTTCTAATTCTGGTAATCAACCACTCCCAGATGACCAGTGGAGAGCGAAGATCCTTAAGATCTTAGATGAGATTCGCTCAACAGTTTTGATCTACGACAATTTTATCGATATCAAGAACGAGAGAGACACCATGGACATTCTCAACCAGTTACCAAATCAGGATACCAAAGAATACGTCTTCCCATTTCTGAAAATCGATTTGACCGAGCCCATCACTATTGTTGCCATCTCACAGAGAATTAATGTCCTTGTCCAATTGTTGACGGCTTTTGTAACCTCTGCTACTCCTTTTCCAATTCGTGTTCCACTGGGTCAAGTTGTTCAAACCGCCAACTTATTGCTGGGTATCTCTCCGAACTACATCCCTTTCAAAGGCGATTTGAAGAGAGACCACGATTTGAAGAAAATCATTCTACGTGATATGGTTAAAACCCAGTCCATTGGCTCTGGCTTGATCCTTAAACTCACAAAGTTCTACAAGAAACTGATCCTTCCTCACTTAGCCGCAATTTTGTCCTCTTTGGAAGTCGTTATTCCTGTTAAGTCCAGCTCTGGTAAGAGAATGATCAAGGTTGATAATGACGCTGCCATGGCCATTGAGTCTGAGTTATTGAGTGTTATTAGTACTACCACAGAAATCCTTAAATTATTCGAAGGCCTGGGTGAACTGGAGCTCATCAACAAACTCGTTGACGTCTGTATCTTGTTTTTGGAAAAGAGAACACCAATGAGCACTCTCACTGAAAAGCAGTCCCAGTCACAACAAAACCCACAACAAGGCGGCAATAAAAAGAACAAGAAAAAATCCAAGGATTCCACTCCTTTGTCTGACTTGCTTTCCCATGCTGAGTTATTTGAACTAGACCCGCCAAGAGTCACCATAACCAAGATATCTGCTTTGTTTGAGGTTATAATCAAAAAGATCCCAACATTGGCTCCGACCTATCGAATTAAACTCATGAGATATATAATTTCCACTGCCGTTAGACAGAATTCTCTCAACGGTTCTATCTCCTCTGAGGTGATCAGACTACTTGAAGCACTTGTTCTTTACCCTGCCAATAATGAGACTTATTCCGTTCTTCCAATTGTCAAGAGCATTCTTCCAAACAATGAAAAGTTGTCATTGCTTACCAACCCAAGGTTCCCAGTTATGGATGTCAAGTACAGACCCCGTGAGTCTGCAGACATAGAGGAGATTATTGAAGAGAACGAAGAAGAAGATGCTGTTGGTACTAAAGCACTTGAAGCTGTTGCCGAAATTTCTAAGGAAGAAGCCAAAGAGGCTTTTGTCGAAGAGATCAAGAGAACTCAAGTGACTATTCCAGATGCTGAGAAGAGCGTGTTCAAGACTAATGAAGAGATCAAGCAGAACACTCTATCTTTCCCATCAGCTACTACAAGTGTACACACAGATGATGAAGCAGTCCTCAATAAAACTAGATCACTGGGCGACGTCGAGGCCGAGGATGAGGACGTAACGCCTTCCAAACGAATCAAGATCACCGAGTCTTCAAAATCTTCTGGCGAAGTTGTCGTCAAAGTTGATGAGAGCGACAGCGGCGACAACAGCGACTTCGAGGTACCAGACATTGACGTTGGTAGCGACGATGAAGGTGACGAGTAAATTTCAAAAGTTTCAATGCAGAACTTGAATTAAAGCTCTAGCAGATCGGTAGCTGTTCTCGAGAAGATAATGAAAAGGGTGTCATCGCGGAGATCCGCAAGACGCGTAGTAGCGCGAGGTGCGCATAAGGTCGCCCTTTGGATAGAACAGGTTTGGAACACATAAATAGAAGGATTCTAGTGGTTTCTGTGAACGCAGTTTACCTTCCAAGTGTTGTGCTCACCAATTTTGTCTATCCACACTCGAGTACTTATCCAGTTTCATTGCATACCTCTCTGTTCTGGTATCGTTACAAGTACCGTTGCCCCACAGTACTACCCACCGAAAAGTGAAAGTGACACTTCCAACGATGGCAATGTCATTTTTGGACCTGCCGACTGAGATTATACTAGAAATTCTTAGATTCACATCTTACCAGTGCTATCACTCGCTGCTTTGCACAGCCAAGTCCCTCCATCCACTAATTGAAGAGATCGCAGTTGTTATTTCACACAGTGCACTGGTTACAAGAGCACGGAGCGACGTCACAATCAACACACTCAGACACTTTAACATCGACGAAATGTCTCTCTCTCAGATGGATCATCTGATACAACGCTATGACTACTTTGTGTTAGATGTTGCTGGTCACTTTACGAACGTTTCCGGATTCAACACCTCAATTACCATATCAATGATCAAAATCATGCTCAGGAGTCTCCAGAACAACCATAAATATCACACGGTGGTGATCAGATCCCCGAGTTTCAATGAAGATGTGTTGATGAGATCGCTGATGCCAAAGTTCAACTCAAAGTATTTGGAGTTTTTCCTTCCAAGAACACGCGAGATAAATGGCTTTGAAGATCTTCGTATCCTGGACAACACACGATGTTACTTCAGCAATCTTGTGCGGTTAACTATTGGTTCATCTTCTTTCCAATTGTTTGAGTGTACGGCTCCTAAACTTGAGGTATTCGACTACAGTAACCAAATGGTTACTCAGACAATATATGATAGAATCAATGTTAAAAGACTGAGCTACACTAAATTTCTATCAGTGCTAGCTCGCAGTTGTGCTAAGAATGTCCGATGCTTGGAAGTGTTGGGACATGTTGACTCAAAGGTATTGAACCAATTCAAGAACTTGAAAGCGTTGAGCATCTATGGTGATCATGGAATTAACGCACTCGATGTTTCTGCTTTTAATGAGCTTGAGGAGCTCGTTGTTTCCAAATGCAATCGACTCGAAAGGGTAATCAATTTGAGCGGCAAGACAGGTGTCAATAACAAGCTGAAAGCACTGGATCTCTCCATCAATCGAGGATTCACACAAACTCTAGAAGGGAAATTTCCGTTTTTGATGAAACTTAACCTTTCATCGACCTCTATCGAAAATCTCCCCATCATTGGTGCATCCGTTCGTGCTCCTGAGATTATTGTCGATCAGTGCCCCTACCTTTATCGTTAAATAAGTATAGGCGTACTCATTAAGCCAAGCTTCTCACTGGGCAAAGCAAGGTGTCCTTGAGCAAGCTCTAGTCCCCAGGCATACGTCTGTGTCTAAAATATGATAGTATATATCTTCTCAGTGGTGGTAGCATACGAAACACAGTAAAAGATAGTGACACACATGAAATTATAGTTTTTATTATATTCCTTACAAAGCACTTGATTGTGATCGAATCGGTGTTTTATCTAGAAGTTGGTGTACTTGATAGCCATCTCAACAGCAGCTGCACCCCAGTCTTCACCGTGGTTATGCATACCTGGCTTCAAACCAGCTCTAACTTCGGCTTGCTCCTCGGTCAGAACAGTCAAGACACCAAAAATTACAGGGATGCTGAGAGTTTCGTTCAATTTCATCAAAGCGTGTGTGGTTGAATCACAAATGTATTCAAAGTGCATGGTAGAGCCCTTGATCAATACACCAATTGGGATGACGGCATTAATCTTGACGCCTTTTGTCTTCTCCAATTTGGACACTATTTGCTTAGTAGCAAATGGTAATTCAAACGATCCAGGCACTGTTTCGACGTAAATGTTTTCTTCCTTGACACCAAGCTCAATCATTCTCTTGATAGCACCATTAACCAAAGCGCTGATGATTGTAGAGTTCCAACGGGCATGGATAATGGCGACTTTCAAGTCAGAGCCATCATACTGCTGGTCTATTTCACCAAGTCCCTTAACTGCCATTGTAATGTACACTTAATAACAGATAGTGATCAAACTCAAGCGAAATGAAATAAAAGAGGTCGTCCTCCACAGATTTGTCATGCTGATTCTCAAGGCTTGTGTGGCTCTTACCGTCTGAAGTACTCTTACTTAACCATGTAATGCATTAGTTAATCTTATTTTTTCGAAGAAGCTTCTATGGCCAAGTTGGTAAGGCGCCACACTAGTAATGTGGCGATCCTGAGTTCGAATCTCAGTGGAAGCATTTTTTTTACATCTTCAACATTTTCGTTTTCATCATGACTTATTTACTTGCAAATGAAGATACTTGCAAGACCCTTTTTGAATTTTTCAGTTTATCTACGCAATGATTAATTATAGTCCATCACAGTATTTCCGGGTCCCAATTCACGTGCCGTGCCACTAACTGCCACAAGCAGAACACCTAAATTTTGGCAGCACTGAACGTTTCTGCTGACTTCAAGCCTGTATGATCCAACTAGTCGGCCTCAATTCATACTTCCAAAACAGGCCTAAAATATTCCTTAATTACTCCTCATTTCTGAACAGCATATAGATAGCCTGATGTTAGGTTTTACCGCATTGGGCATTTTCCCATGTTTTCGCGTCTTTCGAGCCGCACTCGGCTCGAAATTTTGGAGGCCTGAGACTTGCCCGTTTATCTTCAATATGTCTTAACTCCTCCTCAATTTCTATCCCGATTCAATTTCTGTACGGGTAACACTCTTTTAAAATGTCCAAAGTGAGTATCCTCGGCATTGTACCCCTCTTAAGCATCCGGAACGTGCGAGAGTGCTGAGAACAGTGGTTGTCTTTTGTGGCTGCATGGAATTTTGCCTTGATTGAACACTACTGGTTGCCAGGTGACGGTGCTTCGACGTGATGGGGTCTATTTTGGTCATACTCGCTTAGGTTTTCACTACAATTCATATTGTTCATCTCATTTCACACCTCTTCAACATTATACCTGTTCGCCCCCTTGGCCTCCCTATCCACTAGCTCTTCTCAGATGGCCTTGCCTCTACGCCCGGATTTTTGTCTCCAGACACATTCCCGCATTGGAACAACAGAACACTAACAAAACGACAGAGCCACACAGTCAAGGAATACAAGCTAGTCGTCGTTGGTGGCGGTGGTGTCGGTAAATCTGCCTTGACCATCCAATTTATCCAGTCCCATTTTGTGGACGAGTACGATCCAACCATCGAGGACTCATACAGAAAGCAAGTTGCTATTGATGATGAGGTCTCGTTGCTCGATATCCTCGACACTGCTGGTCAGGAGGAGTATAGTGCCATGAGAGAGCAATATATGCGTACAGGTGAGGGTTTCCTCCTCGTGTACTCTGTGACTGAGCGTGAATCCTTCAATGAATTGTCTACATTTTACCAACAGATCCTTCGTGTCAAGGATACCGACTCTGTTCCAATCTTACTTGTGGGTAACAAATCTGATTTGACTGAGGAAAGAGCAGTCAGCTTTGAGGAAGGAGAGAAGCTTTCCAAACAATTCAACTGTGAGTTCCTGGAGACAAGTGCCAAACAAGGCATCAACGTTGACCAGGCATTCCATGACCTTGTGAGAAAGATCAGAGCTAAGAACGAGTCCATTGATGGCGGTGTTGCTGCAAGTGCTCCAGGTTCTGACTACCAGAACAACCAGCTCCGTCAGAACAGTGTGGCTGGTGCTCAAAGTAATGGCTATGATGGCCAAAACGCTACAACTCAGGCTGGTGCCGCTGCCCAGCAGGGTCAGAAATCTACACAAGCCGCTACCTCGCAGGCTAGAAAGCAAAATGCTTCACAGGCTGCTGCTCCAAAAGAGTCTGGTGGTTGTTGTGTCATTGTCTAAATTTGCATCTCTTCTGTCTCACTAGGCCAACATATTCCTCCACGAGTTTTCGAATATAGAGAAGAACCGAGAGATAAAGAGTTCATAAAAAAACTGTTGCACATGAAGATGGAGCTTAGGTAAACACTTGAAGTGTATGAATCTTCCTTATGGTTTGATCCCACGCCCTTATAATGTCTTTTGTCTAGCTTGTGCTTTTTCCAATTTTTGTAAATTTTCAATTATGTAATTTTATATCGAACTTTCCTTTGTATCTATTCATATTTATTCAGGTAGTTAAGCTGGATCATCATGTTAGGACTACAGATGGTAACAAATAATAGAGAGGTCGTTAGATTTTTGCCATGAGTATAGGTGTGCCTTTTTTCAAATCACCTGTTTACATGATCCATCTCAAATGGATCAAATGCAGTCAGCTGGAATCAGTTGATGAAATGGTAGACAATAAAGTGTAGCACCAAAGAAGCAAAGATGAAGTCGCCAACGGCTCTCTCGGGAGACACTGTGGAGAATGTATCCTTGTTCTGCTTTGCTGTCTGAAGCCTTAAAGACACGGTCAGAACAAACTGGCCAACCGTGCTAATGAATCCACCGAGGAATGCGTTGAATGGGAAGTTACCCACCAGAATGACAAACACAAATTGGATAAGCGCAACAACAACTAAGAACACCAGAAACAAATCAACTAATTTGAGGCGTGGTGTCAACGACTTGACGTAGGCGTTATATGAGACCACCATTGACTTCTGAAATTCTCCGAAAGCATTACTCTTGGATTTGGAGGCAGATACAGCCGGTGTTGCTGGAATTGAGGACTTTGTCGTGGTTTTGCTAGGCTTAGCCATTGTTATTGGTGGGAGCGATTAAAGGTTGGTTCTTGTTAGGGTCCTAATTCTGAAATTAAGTTCACCGCTGGTAGTGAGAGCCTCGTGGCTTTTTCGATCGCGAGCGACGCGCTGTTCTGATTACCGTATTGAAAGCCGGGTAACTAATCGCTACTAGGTGAATGAGATGTTGGACTAAATTACCTGAATCAAAGGTCCTCTAATTTCTGGTGTACAAAATTTCAGCCGACGATACAATGTAGACCTCTCTAAACGTATATAGGGGTTGAACCAGAAAGAAGACCGAGGTCATCAGCGGCGTTGGCAAGTATTTTATTTACAGTGAGTGAGGTATTCAGCTTCTTGATTAAATGTTTAAATAACATCACCAAAGACATTTGCATCATTCACTTTCATCAACGTAACACCATTTTCTCAATGATGGTTCTTGTAACCGGATGGGAGTCGTCCAGTTGGTGGTGGAACTAATTGTGGCATTGGACCTCCTTGTGGGTGGCCTGGATAAGCAGATTGTGAATATCGCTGGTATGGCATTGGGCCTGGACCATTCATTGGCATTCCCGGCTGCATGTACATTGCCTGCATGCGCTGTGGTGGTGGAAGGAAGCTGGCTTCTGAAGGAGAAAGAACTGCTGATTGTGGTGGTTGTGGAGACATGCGTACAGGTTGGAACTGTGGTCCATTGTAGAACATTGGAGACTGCATCATTGGCATGGCCGGGTATTGTGGTAATGGCTGTGGTTGTTGATGTGGCATTGGTGGGATCTTTGAAGTATCGATATCTGGGAAGAACTTTTTGAATGGTCTCTCCAGATCATCACGCGCCCATGTTGGTGGTGTGTCGAACGGTTTCTCCAACATAAATGGTGTTGTCTTTTTATCAGATGGAATCGCCTCGTAAGCTCTACGACGACCTTTGAAAAAGTTAAAGTCGTCTTCTAATGGTCTCTTATGATCAACTGTTGGTACACGATCCGGTGCGAAGAATGAAACCTTCTTTCTGTAGTTTACGTGGTTCGATCTTGGTGAGTTCTTAGCAAACTGAGGACTAGAAAGGGCTGAGTTTGTGAAGGTAGGGGTGAATGCAGCAGCTTTAGGGTTCAACTTCTTGATGGATTCTGTTCTCTTTGGAGCTGATGTAGCATGTAAATTAACAGGAGTGGTAGCACCAGAAGTAGATGTGTGAGTAGCAGGTCTGATTTGTGCTTGTGGGGCTGACAGTTGAGACTGTGTCGTTGATTGAGGTGTAGGTGCTGTAACTTTCTGCTGTGGTATCACGTCGCCAACCTTTGGAGATGATTTGTTCGAGCTGGATTCAGCTTTTTTAATGATTTCATCCTGTCTACTTTTATCCTTTGTAATAATTGGTAGTAGGTCCTGTGGGAATTTGGATGGTATCTTGAAATTTTGTGAGAATTCTTTGAGTGAATTAATCTCATTCATGGTGTTCATCTTTTTAACTTGCTCATAAGCCTTGGATTTCTCTGGAAGATGAGTAGTTGGTTTAGGTGGTAATGATGGCTTCGTAATGGTAACGGCTGGTTTCGTTGCAGTTGTCGGAGCAACCTTTGTCTGTGGAGGAGGTGATTGGGATGGAGATGCAGTCTTCTTGCTGGTTGAAGACACGATATTTGTAGCAGAAATGATGGCCGGATCAATGTTCTGTAATCTACTTCTCTGTGATGGAGGTACGTATTTGGTACTCTTATCCTCCACAGAAAAAGTGAACTGCTTTCCGTCGTGTCCTTTGTTGATCAAAGAAGCGAACAGTGCATCACCTTTAGCTATGGACTGGGTACGAGCAACACCCGAATATTTATCTTCCTCATCAATTCCACTATCATCGAACTTTATACCACGTTCTTCGGCCACATGAGCATTTTCAGTTACACCACTTTCAATCTCTTTAGCCAATTTATCAGCCTCTTGTACTCTTTTCTGGTATTGAGGGTTAGACTTGTCAATTCTGGTGGTATACAAGTGTTCATCAAATTCTGACTTGATGCCAAATTTCTGTTCATTGGTTTTGAATTGATCCCATTTAGAGTTTCCACTGCCATCTTCTAAAGACATATCTTCTAGAGATAAGCCCACTGGGGTGTTAGAGTCCGGAACCCATTTTTCAATGTCCTCGCCACGTAAAACAGATGAAGAACCCTTCGTTGAGATATCGGTGTCTGTCTTGAAAGAGCCGGAGTTCTTAACAATGGAATTATTGAAAAGATCAATGCTCAAAATCTCAAAGTCAATGAGATCGTCATAGTTGATAGTGACAATTTCTGAAGCGCTATTCTTCATCACAATCTTCAAGCTCTTTGGGTCGATGTTTTCCAAAGAGCCATTCAAAGTGGTACCGGAATTGGTTAAAACATTGATTTCAGCACCGATGGAGTTCATAATCAGGTAAAGCAGACGGTCGTGCTGGTGGTTCTGGAAGGTTTCACCCTGTAGTGCGTCAGCATCAACATATCCATTAGTCCCATTAGAAGAGCCATTAGTAGACTTAGAAGCGCCGTTGCTGTTCTTAGCTTCATTGCTTGGGCGACGACCGCGGCTCTTGGAGTTGGAACGGTGATTCGCTGACTGCTTGTCAGAGGTATTGCGCTGGGCCTGAGGTTTGGACATTGTCTCTTTGTTGGGTGCAGTGGGGGATATACGTTAAACGGTATGCGCTCTGTCACGTGCTTGAGGGGAGAAGGCTTAAGAGAAGCTCTAATAGCACAGAAGAAGCAGTGATCAGCAACTAATTGCACGTGCTTAACGAGGTCAAAACACGTCTTTCAAAGGTGGAGGCAGTGAGTTGTGCGATTCGGTCAGGAGAACAATGCTCTCACAAGGATATCAACGTAACGGCACTGAACGCGGGGCTCGGCTCAATTGGATAGTGTACGGCCGGACAGCAGATATCTGACACTGTGTTGAAGTGGGTGGTGTGCTCCTAAACAGTGGTGCTGAAATGGGAGGCGCAAGGCTTTGGTGGCGGGGCCCAGCTTCTGAGGCCTCGTCAGTGTGGTTTGTTGATCCGTTGGCCGACTCGCCAGGCGCGCGTAGAAAGCACCAAAGCCGGGTAAGCACACTAGTGCCGAATGTGGAGAGATGGTTGATAAACAAAGCGTGGCCACAACAAAGGGCCAATAGACAGTGGAGAAGGGTATTAAGGAAGATGTGATCAGACGGTGTGTCCTGGCACGGTTTCTCTCTGTTATACTGTGGCCACTTTATGTTAACGTTTGCTGTCGCTGGTCTTCCAAACCGCAATGTTTTCAAGCCACGCAATTGGTGCGACAGTAGTGCCCTCAACTGCACTGTAAGGGTGTTCTTGTTTCATTAATTGTCTCATTGTAATCTTTCCCCATAAAACAAACAAATGAGAAATTGACTACAAGTTTCTCCTCCCTAACTGTGTAGCCTCCTCCTTAACTATGGTGCTGCCCTTACCACACTTAAATTTTCGCCTTTCTCGACGCCCGCGAAAAGTAGAAACCAAAGAGGCGATAAACAGGTGGACGACCGTTGATTTAAGACCACAGCCAACTGTACAGTGACAGTAAGCGATCTGGGGGTGTTTTTTGTTCTCCGAGAAACAAGTGCTTCCTACTTTTACTAGTCTGATACACAATGGTATGTTGGAAATGAGCTGCTGCAAAGCATTCTTGTGTTCCCAGGAACCCTCTACATGACACATAACAGAATAAACTAACGAAACAAAACAGCTTCCAATCTATCTTTTAACGGCATCCAAAGGCCAGCCCCTTCTTGTGGAGCTTAAGTCTGGTGAGACGATCAACGGTATACTTATTGAAGTTGACAACTGGATGAATGTGACCCTCCAGGACGTGATTGAGACAAGTCCAGATGGTGAGACCTTCCGCAAGATGCAAGAGATCTTTGTCAGGGGTAAAGACATCAAATACCTAAGACTTCCCCAGGAGATCATTCCAGAGGTGAAAGCTCGTAACCAGCAGAATCAAGACCAGAAGAATAGAAACAGAAATAGCGATGGTCGTGGATATAACAATAATAGCAACGACAGAAGATATAACAATAACAGAGGCTTCAACAACCAAGGAAACAGAGGGTACAACAACAACCGAAACAACAATAACAACAACCGTGGTGGATCCAAAGGGTACAACAACAACAGAAATTATAACAACAATAACCAGCAGCAGCAACAGCATCTCAACAACAATCAACAGCAACAACAACTGCCATCATCTCAAGAACAGTAATGATTTGTCCGCAAAATAACTTAGTGCTGATCTGCTACGAGTACCCTTTTGGGGTTTTATGAATGTGCAATAGTAATGAAAAGTTGTATTAATCATAAGCTTTCAACAAATGTAGCTATGGTTTTAAAAATCCACAGCTGAGAGTCAAAAAGGTCATTCTTTCCTTCAGGTTGTACAATTTTGGAGCACCAGTTTGAAGCACACTCAGAGATATATGGATACATATATGTGTGTGTCTGTGGTGTATATATGTGTTTTATATATATGCAGGTGTTGATAATTATGCAAATGGGGTTGTCTTTCTTAGCCTCTGTGATTTATTTGATCACTGTGTCTTTGATTTCAATCAGACTTGATGGCATTATAGATTTTGTAGATGAATATTGAGGCACCATAAAGACCCAAAGAACCAAAGGCCAATCCAATTAAGACACTGAGAATGGTGGTGTATGAAAAGAAGAGAATAATTGATGAGAAATCAGTCACTTTCAAATATGTGAAGAAATAATACACTGAGTAAACTTCAATGTACCAAGCGACAGACGAACCAATCATAAATGATCTCCATTGCCATCTCCAGTCACCATTGATCAAGGACAAATAAACTGCAACAATAACACTTTCAACAACGACAACACTCAAAAGAACAATCGTGAATAACAAAAATCCATACATGTAGTAGAATGAAGTCTTTTCCAACCAAACAGATCTAAAGACAAACAGCAGTTCAACGTAGATTGTACCAAATGGAATTAGTCCGAATGCTGGAATTGTGTAGAAATATGAAAGAAACTTGGGTTGTCTTGGGATGATTTTCTGAGCTTTTGTCAAGTTGCAATTTGCAGTAGCAGGTGGGGATCTATTACCTACGATACCACCTATGACTGATAATGGTACCTCAAGTACAAGAAAGAAAATCACCAAAAGGACAACGGTACCAAATGGTAAAGCATTTGATGAATCTTTGGCCCAGACGATACAATTCAACATCAATACAGAGACCAAGACAATGAATGGAAGTGTACCACCAAATAAAACGGAGTATATGAAATACTTCTTGACATGAGTCTGTTGAGTGAAATTCTTGTAAAATCTAACACCTGAATAACCTGCAGCTGTACCGCCAAATATGAAGAGTGTCAATGCTGTACTCAATACACTATTTCTAACATTTGGACCCAGTACACCTGTTGTTGAAAAAAACAAAACCCCAATGATTGTAAAGAAAACTTGGACACCAGATGACAAGATAATGGACAATAATAATGGATGAGTTGGAGCCCTGAAAACATCGTTGGTTATTAGTTTCCAACCAGCATTTGTAAAAGTGTCAGATTTATCTGTTTCGATAGCAATATTTCCAGTGGCTAGGTCCATGTTGTTATAAGACTGAATGTCACGATTGAGTGTTCTTAACAACACAACGCCAACAACAGCAGAAAGGAAAGACATCAACACAAGTGAGTTGATCAAGGAAAGCCAATGAATACCATCACCATTGACTTCGCTTTTGAAATAAAGGTTCCATCTATCGTTCCAAGATATGGCAGCCTCTTCACGCCAGTAAACAGAGTAGGTGAACGGAATAATGACTGGATTCTTGGCATCAACGTCAACCAAGAAGTTTTCAAAATTTTTGGAGGCACCAGGACAATGGAAATCACTGACACTTCTTGGATATACTTCAAATCCAACAATGGTGTTCTGGCCATTCTTCTCCTTATGATGTCTAATAACAAGCATAACATGGTTATGGATATAGGTTCTCCCGTCCTTGACGAAGCCGAGTGGGAAACCAGCAGCATAATACTTCTTCTTGTCAGTAGAACTCGTGAATGTCGTAGCACCTGGTAGATCGTCTATCAGCCACTCAGCAACGTAGCCGCTTCTAATAAGCTCGTCGGCTCTTCTCAACCCTTCCGGTCTGGTGATTCTATCACAGAGACGATGGCATGGAGCGTCTTCGCCAAAGACCAGCTTGTAATCAGACTCCCATATTCTGTCGCCTCTGATGACCTCGTTCAGTGACAAGTGGATCGGCTTGGAGTCTGGAGTTGGCGGACACGTGAACGGGAGATCATAGTAGGCATAGGGCAGTTGTGTTGTATCAGACTCGACCCTGTTGACGTAAAGGTCCACTTTTTGACCCTTCGTGAAGTATTTGGGCGTCCATCCTGTGAGTGAAGTGTTAGTACACTCTTCGCTTCCACTTTCATCTGTGAATCAGCACTTATGCTGAGACTGTTCAATTGCGTTTCCGCCTATACGTACCAAACGGGTCGAAGGCAGCAGTTAACGTGGCCTGGCACAGAACCGTAACGAGCACCGATATACTCGTCCAGCGCATTGTGAAAGGAAATAATGTGCTGGGTGATTGTGAGGCAGCTGACCTTTCAGTGCTTTATGTGGGGAATCTAATGCAAGGATGCGCTTTCTGTGGCGTTGCCGCTGGGGAGTTCTTTTTTGTTAGGACGGCCGATTTGTTGTTGATGTTTTCGTGTCTGCTCTCACACGCGACCAAGGCACAGAGGCGAGCGATGCAGACGTGGCGGGGGCAGGTGCGAGCAAGAGGGCGACAAAATAGGGCCTCAGCGGTCTAGACCCCTCTTGGTGGTCTGTGAAATTTTGCACGCGAAAACAACACATTCGCGGAGAAGAGGTAGGCGCACGCCGCTTGTTTTGATTTTGAGGAGAACACAACAAACGAAGGCTGGCGGTTAACCCTGTGCATTGGAAAATAACGAAAAGGCCTTGAAAAGTGGGTCTTTTTTTCTAACATGAGCTTCAAGAACTACAGTGTCCAGCAGCTGCGATCTGTTGTTCTCTACAACTTGGACAACGACCTCGCGGAATCCGCCGAGTTTGCGGCCGAACGACTTCTTGCGGAGGTTGGCAGCTCGGATCCAGACTCAATACACCTCTATGGACTCGTTCTTTTGAAGAGAGGTCGTTTCAAAGCTGCATATAATTGCTGTGTGAATATTCAGCACGCCGGGTGTGCCTATGTCTTTGCAAAGGCAGCTTTGAATTTGAAACGGGGGGCAGAAGGTGTCTATGCTTTGACCAGTACGCAGCATCTTTGGGAGAACTTGCCTGAAAGCCTCTCTTCAAATTATGAATTTGAAAGACCGTTGATGCCAGATCCAGCAGTGTTCTATAATGTCTTGGGTAAGCTTTATTACCAGGTTGGTGATGTCAAAGAAAGTGCCATCAACCATTCTAAAGCGCTAAAGCGAAATCCGTTTCTATGGGACTCATTCCAAGAGTTAAACAAGATGGGTGCCAACACACGGGTCAAGGCCATCTACAAAGTCTCATCTGGCTCATCTACATTTACGCTGGGTAGCGAAAACCCTGTTAGCAACGACGGTTACGATTCAAGGGATCCATTTGGTGAATCCTCCACCAACATTCAGCCTGTCAAGAGTTTCCCTAAAATTCTGGACGAGACTCCCAAAGGTCGTTCTGACCCAATGGTGGATTATCAAACTCCAAGAATAAAGCAACAAGTCGCTCCGAACGCACCAAATAGAAAACTCAGGTCATCGTCAACCAGCAGAGATAATACTTTCAAGCCGCCGCCATTAATCAATAATGACACCATTAAGAGGGCTCCAAGACTCACTACTACCAAAGTCACTTCAAGACTAATTACACAACCTCTTTCAAGAGCTAATAAGAGTGCGGTTAACTCTGTCTCAGGAAGGAAAACTCCTGCCAGTGACATTGGTCAAAAGAGAACAAAGTCATTGCTTTCGTCCGATCAACCAAACCAAAGAAAATTTATGACCAACGAAGAGCTTGGAGAGCAGCACATATTGAACTTGTACTCCATTTATGCCAAAGGTTATAAAGCTATGTCCCGCTATGACTGCTTTAAAGCCATTAGAATTTTGAACAGTCTTCCAGAATCGCATCTTAATACGCCATGGGTGCTTAGTAAATTAGGTAGATTACATTTTGAGATTGTCAATTACGAGGAATCTGAAAACTACTTTAAGAAACTTCGAAAATTGGATAACACAAGAATTGAAGACATGGAATACTACTCTACTCTATTATGGCATCTACACAAAGAAGTTGAACTTTGTCATTTGTCTCATGAGATGTTGAACATTGACAGAAATGCACCAGAATCGTGGGTTGTTGTTGGCAATCTATTTTCTATTACAAGAGAACCAGATGAAGCAATTCAATGTTTCCGTCGAGCAACACAGTTGGATGAGAAATTTTCCTACGCATATACTTTACAAGGCCATGAATATGTCTCTAATGATGCATATGAACATGCTTTGGAATGTTTCCGTTTTGCGTTGCTGATGGACCCAAGACATTACAATGCTCTCTATGGTATTGGAATGGTTTACTTAAAATTAGGAAACTTCAGCAAAGCAGAATTTCATTTCCGCAAAGCAATTGATATTAATCCAATCAACGTCATTCTCATTTGCTGTCTTGGTATGATGTTAGAGAAGCTTGGTCAAAGGGACCAGGCTCTAAATCAGTACGAATTGGCTTGCAAACTTCAACCATTGAGTGCTCTTGCATTGTTCAAAAAAGCACAGCTCCTCTTATCTATGGAGCAATATACTGCTGCTCTTGCTGACTTTGAACGATTGACCATTATTGCCCCCGATGAGGCAAGTGTTCATTACCTTTTGGGTCAACTGTACAAGCTGTCTAAAAGAAAAAACGACGCTATCAAACAGTTTACTATTGCATTGAACTTGGATCCTAAAGGAAGTCAGTTAGTTAAAGAGGCGATGGAGGGATTATCCGATTAGAACTGTTGTTCGAAAAAGTAAACACTCCGATTCTTTTTTCTATTAAATACCCATGTCTGGGTCACTCCTCATTCAATTAATAAACTCAGCATAACTGTTTAAGCTATCTTCGTATGTGTTTTTTAACTGTCATCTATACTAAACCGTCCCCAGTCTAGTTTGAGCACACTCACTCTCTACAGACCTTTCTGCCCTCCCCTCCGCTTCCGCCACTGGTGTCTCATGTTCGACTTCACTTGCATTGCAGGATCCTTATGCCGTTTCTGTGTCACTTGCAGTTATTCCAATTCACTTACCTAATCACCATAGCAAAACTGACACAAGTTCAAAAAATGTACCTTCCAAGGCATCATCACGGTCCGACTTTGGTTTTCTAAGTCTTTTAAAGAAGAATCATGCCCAGAAAAATAAAAACACACAAATTCAGAATCTAGCGAGCCGCATACATATTCACACATCCACACGAACTTATTTGAAAGATCCTGTTTCCTGTCCTGCTGCAACTTTTCTAATAGATTGACTGTTTCCTGTATAAAATGATTGTCCCATTTAACTGGCAGACTCAAGCTGGGCCTTTTTTTACCCACAAAAACAGAGCCAAGAACAGATTGAACTGCAACATGTCTTTTGAAAAACCACTGCACTCCGGAGATGGTGAATTTCCTTTTCACAGCTACCCTTCTATGACCTCGTCACATGCCGCTGCTCACATTGATACGTCTTCTCTCTCAAATAGGGCTGAACCAAATGTGAAAAAAAAAGACATGAATTGTCCCCGGAGAGGTACAAACGCTTCCAGAATTTACTTTGAGAGAAGCTGTCAATCATGATGACGACAACAGGAAAGCAGTTATCTCACTCACTCTACCATATAATTATATTAAATTATATTACCGCCTAATATGAAAAATAATTGTGCATATCTTGCTTCTTGAAATTCCTTTGACTGAACATCATCTGCTTTGGATACCGTTCGAACTTCTAGTCTGTTGGTTCAGCAGTGTTTGAAATTCAAATCAGTAAAGTTTAAAAACTTACTATAGTGTAGAAGCTGTGGCTTCTTGATATGTTGGGAGCTCTTCCAGTTGATTATCCACTGGTTTATAGGGTATGTCCGTAGGTGCGGATACTTCTGGTCCATCAGGTGGTGGTTGATTATAGTCGCAAGTGTTCAATGTTGGGCCTTCCACGTCCATCGGAGGACTGATAACGCGGATTTTATGAGCCAATGTAACTTTCTGATGGTGAGTAAAGCTATGATCTAATGAAGGGAGGAAGTGTGCCGTGATATAAAGAGAGTGAATGATGACTCCATTACAAATAGCAAAAGATGGGATCATGCGGTTTGGCAAAACCCAATCTTTCAAGAGATAAGTCAAATCAAGATCGTACTGGAATCTGGTGTTTGGAACTTTTGTTGTCTCAAGGTTGGCAAGGTCGATCAAGACAGGAGGACCTTTATATGAGAACAATGGAGTTTGAAATTGCTCAGCTACCTGATTTCCACATGCCTGCAGTTGGGTGTTGTTGTTCAAACCAATTGTAAGATCCGTGAGATAGAACTGCCCATGAGATTGTTGTCCTTGCTTTGTGTCGTACGTGTAAGACTGGGCATCTTTGTTTGAGAGAATGTGGATAGAAAATGGCATAGTCCCCGGTATAAGCAACTGACTTGTTGTAGCTCCGAGAGCAAATGACACCGTGTGCGTGGGCTTACTTGAAAACCAACCAGTCTTATCCTTTCCTGGTGTTGGAACATTTATCACGGTATTTTCACCATATAGAAAGTAACAAGTGTTCATGATATTAATGGCCTCAACTGCAGATGGTCCGCGTGGGTAAAACCTCAGAGTTCTTGCCATTCTTGTGTCCACGGAGAAAAAGTTGGCTCTATGCAATGAAACTTTGAGCATGTACTTGATCTCAAAGGTATCACCACCAATTTCAATGGTATCTAGAGACGGTGGAAGTGGGTAGCGCCCATGGTTTACGTTGTTTCCGAAACCAGAGCTACCCGTTTTGGCCTGGCGAGTGCCAGTCTCATAGGGGGAATTGAAGAGATTAGCAGTCTTCTTGGATGCCTCATCGCCACAGTGTGAGGTAGAACAGAACTTGAGGTAGAACGGATAGGTGTACTCACCTGGAGTGAGTGTGAATGACGGCTTCTTGTTTTTCATGGCATCTCGGACATTTGGTGGTGGAAAGACTGTCATCACGTCGTAAAAGACCTCATGCGTCTCATGGCGTGTATCTCTGCGTCTTTCATTCTTGTGGTTGTACCTGTAGACTGTCACACGCGTGTTTGCATGTCCTTCGAGTTTAACCTGGATGTCCTTGACCTGTATCTCTCGGTTGACGCTAAGCTCGAGTGTGCCGGAGATAACGTCCTCAGTAGTGTAAAAGTTTGGCTCTCGGTCCAGAAGTACCTTCAGTGAGTGGGACATCGGTGGAGTTGTAAGAAGGACCGCTGAATACACTGACGGCCTTGCGTTTTGTGTTTTGTATTGCAATTGTCCCTCTTTTAATACCCGAACACTTCCATAGGCAGAAGTCATTTGCTATGGATCCCCACAGCCCCGCCGAGCCGATACGAGAGCTCTCAATTCGCGAACTTTTGATTAGCCTTTGAGGCCACCAGCTGAACAATCAATCAGTCTTGCTCCATGCCAACAGTCCTTCTTATCTCTACTGGATAGCATATGGCCTTGTCACTATATAAACTACATATCAGATTAGGGTGAGACCTCTAGTTTCCCCTCGTACACCTTCTTTGAAACTGCGAAAGCCAACCCCATACACCTCCTGAGTGGAACACCCGAACACCAGATATTATGGGGTCGGCTCATATTTACTAGAATTCGGTGTTTCCACAACCACTGGTAATTTGAGACCCAGATGGATATATAAGTTGATATCTTTAGTGCTGTAAGTACTATTTTTTTAGTTACGACTTTGGGAACTATTTCGGAGAAAACATTTTTAGATCTTAATTTGAAACATATAGAAGTGAAAACATACACACTTCACTACTAGGACAAAACCACTAAATAATATTATTTTCTAGACTACGCATAAGCTGTTAGCATTGCATTTATATGAATGATCTACTAGTAACAACTTAATCAGTTGGCAGTTCCATAAGTACTCAAGTTTTTGTTTTCAAGCAGATCTGATCACAAGACGTATATAACTGTCAACACTGTCATAGGCATCGCTGCTTAACACGTCTAATGCACATAAAAAGCGTTCAACTAATTTCATATCTAGTTACTGTGCCACATGTTAGTATAACAAAGCCAATGGTTGCATTCAATAGGCAGTTTTGACAATTCCTGCAGTTTTCATCTGTGGACCAACAGCCTCATCATAAGATGGCAGCTCATGCTCAACAATTACAACGGTTTTTTTGACAAAAGCAGATCTCATGATCTCAAAGGCATGGCCACCCAGTTGGCAAGTGACTAGGAGCTCATGTGTAGTTTCAGCGTTACAGACTTTTATAGACTTCTCGATGCCGGCCACTATAGAGTCATAAAGTGACTTTGGGATAATAGCACGTCCCTTGTTAAACTTCAGCCACTCGTTACAAATGACATCACACAGTGCGACTTGTGTTGAGAAATGTCTTTGAAGACCTTTGCACCGTATTTTTGTGGTGCAGTTAACTGTAATAGTCAGCTTGTGGAGATAGACACCCGATATACCTTTAGCTACGAAAGACATATCAATGGGTAGGTTACCACCGATCTGCAACACACCCGTGGAGCGGAGTTCAAGGAGTATTGGGCGCTCTGGAAGCGGTTCAGGCTCTCCAAAGATTAGTGCTGATAAAAATGATTGCTGCGGTGGCGGTAGAGGTGGTAGCGTGAAGTTGTGATGTATTACGGTGGACTTATTCATGTTCTGAGGGATGGACTGTGGAGGCGTGAGTGGAACAACAAGTGTCTTCGAGAGCTTTGAGCCAAAAAGGGCACCTTTTTTGAGGTGTATGGTGACAGTTAGTCTGTATTGTATCTGTAACCACTGTGATGCGTAAGACGGTGGGAGAGGGCCGTGAATATGGAGCTGTGATCTCGATGGCTTGCACTGTGTAGATGCCGGCAGACTGAATGAAAAGGGGAAGTCATGCTGTCCAGTCGACAGAACCGTGTACTTGGGCGACACAGACACGGCCTCGTCGATGATAACATGCTCTTCTGTCTTAGTCGTCTGTGCCGACTTGAGTATTGATACTGATGTTCCATTAAGTGCCACCGTGATCTTTGAAATAGTAACGGAGGAACGCGCCACAAGACCTAGTTGACCATTGACGGTTCCACCACTGAGTCGGTCAATACGAACATTAAGATCACAAGGTGCCATTATAAGGTTAGTTCTGGTGTATGTTGCTGGTCTGCGCGAGATGGCTTGTGAACCTTTGCTTTTTCACCGGTTATCCGTCTTGATGCAGAATCCGGGGTTGGAAGCTTTCCGATGACGGATAGCTTAGGATAGTCACTGATAAGCGCTCAGGAGGAGGTTTAGTTACAGGCAATTCTTTAACAGTACAAGTCATAACATTTTTAACGCTTACAATTCATGACCGGAGAATATCAGGGTGAACGCCGGACCTTGGAAACTAGGGAAAAGATGAGGTAGGACGGAAAAGATTGACTACCCTGCGTCAATGTTTCAAAAAGTGGCATTCACTACGTTAGCAACGTAGAGACCAACTTCCGAGTTGACAATTGTAAGAGTCGTGGTCTCAGGAACCCATTTTCTTGCGACATGAGACTTGTAGTCCCTTTTACCAAAGGTTAGGAAGTCCTGCTCTTGAACTTCAGATGCCATTAGGGGAGCTGCGTTGACGTAGTGACCCCAGTTGACATCGACCGTGGAGTCAAACGTTCTCGAAACAGCGTTTCCACCGGTGACGGGCTGATACCAAACAGTCCAGAGAGTAGAGAAACGAGAAACTCCACTGGTAGGGGGATTGTCAATGAGAGCACCTTCAAAACTCACAGTGAGGGAAGAGTTAGCAGGGATGGCTCTGTCTGGAATGACAGAGAGAGCATTAGAATTGTGTTGGAGATAACCACCGAAAGATGAACCACTTATGGAAGCGGTCTCTCCTGTAACCCAGTATCCCGTTCCAATAGTGTCAATACGAGTGATTTGGTAGTTTGAGGTTCCATCATAGGTCGCTCCGCTTCCAGTGAAGGTGAAGGTCAGGGCAACTCCATCAAATGAAGCTTGGGTCTGAGCCAGTGCCAGGGTTATCGCAGTAAACAGAGGGATAATATAGTAGAGCATTCTGCTGCTGGTGATATTTCTGGGGTAATGTCACTATTCGAAAGCTTGTGTGAGAAAGACAATGATGAGAGACAGCACCTTGTCTCTTTTATACAACTAAGGTCAAAAACACTCTTAAGCAACAACATGCAACAAAACAAAGTTTGAACAAAATGCTTCATTTCGACTGCAGCCTGACACTCAAGTTGTGCTAGCTAAGTATTAGGGTGATCCTGTCAACAAAGTTACCTGTGGTTGAGTGGAGAACAAGTTCTGTGGGGCACTACAAACTTGGATCAATTTCATTTCCAGTAATAGCAACTGACTAATTGAGTAAGCACCACATCCAGAAAGAGTGTTTGCTCATCTATGGTTGAGAACCTTATTCATCTCAGGCAATGTAAAACAAAAGTTACAAGAGCCAGAGACGGTAGAATGGAATTTTCCACTGCGCTTCGGTAATGGATCTCAGCGATATAACGCGGTGGTTGTATTTCCTACCGCTTTCAAAATGATTGACCTGTGTAGGGCAGGGTATTTCCTGGCTTTTATAGTGGTAACGCGAGCCAAACGAGCTCTAGGGCTTGTGGTTCGAGCAATTGGTTGTATGTAGATGCTTCTTTAGTGCACGCACCAACAATAGTTCCGCTTACGACCGTTACGAGTATACACCAACAGAGTCCTCGGGAACTTGAGGCTTTCTCTCAGTCAATCAAAGTCACGTCTTTGGGAGATCACCGATATATAAGGTTTAGCACAGGACATTTTCTAATCCTCTTCAATAGCGAAGTTAGAGACCACTGCCCTACTGACTTTTTTAATCGTTAAAGTTGGAGACTTTTCAGAATCAAGGTTCTGGTACTTTGGACCGTTTAATACGCAGCAATCTGAGTCTATGGAGGGCTAAAATTTTGAAACTCGCACTCCATATGCAAAAGAGAAACAGCCCAGACTCAATGTTAATGTCGATAGTATATTTGTTGGCCGAGGCTCAGATGTCGTGAGCTCTGAAAACTCTGCGACATGGTTCGCTTGGCACACTTGATTGGTGGATTACTATGAGAGAAAATTTGAAAATTTAAACAGATGTCCTTATAACAAGGCTCCTATTGGTTACCATAAATAATAGAATAATTTTTGATACCCGAACCACCGGATAAATACCACCACTTATCATCATTTTACCCCATGATCTGCCATCAAATGTCGTATAACACTCCCTATCAAGAAAGGTTATGATGCCCTGGTGGATTTCCGAATCCAAGGAACACGCAAGCACAGTTCAATATCACTTATTGTAACCAAACAGCTTTGAGGGTGGTCGATAAATAGCGACAATTCTCCCATACAGAAATGCAAGCCGGTACTGATATTGATAGTCGCTTGGGCAAACTGGACGCACAAATCAACCATTTGGTTGACGTGAACGCCCTTCAGGCTCAATTGAGTCCGATGTATCAAAACATCAACGTTAAAGAGCTGGGGCATCTACAGGCGCGTGACCTCGAGATCACAGATGAAATCGCACAATTGCAAGAACTTTGGCTCATAGCAACGCTTAAAAAGGAGATAGAGGTTAATCTGGAGCTGTTTGAGTTTGAAACGGTGTTTGCCTCCCTAGAGAAGCTCAATGAAAAGATTCAAGCGATGACCTTGAACCCTTCCAATGTTAAAATTAAGTGGGCTGAGCGTGCTACACAATTACGTGATTTGGTTGTTGAAAAGTTCACTTCAGTATGGAAGAAACTCGTTCACATCGTTGGAGGAGATGATGGTTGCTACTCTATCGAATTTAATGAGTCCGTTAATATTGATGATTTCCCTGTTGTATACGACTCTTTGGAAGAAGTTATTCAGCACTACTCATTACCGCAGAGTGTGTTGAATATTTCACATACCATTGATACTTGTTTCATGGATAATTTGTTTACTGAGGGCCTCAAGTTGGTTTTTGTAAGTAACAAGTTATCATGCGTCAAGGAGACCTCCAGTAACAGAGCAGAGCTCATCAAGAGCCGAGCTTCATCCACAAAAGCACTCGTTGACTTCGTCAACATCATTCCATCACGAATGAGGATCATCAACTACATATCCCCAAGACTTTATGAAAAACTAAGAGAATTGATCACTGATTTCTCTGACGTTATATACAACGATCCAATACTCAAAGAGGAATTCATTTCATTGGGTGACCACCTAGAAAAGAATAATTTCAAAAGGAACAATTTCAAAGAGTGGATTACTACAGATCTGCATGGATTTACCATTGAACATTACTTGAATGAGCACATTGAACAATTAAGAGAGGTATTTGAAAAACCAGACTTCACACTGGTTTCAAAAACCACGACATCTAGTGTCTCACAGCAGCAGACTCTTACTCTGTCTCATGCACGGACAACAACCCTTCCAAAAAACAACGTGTTAGAACAAAACATGAGTAAGAAGGGCGACGACGAAGAGGACGATGGCTGGGGTGCGTGGGGTGGCGATGATGACAAAGAGGAGGAAGAGAAGGGAAAAGAAGAAGACGATGGCTGGGGAGCTTGGGAAGATGAAGATGAAGTCAAGCCACAGCCAAAAAAGCTGGTATCCAAACTAACTCAGAAGTCCAAATCTCCAACGCCTTCAAGCCTGCCACAATCAACATTGCAAATGCAAACTGGACATCCTGCCACTTACCAGACAACTAAGATACCAGAGAAAGTTTTAGAGATAATAGAATCATACATTGCAACATCTCACTACCTCCCACACGAGCATCATGCTCAACATCTTAGTAAAATTGACTACCTCGCCACTACTTACTTCATGCTTGGAAGTGTGTCATATCCATCAAAGCTATTACAATACAATGACATTGCCTATTTAAACAATCTCCATCCGCTACATTCCTTGAAAGAGCTGAATGATCGTTTATTGTTGAATTTTATCAAGCAATACGAGAGTGACATCCAAGAAGCTTACCATGGACTGAATGGATTGGATCCAAGTATCAGTGCTGGACAGACCATGCACTTGGTTGAGAAAATTCAAAGCTTGTTCAGTGATATGTTCAATAAATTGTCAATTTTGGAGAACGGTATTTTGACGAAGATTGTTGTCAGTGTTATGGGCGAGTTTTATCAATTGGTGTTTGACTCCGTTATGAACAAGAATGACATTGGTGAGCAAGAGAGCGAATACTTATCCCAACTTATTAGTAAGTTCTTGCAATTGAAACAGCCACTAGGCAATGAAATCAAGGTTTATGTGAAAAATTGGGAGAAGCTGGAGAAGACCTCATTCATTTTGAATGGTCATTTGAAAGATATTATGGAGAGATTCTACAAGGCTGACTTTTTTGAGTTTGAGACTGCGGAGTTGATTGCTCTAATAGACAAGTTGTTTGCTGACAGTGATTTGAAGAGATCTTACATTTCAGAGATCAGGGAGATCAGAGAGATGACACAAGAGTGATTAATGATAAATTCATTAGAAGATGATGGAGAATTATAAATGTAGATAAATAAATATAGGGCCAGATGGCAATAAATAAGGTATAAATATAACAAGAAATTAGCGGGATTTGAGCTTCTTTTCTTCCTCCAATTGGAGACGTCTCTCTACCTCAACAACATGCTTTCTCTGTGGTCGTTCGAGCCCGTATCTCTCGTCAAACTCTACATCAACAGGGGCCATACCGAGTCTGATGTTCACCGGTTGCTTCACCACCTCGAGGTCGTCTCTTTGTTGAGGCGACAAGATTCCAGTGAGAAGGTATTGCAACTGCAGTCTGAGCCTGTAGGCAGATGAGAACACATTCTCCTGCCCATTGTTCCACCTGTGGAAGAAAACTCCATAAAGTACCACGCCCCCCATAAAAAACTTTGCAGTGAGTTCAAGTCCCCTATTGAATGAACGGTAGTTCTCAACACGGCGAAGAACCTTGTACTGGCCTTTATAAATCTCTGAGTGCGGACGTGGAACATACTGTAACCGGCGCATTGTGTCCCTCATGTGGTCGTACTGTGTAGGTGCCTTGCCCATGGCCCGTGATGGTGTTGAGAACTCGGACGGATATCCTTCTGGTGGACGCTTATCTGTGGGATCGTACGGATTGTACGGAGCCCTGGGGGCTGTCCATCCCGGTGGATTTGCTCTGCGCTCGAGGTCCATCTCTTGTTTCTGTGCTACTCTCCTGCTCTGGCAAATTGACGATTCTGTTGTGCTTCGCTTCGCCCTTTTGTCGTGAGTGTTTATAATGTGAGTGTGAGTGTGGGAAGAATTAAGTGGGGTTGAGGCCAGAGCGGCCCTTAAAGCACAGGGCTTCAAACCAAGTTTTCAAGGGAATGCACAGCACATAGAGTGTTCGCTCGGTAGATCTTTTGGTTACACACTGCTTCCAGAGCAAGCTGCTTCTAGAGAGACAAGCCAATTGAGTAAAACAAAGTGCTCTGATATCTCAGTTCAGCCTCACTCAAGCTTTTCCCTCGGGCTTTTAGCCTTCACCTACGCCTACATACCGCATAGATACCCACACGGGTTCCTGTCCAAGATCAAATCCAGATAGTTTACTCCTTTCTAAGCCAACAGAAAAGGTTATGGACACCGATTCGCACACTACACCACTGCGCCAGTATCCTATACAGGACACACCGCGAGGATCGATAATCTCGGTGCACTCGACCCAGTCAGCCAATTCCTTCCCCACCTATGGCCTCATCAAGGTGTCCAACTCCGACCACGGCTCGAGCTCCGATTCATTCTCATTGGTATCTCCTCAAGGATCAGCATACTGGAACAATAATGAGCTCAAGGGCTCGCCACGTCGTACATCGTTTGGTGCCATCTCACAGTCGAAGACGATCAACCCATTCCATGACGATCAAGATGAGCAGAAGACTCCCAAAACACCATTAAGCGCTGCCACTGCCACATTTGCACCAACTACAACACTTGATCCAAGTGTTCCTGAAACGCCATCAACTCACAATGGTCACGATTCAAGACAGTTTTTATTCAGATTACCGTTCGATGAGGAGGCAAAGGGGCTCAAAGTCCCCGAGAAGACATTTGAAAGGATAAGATACTTCCTCGATCGCGTAATCGCTGCGTACCACTCAGAGCACGGTGTATTTTTAACAGATAGATTCTTTATGAATAGACAAATATTTGTTCAACAAACTAAAGGTGTTCCCAATGGGAGTGTGAAGATTGGCATAATTCAAGAGATTACTTCATTATTGAAGAAGTTTTTTGAAGGTGATGAGTCCACAAGTTTGGGAAGCGTTGAGGCCACTCTCCACTACTATGACAAACTGATGGACGCTTTCGACGTCTTTGCATCCAATTCTTCTCTGGAAGAAGAACATGACACGAGAACACATGATCAGCAGTCAAGCATCAACATTGCTATCTCACCAATGCAAAGAGCACACTTGGAAAGAACAAACAGTAGGGATACACCTCCCCCTCTTACACCCCTTTCGTTTCAGGATTCTCCACTGTCGTTGCATCGTTCATTGGATCATAAGTCATCTACATCATCGTCATCATTTGACAAGAAAAAAGCCAACAGAGGCTCATTCATACTGGATAAATTTAAGTCAGCAAAAACAAAAAGAAGAAGCATGTTAAGCTTAGATCAAAACATCATCAGTCAACCTTCCTCATCTCACCAACTGCTTAATCGTCAGTCTAAAGAACAACTACAGGAAAAACACCACTCACAACCTGTTGGCGGCTCTACCATGGCAACGGGCCATCAGAGATCCATCTCAGTGTCTACCACCGCTTCATCAAGATCAATGCGTGATGTGTGCCAATTACCGGAATATATGGCTCTCTTAGAATCTCTTTACTACGCTGTGGATGAGGCATATGTCAAACTTGGCTCCTCCAATGTCAATCAAGAAGCGTTGGAGAAGGTCATCAGCTTCTTAGACACACACGTTATGGTATTCGTCATGAAGGATGTCACTGCGTTGTCTTTGAAGACGATGAAAGAAAGTGTTGGGAATTACTGTTGATCAGAGCACCCAATAACCCCTCTCAGTATTTCCAGATGAATTCATAGGTCTATAAGCTTTTCCCACTATTGAGATGCAGTATTAAGTCTTAGATATATATGAGAGTTCATCCTCGCCTGCCGCTTACTTAAGCCTGCACATTGTGATTATGTAATCTTGATAAGAAGTAGTGTCCGCCGAGCAAGGAAAGAAAGGGTCTCGATGATGAGCCGTCCAGGGCGAAACTAAACCCCAACCAGACATCTCCCAGCCAGATTTAATATCTCCGTTCTTTCAGATGGCTCGTCCGAAATACCTGCTGACACTTGTTGTCACAGAGCTATCCAACATCCCCAAACCCTCAGGCCATTGTTATGTTCAATGGCATGTTTCCAATACGCTGCCTGCTCTCCGGGGTCGCACACCACCAGCCCACATAAGAGATTATCGTTGTGTCTGGAAGCACTCAGATGAAGCCGTTGTTAAGCTCTCGACAAACTCCAATGGACTGCTGCTTGATAAACAGCTTGAGTTCGAAGTGTATGCCGTTGTGCGCCATCATCATCATCGAGCTAGCAGTTCCAACCATGACGGCCTTTCTCCACAATTAAAACAGGCAACTCACGTTGCTAATGTCATAGCCGATGATTTAACACCTCAACATACAGAGAAAACACTATTGGGTCGTGTCTCCATTAATATTTCTGAGTTTTGTGGAGAGGAGGGAACAACGCCCATGAGATACCTGCTCAAAGACTCGCGAGTCAATGCTGTCCTAAGTGTTGAGATTGGTATGGTATTGTTGAAAGGTGATTCAAAAGGCATTCAAGTTCCACCATTACGCTCGAGAGGGCTCACATCTGCATTTAGTGACTCCATAAACGAGACAAGCTCTCATGGCACGAGTGATCCTCCCTCGATTGGATTCACCAGAGAACATCGTCGCACGGCAAGCGGGTCACAACTCACATCAAACGAGCAGAAATTGCACAGATCTTTAAAGATAAGCTCAGATCCCGTGGTGGCGAGATTATATCAAAAGACGTTTGAGATGTCTTGGGATCCGCGCCCCGGTGAGTTTACTGCAGAAGAAAGCATTGATGATATCTTCCATGGAGGTGACGGTTGGGCAAAGAACGAACAAGGTGAAAGATTTATCGATATTCAACTACAAAAGACACTAGAAAATGAACGACATTCCATGAATGATAATGGAAAATTGAAAGAAAAAGATGTACGACATGAGATGCGCAGCTGGGCAGTTACACACCTTTTCCATTGACGCACATCACATTGGGAATGATACAGAACGAGTCTTACGGACTCTACGACTACCAGTGCTTATAGACCTGGTCAACCCTCTGTAATACCCGCCATGCTGCTTATCTGGTTTACTTCCTGGACTTGAATGTGGCTTCAGTGGTTCTTCAGCAACAACAACCGTACTTCTGTGGACTATTCTCTTTAAATTATCATGAATCGAATATCTCTTAAGTCTCTGTGACGCCAACTTCCCTGGACTAGACGCCAAATCACTGCTTAGAGAGTCGTTCAACCCATCAATCGTATTCCACGTTTCTTTGGACTCTGCTGTGGTGGAATCGATGAGGCTTCTAATCTTCATCCTCCAAGACATGTTTCGGATCAGCTCATTGACACTCAAAGGCTCATCCACAGAAGTTGCATATATGGAGTGATCATCATTCTCATCATTGACAAGAAATTCATCGATTGGGCACATACTTCTCAATGGTGATGGTATGACAGGGAATTTCATACAGTAACAACTTTTGAATGTACAATGACTCAAAGATTTGGTCTTTGTAAATGCACACTCTAATGGTCTTCGGTCAACCACTCCTTTAAAAGTCCCCCTACGGATCAATGACGACTCTCCATTTGGATACGTGTACTTTGGCAAGTGTTTCACGTGCTTGAGATTACTGATTCTGCATGAAGGCTTGCCCACCTTTTGTGATTTGCCATTGTCACTACAATTTGACGAGGGAGACTGTGGAGTTGATAAATGACAAGTGGTGACACTGGGTATAATCAAAGGATAATTGTACCACTGGGGTTGCTCAAATGGAAGGTCAAGGACGTTTTCTTGGTGTGTTTGAGTTGGTCTCAATTGCAAGCTTTGACGCCTCTCGAGGTCGTCCACTGTCCTAGATGAGAGCACCATATCTGTATCAGTACGTCTGCGGGAGAGGTGTATACGGATAGAGTTGAAGTAGAGGATATTGTTCTGGGCTCCCATTGTGTGGGGCCTATGGTTGTGAATGTGTTCAAATAACAGAAAACAAGATCTTAAGCAAAGTGCTGAGCGATAAATTTATAGCAAATGAAAGGACCGGAACAAAAAACAACAGTATTCTTCGTTAGTAGAAGGCGTCTCTAACAGATATGAGGTATATAATTTTGTCAACGGTCTGTATGGCCATAATCGTGTAGTCAACAGTCATAAGTAGCCAATGTGGGAAATGGCACAAAACCAAAAAATCAACCCCACAAAAGCTACGCAGATTCAAAAAGCAATGCATCCCTTTGATAACGAAAACTATGTTACAGAAATATACTCGTACAATTATATCCTTTCTACAGTGCATTCATACCATTCCAAGCAAGATCTTCATCAATAAATAAGCAATTATAGCCAATATGTAATCATAAGTCATTAACATCTCCAGGTGCCATTGTTCAGCACTTCTCGAGTACTTTTCGTTGTTTCTTCAACTTGAGTCCCCTGACCTTGTTGTAAGCCGTATAAGCTCTGCACAAAGCACATGGACCGCCACGGGCAGTACTGGTCTTGATAGAACTAAGTGCTCTGAAGACGCATTCCTCACAGTACAAATGACCACATGGTAAGAAGAATGTGCGTGTAGGAGCATCAAAACAAACAGCACATGTAGCAGAGCTCATGTTAGATGTGCTCAAATTGGCATTATCTGCAAGCTGCTGGCTGACTGTCTTTTGAGCCGTTTCCTCTTCACAATCCTGGGTCTCCTCTTTTTCATTGTCTTCTCCCTCATCATCAGAGATAATGTAGTACTCCCTCATGTCATCATCATCCTGCTCATCACCAATAGTAATAACATTAGATGTCGCTAGACCACTCCTAGCGGGCATGCTTGGGGATTTCGTTCGTGAGGGGTCTTGTGCACCAGTGCTGGGCTGTATTAAAGACTCTGTCTCCATATCAGATGAAGACACAAAGAGAGGTGACTGTGACCTTGAATGTGTGTATGGGATCTGATCATCGTCAGAATCATCAAGGTCAATTACCTGACTATTCAGCTCTTTCCCATTCGGCACAGAAGTTGTTCTCTTCCTTTTAATTATATTTTGGCCATTGTTGTGAGTGTTATCGTCTTCTTCTTGCCTGTTTGCAGTGCGCTTCCGGGAATCCATGATATCGAGGAACTCCACGCTTATTCCATGCAGTTATGTGTCTTTGGAGCAATACAGCAATATCAACCTTACTTTAGAACTCTATATTTAGTGAGGGCTACTAGTGAATCAAATGCTATGTCTACACTGATAGCTCGTGTGTTGATTTGAACTCGCCACTATAGGGCTATATCGCGACTGCACGTGCCAGTAATTAGGCTTAGAACATCAAGTAACACCTGAACACCATTTCAGTTCTCTTTCGGTACGCGCAGTACTTTGAGGTTTTGTGTGTCTCGTACCGCTCTTTAAACCCGCGAAATTAGCTGTCTCCAGCTAACAACGCCTGGGGCGAGCGAACGGAGACAGACCTCTGGCGGGTTCGCGCAGTCCCACCACGCTGTTGGTGAAAAATACAAAATCGTTTTCAACACTCACTACTACACTTAGTAAAGGGCTTTAATTACCACATACATCAAACAAAATGTCCACTGGTGCTTCTGGTAACAAGTACAGAATTTCGGTACGTTAAAACTGCAGATAAAAGAGGCACAAAAAGACATGGAACCGAGTACCAGAGCACTTCAAAGACGAGAGAATGAATCTTCAAAAAGATCACAAGTTTCAATCGCAATACTGAAGAGTGAGAGGATGCCGAACACATATGAAAGATGCACTCCCATTACAAGTGACATATATACAACATTCAGATATCGCAGATAGCCACAAGTTATCTTACTTTTCGTTCCTATGTTCAGCCTTTTAAGGTAAAAGTTTAAGTCTTTAAGATACCAGCTGCCATACGGCTCTTTTACAAAAATGTCACTACTTCAACAATATGGCTTTATCACTACCAGACACGCACAGCTCTTTGAAAACTCTCTTCTGTCCATTCTCTTTTACCCGTCATAATTATCATAGTCACAGACATACTAACAAATAAATATAGTTGGGTCTCCCAACCGGTGCCATCATGAACTGTGCCGACAACTCTGGTGCTAGAAACCTTTACATCATTGCTGTTAAGGGTTTCGGTGCTAGATTGAACAGATTGCCAGCTGCTTCCCTTGGTGACATGGTTATGGCCACTGTCAAGAAGGGTAAGCCAGAATTGAGAAAGAAGGTTATGCCAGCTATCGTTGTTCGTCAGTCCAAGGCCTGGAGAAGAAAGGACGGTGTCTTCCTCTACTTCGAAGACAACGCCGGTGTCATCGTTAACCCAAAGGGTGAGATGAAGGGTTCTGCCATCACCGGTCCAGTTGGTAAGGAGTGTGCCGACTTGTGGCCACGTATTGCTTCCAATTCTGGTGTTGTCGTTTAAATTTGCTTTGTTTGCTCTTAAAATTAATGTCATCTTAAAACTACATAATCCTGGGGGAAATACGAAATGTAACATAACGGTTAAAACTCATGCCCGTAGCACTTGGACATGTATTATACGATGCTCCCTCCCCGCCATACAAATTTTTCAGACCATCGAAGTGCGCAAACCAGGTCAGATGCGCGCCACGCGTTTGATCTGTTTTCGTGAGCCTAACAAAGGCAGATGAGATACTAGTTAGGCAGCAGAAGCAGTCAAAGCTAGGCGGTTTATATGCGATGTCCCTAGTGGCTAACATAGACCTGATCACTGTTATCTGTATGTTTTTTCAAGCCCAGGTGTGATCTTTTCTGTTAAGATGTTTTACCCCTCTGTCACAGAGCTAAACTAACCACTTCTCCACAGCCAAACTCGACTCTGGTAAGATCAAGGATCGCAATGAGGGTCTGGAGCTTCTTGAGCAGGTGACACGAAGCGGGCAAAAGCTCAAGGTCAAGGTTGTTACTGCCATTCTTGAAGCACTGTTTAAAATGATTAATGGAGATGCCGCCAGCTACACAAAGAACTCCACTGCTGCTACAAGGTCAAGACTTGAACTGGCCTCCTACAACCTCAGGAAGCTCATTGGAATGCATCCAAAGAGGCTCAAATACAGATCTGTCAAAGAATGCCTCAGTTATATCAACACACGCTTTTTTGATGTCCACGACTGCATTTTTGAGCCTCTCGCTATGAACTTCTCCAAAATTATTCTTGAGTTGATCTCAATCGACACTCATAGGGACCACCTCACAATTAACGACTGGCTAAAGCTCACGAAGACTGTGATTAAGGCACTAAAGTATCAGGTATCTTTCAATAAAAATGAAAAGTTCTTCACAGACCTCCTGCTTTCACTCAAACTCCTTTTACAAGTACGAGCAATTGCTTTCTTGGACATTCGACATGACCTCACTGATTTCTTGATCAACTATTTCCAGGGTTTATCCAAAGAAACATCTGCTACACCTGTTGCCCTTGAAGTTGTCAATCAATCTCTTGTACTTCTTTCTACTGTTGCAATTGCAGATGGCTGTAAAATCATCAGGCATGTTGTTAAGGCGGCTGGATCTTTCACCAACACCAACATGGACTCGTTGAAAGATCAGCTTCTAGTATTTGGTATATTTGCTTCCCATTATATGAGTTCAAATACTACAGAAGTTATAACTGAGCAGATAGACATACCATTATCACAAAACAAAGAATTTATCGACGACCTTGTCCATTGGATCGATGTCGCGTTGGTGCAACTTACCAAACCTTCTCAGACCCCTCTCTGTATGAGAATGATACAATTTTACAACTCCAAGACATATACGAGGACTTGGTTCAATTACCCTACAATGGGCTTATCATCTCAAGCGCACTCTAGAACCTGGCTCTCTATAACATCAGTAAGTTTTCTGTTGAACTCGTTTTTTGGCATGAGAGCTCATGATGAACAGCCAGCCGAACAGTCGAGGAAGCGACGCAAAGTCCATACAGAGTCACTTGTTGCATCTCTTTCTGATTCTTCGACACCAGCACAATTTTTTTTGAGGCTTATCAACTCGCAGAACGTTCAGATTCAGAAATTAGGCTTGCAATTATTGGTCTTCCATATCACTAATTTTGAGACAGATTGTTGCAGCATCACTTTATCTGATACTATGAAGTATGACAGTAAAGAGTTAAGTCCATGGGTTTCTCTTACAATCAGATCAATGCTTCAGCATGGATGGACCATGTCCATTGACGAGTATAACCAAGTTTTACTTATCAATCTCCAGATGATTAAGGAGCCTCTTACCACTGATATTGCTTGTCAACTAATAATTCAATGTCTGACTGTCCCATCTTTTGTCATTACTGATCGTTCCATCAACCAATTGATTCGCTTACTGTTTGAAGTGCCGCATGTCTATGGTCCAGCTCACATATCTAATGACTCGTTGAAATTCTGGATGTCCATTACAAATCATTCAAAATTTTTGAATAATAGTGAGTTTCGCACAGGTGATAGATTGATCACTTGGCTTGATGCTAAGATGAACAAATCTTCATTCGAGAATCATCATTGTGATATGTTTCCGTACTTTATTTTATGGCTTACGGAAAAAGATCTCCATTACACTGAGAAAGCCTTGATACATGATGACATATTCACAAGATTCAACTCTAGCTGGTCTCATATGGGAGCACTTCCATCTCGTATGATGAACTCCAAAACTGTCTACTCAGAACCAGTGTGCTTTGGTAAATTCCAATCACCCAAACCACCAACTACAGGATTTGATGATATTGACAATATTGTCAATCGCGTGGTCACCATTATGAACCAGTGTGACACACCAGAAGATGTTGTCACTCTCTCAAGACTCATTTCATACGGTATTATAATCTATCAAAATACTTACGCAATTCCACAACTGAGCAGCTCTTCAGAGAAGCTAAAATATGACCTCATCAGAATGCTTGAGTCTCTTTCATTAACTTTGGATACAAAGGATGCAATACTCGATGAGCTCAACAAAACCAAAATTTACAATAATAGTGGTTTATTTGTGATTGAATACATTGATCCATCACGCCTATTTCCAGATGAAGACATGGCTACTGAGAGTTTTGACATATCTGTTACTAGTGCTGACTTTGATGATTTCGGCACAGTGAGGAAGTTCAGCGACCGTTCTAATGTTTCGCCAGGTTGTGTTCTCAGCGACTTGGCCTGTGTCTCCACTACTGAGCAGAAAATCATCTCATTAATCATTAACTTGTGCATGGAGTTTGATGGCTCATCTGCTTCTCCAATCTATACAGAGAAAGTTCTCGACTACATCAACACTCTTCCGTCTGAAAAGCGCGTCATTCCGTTCTACACACTCATGAAGTTGTTTGAAGATCGTATCCCAAACCACAGAATCGTCTCTCTTGCAAAGCTTGTTGATGCATTAAAACCATGTTTGAACTCTGAGGAGAGTCAGCGCTCGCCTATAGTTCGTTGCTCTTTACTAAAGCTCTGCCTTATGTTTTCGGATGATTTCTTTTCCAATGGTTCTGCAGTGGACAAGCAGTTTTTTCTTTATGGGTTAAACTTTGTCCTGACCATTTTCAGCAATGGGGGTATCTGTGATGAGGAATCTTATATCTTGCTAGGCGATCTTCTTCTCTCTTTAGTGTCCAAAGGCCATGCATACAACATTATGGAGTGTTCAGATCATGATAAGAAATTTTTGAGTATCTGGGGTGGAAGATCCAACTTTGTGCGAACCAAACTCGCTAATGCGATATCTATTCATTTATCTGACCAGACTGATCTCTACCAGAGGAAGTTCTTTAATTCTTTAACTAAAGAGTTTGGGTCTCTAGAGCTCTCCACTGAGACTGCCATGTCTCTCTGTATTTCTATGGAATCCTTCAGTACTGTTGGATATTCAGTTCTTATCTCTTCCTTATCATTCCTGCTTAAGTACCATGATTCCCCACACTTTTCCCACTCGCTCCCTGCTACCATTGGAAGTATTTTATCAAGTGTGGGTCAGCAGCTCCTTCCTTCTGAAACCCTCATGCTTGAATTACTGTCTTACTGGTACAATGAACATCATCACTTCACCAGCTTTCCATACACTCTCTTAGGGTATCAGAGCTATGCTTCATTTATTATTGACAACGTTTACAAACTATATGCAATCTGCAAAGCAAATAAGAAATCCAACCCTGAGATTATCCAACAACTAATGCAAGTGTGTGAAATTGAAGATGAAATTGACATAGCCCTGAGCTCTCTTAGGTTAATGATTCCACTATCATTTACCACTACAGGTGCCAAAAGTCAAACAGCTTCATGGATTTTTCAGTTGGTTGATGAGGGCTTGGTCACTAATCAATCGTTTTTGATTGTTCAAAAATTCATTGAATTTGCTGATGTCTCGAGGGAGACTGACTTCTTCAGAAGCATACCAGGACTAAAGGAAAATGATCACTTGAATTGGTTGATCTCTCCCGTTTCCAGAGAACTATATCCATTGTCAAACATCAGTGTCGGACTGACTGCTGCGGTCCATGAAATCCAACAGTATGATTCTGCACTCCTATGGACACCACAAGTGGTTCTTTTCATTTCCCAAAGACTCGTCAAAATATTGTCGGAAGCAAAGCTTATTGATGAACAGATAATTATACTTCGCAGGCTAAAACTATTGTTCATCCTTAGTCATAAATGTTTCCTGAGTGAGTCGATTGCACTACCTTTGATTCTCTCCCTAAACAAATACCTTCCAGATGCAAACTTACATGACGATATCTCGTTGTTGATAGAGTTTATCTTGCGAAGCACAGCGGATCCAACTACGTGTACATTATATCCAGATGGGTTGGTGCAAGTTTTCGATTCAGTCGCCAAGTTTTGTCAATCTGGTAAGCAAGCCAGAAAGAGTTTGAGAGAGTATCTTTTGGAAATATATGGGAAAATCCCTCGAGATGACTACTGGAGGTCTATATTCTCACCATTTTCTAATGTTCTATCGACTCCAGTTTCGGAACCAGTGACAATTGATCTTCGTCTAGAGGCTCTTCACAGCGCTCTCTTGTATGTCGCAAAATCCCCAACTAACGGTGCTGTATCTAATGTGTTCAGTGCCATGTCCCTCGTGTTTTCCAATGACCATGAAAAATCTATCCTTAATGATTCCTTCGAGTGCGACAGACTGGTGGCAAAATTGCTACTAGAATCTCGAGATATGGCCGTTTGTAGTCATGTCAAGACCTTTATCGCAAGGTATCTGGGTCGATACTACATGCAAACCGGTGACACTCTCCGCTCGGACAAAACGGATTCTCTTCCTGTTGTTAAGGATGACATGTTTGAGTACTATGGCAGTCTTCGAGCTGTTGTTGATGTGGTGACAAGTTTGAGAAACACTACGGACAATTTACAAGAGGTCATGATCATTGAAAGTTTAATGGGATGTCTATTATATGACTACCAACAAGATCCAACGCTCCTCGAGAGCAAAGTTGACGTGGCCGCCCACTTAATAAATCATTCTCACACTGTTGTTGCTATGGACTCCTTTATTTTCTCTGTTCTGTATCCAGTGAATATTGAGCGTAGTGATCTTGACTCAATACTCTTAAATGTTCATCTGAAAAAGACTCTTGTTGACTGGTGTCAAAAAATATGCTTGGCTATTCTGCATCAACTTTCTAAGAGAACAAAATGGTTTGAAAGATTAATGGCCTATATTTCTCTATACAAAAAGAGATCTTTGAAGCTGATGAATGCACTCTGGATGATCTATGTTTATGAGTTCAAAGCAGTTGGCGCCAAGCACTTACTAAAATTTCTAGGTGCCATGCTAAGTGTCGATATATGTGATTTGGATGAAACCAAATTAGATCTTGTTATTCAGTTATCTTTTCTTGTCAGGGCCTCTGCAAAGGGTGATACTCATGATGGGTCTCCGGATATGCTCGAGACTGATAATACTGATGGATCTGTTACATCAACCGGCAGTTCTTTAGGTACTGAAGGTGACTTCACAGAGAACTCTAAAAGCAGTCTGGGTGGAAGCTCACGAACAAGCACCAGAGTGAGTTCTAGAAGGACAGCAAATAAGAATTACCCAAACACAAAGCCAAGTCGCAGAAACTATTTCAGTTTTCTCTACGCTCGTATCGATTTAATGAAATTATGCTTAGCAGCGGAAGCTTGTAATCACCACAAGCTATCACTCGCTTTGTTCGAAGAAGTCATGATGCCAACTCATCCCCAAAAACCACCTTTCAAACTGAGAGATGAGTCCTCCACTTTGTTCAAGCTTTATAAAGGAATTGATGATAACGATCTGTTTTATGGCATTCCTGTTGTTCCCTCGCTTGATTACGCTGTCAATCTTCTAAACATGTCCGAAGAGTGCAATATGAAGCAAGTGATGTTTAACAGTGCTATTTTTGAATCTGGTATCTGCTCTGGTTCTCCAGAGGCCGCTCGTGGAAATCTTCTTTCATCACTCACTCGTAATAGTTTCAGTGCTCTCGCTGGACTGGTAAACGAATATGCTGATCCAGTAAATAAAATAGAAAACAGTTATGATTGGTCTTGGAGATTAAACCAATGGGATCTTGCCGCTCCGGAGGACCCAAAAAATAATGATGAGATGGTCTACACTTTACTGAAGGCTTCGAAAGAAGCTAAATCACATTCAGATATTAAAATATTGAGTGCAAAGCTTATGGTAGACGCACTGGAACTCGAAGAGAAGCAGAGGTTGATGACACTGTGTACACTAGCAAACATTGAAGAGATCACAAGGGCTTCTATTACTGGATTGAGGTCGAATATCATGTCATTCATCAAGGCCACAGATTCATGGTTCCATGTGACACACTTTTCCGAGTTTCAGAGTGTTATTTCTGCCAGAAGGATTACATTTGAGACACTTGCCATGTACACGAAAGAACCAGAAGCTATTTTGGCTAGTGTGTTGGAGTTCACCAGGTTTGGGAAGTTCGCAAGACTGCACGGCGAGCACCAAAAATCCGTTAACAGCACCGTACTTCTTGACAGAATGGTCAAATCACTATCAGACCACCCAGCCGTGGATGTACTTGAAAAGGTTGCTAGTTTTGAATCTGCCTGCACTTTGTGGTCACAGGGTGAAACATTTATACCCATCGCAATATTAATGAAAGAATTGGACTCAGCAGCTCAATTAGAAACCAAACATTTTCCATCAGAAGTTCTCAATCTTTCCAGTTCATTTATTCAATCTTATTTAGTCAAATGGAATTCGGAATCCAGGCAAAAAAAGTTCGAGAACATTATGTCAGAGTATGTTAAGCCAGCATTATCTGATATACATCAGGTGTCTTCTTTGAATGAGAAAGCTGAAACATTTCATAACATTGCTTACTTTTGCTACAAACAACTCAGATCCCCAGCATATGATCAAGAACTAGAACGTAAACGTTCCAACCTTGAGGCCAAACAGAAAGAGCTATCTGAGCTGAAGTCTATTGTCACCAACAAACGAGCCCCTGACGCAGAAAGAAGGGATGCTAAGCGTTTCTACACGAAATTGTCACAAGTATTGGCAACTGAAAAAGACGCTTACACTCTGCTGCTGGAGAACAAGAATCAGTGTATTACCACTGCCATTAAGTGCTTACTTCATACACTCATTCTTTGCAATAACTATGATAATGAGGATGTCGACAAATTGTGTGCTTTATGGCTCCAATTTTCTCATGAGAGCTTTGTTAATAGCTTTATGTCCAAGTACTTGAGAACTATTGCATGCTATAAGTTTATTCCATGGCTAAATCAACTCTGTTCTCGTCTAACCAACGATGGAAGCGCTTTCCAATTGGTTCTACAAGATCTCATTGAAGATATTTCAATCCGTCATCCTTTCCATTCTCTCTACTTTCTCGTAAATTTGAGAGTTCATCGTAAGTATGACCTGTCGAAAACTGATAAGAGTATTGCTTCCAGACTGGAGGCTGCTGATGCCGTTGTTTCGAGACTGATTGGCAGAAAAGGAGATTTTGGTAGACGTGTCATGGTTCCAGTTGAGGAGCTGTGTAACCATGCTATCAAACTTGCTACTGAGAAGGCTAAGAGTGCTACTGTGCTCCGTTTAGACAACCTGAACCTAGGTGTTTTCTGGCTGAAAACACTTCCAGCACTACAAATTCCTCTTCCAACTATGAACAACGTTCCAATATCACCATCAAGTCAGTACACATCCCTTCCACGCATCTACAAGGTTATGCCAGAGATTTCAATCTCGCAGTCTGGTATCAGTTTGCCAAAAATTATGAAAATACAACTGACAGATGGGTCTATCCAAAAACTACTTTTGAAGGGAAGTACAGATGATCTTAGACAAGATGCTATCATGGAACAGGTATTTGAGAAGGTACATTTGATCCTCAGAAACAATAAGGAGTCCAGGAAGAGAAATCTGAGAATTAGAACATATAAAGTCGTTCCACTGGGTCCACAAGCTGGAATGATTGAATTTGTTGCTAATTCTACTGCTTTAGCTGATATTTTGAAACCCTACCATTCGAGGGACTCATTGAGCTTCGACAAAGCCAGAATGATGATGAAGGATGTCCAACAGAAAACACAAAGTGAAAGAATTAGCATTTATGAAACCATAGCTGAAAAGACTCCGCCGTGTTTCAGGCACTTCTTCTTTGACACCTTTTTGAACATGGACGAGTGGTACAAAAGTCGTCAGATTTACACTCGTGGTCTAGTCACTACATCGATTGTTGGCTACATCCTTGGACTGGGGGATCGTCATCTTAACAACATACTGCTTGATAAGAAGACTGGTGAGCCTATCCATATTGACCTCGGTGTTGCCTTTGATCAAGGCAAACTATTACCAGTCCCGGAACTTGTACCGTTCAGACTGACCCGTGATATGGTAGATGCTTTGGGTATCACTGGTGTTGAAGGATCCTTCAGGAAGGGAGCTGAGTTAGTATTTCAAGTCTTGAGAGAAAACTCCGAGAAGATTATTGGTATTCTTGATGTGCTGAAGTATGACCCTCTGTATACATGGGCAATCTCCCCCGTGAGAAGGAAAAGGTTGCAGGAGATGGATGCTGATCAAGGCACCTCTGCTAAGGTGGAAGACGATGGATCTGAAGCCGTTGCAGCATTAAAGGGGGTAGAAGATAAATTAGCAGCTCACGGATTGAGCGTCGAGGCTGCAGTACAAGAGCTCATTCAAGAGGCAACCGATATTAAGAACTTAGCTGTCATTTATCTTGGTTGGGCTCCATTCTACTAAGGACTGTTTATGATATGGTACATGTATTTTTTGCATTTGAATGACTTCTATTCATAAGAAGTTATTAACGATTGAACGACTTTAAACAGTGATTGTAGCCTGTATGTAGGTCTAGCCCGTGCACCTCTCCTATCAGGATTGATGTGCACCTCAGCCGGATACCGCGCGAGCGAAAAGTTCTGGGCCGCCGATTCAAAACAAACGCGTTGAACAGTGACAAACTTCAAGTTGACTGCGAAGAATTCGGTATCAGCTACCAAAAGATTCCCGTTGTTGCTTACTTGGATTCATTCACTGGACACATCACTAAACCAACAACAGACCTCAGGCTCCAACCGTACTTGTGTGCCCACTGAGAGCCCTCTGAGTAAGATCGTCAAAGCCCACCCGCGTCCCTGCACTCGCATTCAGGAACTATCTTCAAGAAGTGATTATCAGCAAAACTCTCATCAGCATTTCCCGTGTATTACCTATAAGTGTTACTCTTTGCTCTTAAATTGTTATTATTTAGCGACAATTCAGCTCAACGCAGCCTCCCAGATTTGCTCGGTGACTATTCTGTGTCTACTCTGTTTCATCACATTCACACTCAAGGCTCGCTAAAAGACTCTTCAACTCATTCGACATGGCCAAACTACCACAGGGCCAGAGTGGCTCGACGTCCTTCCGCATCACAAATTTCACAACTGACCCTTTTGCTGTATCCACTTGGTCGATTGCAATCATCTCCTGGATCATCGCTTTTGCTGGTTCTTTGGCGTCTGATCTTGCCACTGCCTTTCCAAAGTTCACATGGTGGGGTCTCGTTTACCAGATCATGATCTTGGTAATGATGTTCTTGTTCTACGGGTTTGACCTGGTTGATCAGTACAAAGTTTTCCTCACTGGTGCGATTGCTGTCGCATTCCTCTATACAACCAACTCTGCTACAAACTTGGTCTGGACTGATGGATCTCCACAAGCCGCTGCGTCGGCTGGTGTCGTACTCTTATCCATGGTCAATCTGATCTGGATCTTTTATTACGGCGGTGACAACTCTTCTCCAGTAAATCAGTGGGTTGATTCCTTCTCTCTCCGTGGACCAAGAAGCTCGAGTAACCCATTCCACTCACAACAGTACAATGGTACAAGACTCTCCGGTAACGATCCACACTATGATGATGATTACAGACGCTCCACCTGGTCAAATCAGAAGTACGTCTCCTCGACAAGACTTAATGGTCTAGAAAATCTGTCAGAAAGAGATAACAACAACACCGGTACTCCAATCTATGATATTCCGGAGAATGAAGGTACCCATATATCCACAGGGACTATGGGCACTGGAATGACTGGTATGACTACAAGTGATTCCAACCTGATCATTGATGACTTCCCATACACAGCAAGAGCATTGTATTCCTACGAGTCAAGCCCTGATGATGAGAATGAGATCTCCTTTGACAAGGGTGAGATCCTCAAAGTTAATGATATCCACAGTAGATGGTGGCAAGCTAAGAGATCTAATGGAGAGATTGGTATATGCCCAAGTAATTACGTTGAGTTGATTGAATAACTGCATTGTGTTACTACTGCAACTGTTCTGTTTTCTTCTTCCCTTCTTTATTCGGTTTTCTCTTTGTTCTTCTGTATACATTAACGGCTTTTCATAATTACAAACATATAACGGTTATTAGTGCATATGTAGACCATGCTTAATACCTATAGTAGTTAAATAAAGTGCTCTAATGGGTGGCTCCTAAAAAGATAGTTACTGACAAACAGACGACCATAACCAAGAGACCCCAGATCGAAAGTGCACAAGCAGCGTAACGGAGGTACTGAGACTTCTTTGGAACATCCTCATACTCTCCAGTCATTGGGTTGATGAATTCAGAACCAATGAGCTGGTATCCAAAGATGCCTGGAAGGATAAAAGAGATGGAGGTGGAACCGGTGGAGCCAACAAATGCCAAAACATGAGCCAATGATGTCACAGAAATGGCTACGAGGTAGCTGAGTACGACAATGGTGGAAGTGACAATGTAAAATGTCTTTCCTGTTAGGGGTGGAGCACCAGTGTTGAAATGCATTCCCTGCTCCAGCAGCTCGTCTTGCAGGTCAAAGGAAGTGTCATCACTGAAAGTGTTGCTCATAAGCGTTGCTGCTTCATCCCCACCTTCACCCAGGTATGCTCTATTTGGGCGCTCCATGGCCTGGGATACCTGAGACACCTTACGAGAGTTGGAAGTGCTTGAGGAAGCCCTGCGCTGCTGTAGTAAAGCTGCTCTGGAAGGTCTTCTGGAAATCTCCTTGATATTTTTAAAGTAGTGTATGATATGTCCAACGGACAATCTCGCTGGATGGCATTGCAATGGGAAAGACAGCATAACAAGGATCACGATCGCAACTCTCCCAACGGTAGAAGAGATTGAGTGGGAATAACCAACAATGACGTTTGGTTCAACTTTGTCACCGAAGGAGATGTACCCTGTCAAGCCAACAACAACGTAAAGCGACATGGCAATACCAATAGCAGTGCCGATAACTTTGTTTATGACTTTACCGGATTGTGTGTCGAGCTCATTAACTAAAGTGAACATGTTTTGATGGCAAGTGTAGGCGAAGACAAAGATAGGGAAACTCGTGAGGATTGACGTGGGTGAATATGGTTTAAGAACTCTCACTGGACCTTTGTCCTCGATGTCCCCTCTCAGAAAGTGGATAAATACAAGAATGACCAAGTAAGCAACAGAGGATAAGGCAACCATGGAAGCGTATTTCAAGGAATCCATTTTCTTCAAGTAGGAGAGCGGAGCAACGATAAATAGCATGAATATTGTGATCCAGAAATTACGCTCCAAAAGAATGGCGTGCTGCTCGCCAACGATGGACTCTGTGATCTTGGGCATCAGGTCACCAATTACTACTAAATAAGAGACGCCAACGCCAAAGCATTTGATGACAATGGCGAGGTCAAAAACGACTCCAAGCTGTGGATACGTCAGCTGTGCAAGTGAGAAAAAAGATGCCTGTCCTGCTGGTGTGTACTTGGAGCACTTTCCCTGGAGATAGAGACCAAATGACGATGTTATGGCAGAGAGAACAATGACGAGGACGCCTATTAGAATACCATCCGAACGGATGGCAAACGGCATGGCTAGCATACCGGCACCTGAACAGCTGTTAGTAAAAGGTCTTTTAATGTACATGATGGTGTAACTCACCAATGATGGTGTTGAGCAAGTTCACAGCAGCCGACTGCCACGACGCCTTTCCCATTGCTTGTTTATCTGGTTGTCTTTGGAGATAAGAGGCAAAAATGTAGCGAGTGTGCTTTTTGTCAAAAGAGCGTGCTCTGAACTGATCTCTGAAAGAAGTCTTATGAAGACTAGATGAAAACTATGGCTGTCGCTGTCGCTGTCTAGGCGTTCATCTGCCTTTGACGATGAGATCGGGGAGAAATTGGCGGTTGTCTCTATCGCTTCCGTTGTTGGGCGCGCGCAATATGATCTTTACTTGATTCAGATACTCGGCCTATCAGGACGGAATTTGGCGTTGCTGAGTCCATTGAGAACCTGGAATGTAAGTTAAAAGGTATCTAACATAACTAGAAAACTCTAAATTTCAGAATAATCGGCCCATTTGATCGAGTGGTAACTTTTTTAATTCTTCGCTGCTCATCACCGGTGATCAGCATCATACTGTGTTTTTGAAGCTACGAACCACTTCAGCGTGGGAAATTTGTCGTTAAAATGCATATGTACAAGTGTTGAGACACTGTCCCTTTTAGTATCCTCTTCTCTTGGCCTCCTTCACGATATTCATCAGTCGTCTGACACCCTCATCGAAGAGTCTCTTCTTTCTTCTGATTCTCTTCTCTTCTAGCACTTTACCGGGTTTCTTGTAGAACCTCTGCTGCTGCTTATCGAATCTGATGTTGTTAACGTTGACAAGTGTTCTGAGTTGTCTGAAAGCACGGTCAACGTCACCGTTATCGACTTTGATCATTCTACCAGCGATTGGGCCCGTCACTTGAACGTTCTTGGCCACCTCTTTAGCATCCATAAACTGTTTCGGGTCGATGAGTCTCGAACTTTGTGTCTTGGCTGGGGCAACCATCATCTGGAGCTGGACCTCTGGTTTCACTGGCTTAGCACCGGCCTTCCACGAGTTTATCACGTTGTTCGTGTTGAGCTCGGCCTTAGTGCTATTGTAACGCAACGATGAAAGGACACCCTGCATCGGCGTCTTGGTGGCCTGTATGCGTACCGAACGAAGGGCAAACATATCTATTTGAATATGTCTGTGTTAAGGCAAAGTAATGAAAAATCAGTGGTAGCACACCGCGTTTAACAACTCCTCTCTCTCGTCTCCGTTCACAAGTGGTTTTTTTCAATCGAAAGGCAGTACACTTCCGACCGCTACGAACCCTCGGAGATTGTGCTTAGCCTTTTTCTTCAGACATAATAGTACCTTTTACTCTTATTGTTCGCTTGCGCTAGCTTGAACTATAGTTGAATTGTTCCTGTTTTATTATGGTGCAGCAAGTGGAATTATCCAACGCTGCTGAGGCAGCTGCCCCGTTGGAGAAAGTTTCCGAAAAGTTGGAGAAACTTGAAGGTAAGTCCAATGATGTGCATGTTTGAGTACTTGGGTCGTATCGAACAGTGGTTACTAACTCAAGAGCGTAGTTCAAGACAAAGAGGAAGAGGAAGCTGAAGAAGAGAACGGTCAGGATTCAGGTGAGAAGAAGAAGAAGAAGAAAAAGAAAAACAAATCCAAGAAAAAGAAGACTGTTATTGTACCTCTCGATGCAATTTACTCAGATGGCATCTACCCAGAAGGTGAATGGCAAGAGTACAAAAACGAGAATAACTATAGAACCACATCAGAAGAAAAGAGATATCTTGACAGACTTGAAGAAAATGAGACAAAATGGCAAGCTTTCAGAAAAGGTGCTGAAATTCATCGTCGTGTTAGACAACATCTACAGCCAAGGCTTAACCCAGGTATGACTACTACTGAAGTTGCTGAGACCATTGAGAATGCAGTAAGATCATTCACTGGTGAGACTGATACCTTAAAAGCTGGACCTGGTTTCCCAACTGGTGTTTCCAGAAACTCGTGTGCTGCTCATTATACCCCAAATGCTGGTGATAAGACCGTTGTTGAATATGATGACGTGATGAAAATCGACTACGGTGTACATATTGATGGTTATATTGTTGACTGTGCTTTCACAAAAACTTGGAACTCCAAGTACGACCAATTGCTTGCAGCTGTTAAGGCAGCCACCAACACTGGTATTAAAGAAGCCGGTATCGATGTCAGACTCACGGATATCGGTGAGGCCATTCAAGAGGTGATGGAATCATATGAAGTTGAGATTGATGGCAAGACGTACCCAGTTAAGTCGATCCGCAATTTATGTGGCCACAATATCAACCGTCACTATATCCACGGTGGTAAATCGGTACCAATTGTCAAGAACGGTGATGAGACAAAGATGGAAGAAGGTGAAACTTTTGCCATTGAGACCTTTGGCTCCACTGGTCGTGGTTACGTTATTAGCGGTGGTGAGTGCTCACACTATGGTAAGAACATCGATGCGCCAAATGTCCCACTGAGATTGAACAGAGCTAAGGCTCTGCTGGCCACCATCGACAAGAATTTTGGCACACTGGCATTCTGTCGCAGATATTTGGATAGAATCGGTGAGGAAAAGTACCTCTTGGCATTGAGTCACTTGGTCAAGGAAGGCATCGTGCAAGAGTACCCACCGTTGCATGATACAGACGGCTCTTATACCGCGCAGTACGAGCACACCATCCTGTTGCACCCACACAAGAAGGAGGTTGTCTCAAGAGGCGAAGACTATTGATCATTATTCGTGTATATATATATATATATGTATCGACAGTACTCAACGGACATGGACATTAAGCGAGTAACTCTCCAGTACAATGCGATATAAACGAGGTTAATAAGCCCTTGCCCCTCCCCCTCCATTTACCCTGGTATGAAGAAGTCCGGCTTTTATTCACGTGACTCAACTCTAATCCTCGCCCTCGGATATCCGCTTCGGGAACCAGCCTAAATTTCAGGAGTGGTAGAGAAAACGCCCGAATTGAAATCGCCAGCGGACTGAACAAACAGGCATCGGCCGGTTACTGAGCACCAACAAACGGGCCACAAGCGAATTGGCAAGCAAAACAGCGCACAAAGCCGCCGTTAAATCATAAACACGCAGCTCTTCACCTTGAAAAGGCACCTACAGGCTCCCTACCAAGCAACGGTCTCCTCTGCCCAACGCGAAATATCCGCCTAAGGTTCACCACAACCCTTCCCCCAGATCAACAAAGACGCGAGCAGCTCCTTCTGCCACCCACACTCAGCGCCAAGTCACAGCCATGGACGTATCAATCTCGCCTGCTGTGTTGGAGTTCACCTGTATGTGTCTTGCTTTCTTTTGTCATTGGCCGGCCTATTGGCATCCATTAACACGCGTCCTGGAGCCCGGAAACGCGCTTAGTGCGAGCTATCGAAGGCCTCGGATCATACACACGATACTAACAATTCACAGCCCCATTCACCAAGCCATCCACAGAGATTATCACCATCACAAACAACTCCTCTGAGACCGCAGCCTTCAAGGTCAAGACCACTGCACCAAAGCTGTATGTATTCATTCCCTATAGCCTCTGGACCCTGCAATAGCAACTGAGCACCGGTAAATTCGAGACAGTTGTACTAACACCACGCCAAACAGCTACTGTGTCAGACCAAACGCAGCAACAGTCTCTCCTGGTGAGTCCGTGGAAGTCTCAATCATCTTGCTCGGCCTAAAGGAAGAGCCAGAAGCCGACTTCAAGTGTAATGACAAATTCCTTATAGTGACTTTGCCATCTCCATACGACATTGGTGACTCGTCAGTTAGTGAACTATGGCCTAAGTTGGAGGCAGAGTTCAAAGGACAATCCGTCTCTAAAAAGATCAAGGTTAAGTTCAACACCTCAGCTGCTGAACAGCCTGAGAATGCCACCGGTTCTTCTTCTGGTGTTGCTGTTGGCTCTATTCCATCCAACTCCAAGGTCGCCGAGACCTCTTCCAAGAACCTGGAAGAGGTTTCTGAAGAAGACAGAAGTAAGATCAATGCATTGAACGATAAGCTTGATTCCAACGTTGCCGCAAGTGCGGCTTCTTCGAACAAGAAGGCCGCCGCTAAGCAGCAACTTTCCCAAAGCAGCTCACTTCCAATTACAACCATCATTATGTTCGCCATCATCGCATTCATTATCGCTTGGTTGTTCTTGTAAGTAACGTTAAACATTCTTTATGCTTTGTCCTCCCCTTTTGTTTCCTCTTTTGACATCAAATACGTGCTAAATTTCGGCTACACAACAGGACCCCTATTTTATGTTTCTTCAGTTCCTCACAACATGGTGAACAATTCGTTTGTGTGTGCTTATATCAGTTGTATTTCTTGTTTTATGCTTTGTTTCCCGTTTTTGTTTTTGGTTTATGAATTTAAAGCTTCAGTTACTGAGATTTTAGCACTTTATCACTAACAGATTCACCATTGGGTAACAACGTACTAATAAAAAAAGTCGACTGGTTAGCTCTCTTCTATTCAATGGTTACAGTATTTCGAAACTCTTGTGACATTTCTCTATAGTAATTAGGCGCTTTTATATACAACTCATGTACTCTCTAAACATTGTATGGTGGCGGTTTTTCGTCGCTGATTGCCCAAATAAAGCTAAGCGAACCGTTCTGTGACTATCTACAATGTAGCATTAACATACCCAAAAAACATAAGCGTAATTAGAGACTAGAGTGTACAGTTTTGTGAAAGTGCTTAAGCCTCAAGAGCAAGACGACCCTTTGGGTTGGTGACCTTCAAACCCAAAGCCTTAGCACGGGCAAGGATCTCAACTCTGTTCTTAGAGGAGACACCGTGGCCGATCTCAGCAGCGTAGGTCTTAGTGTGCAACAACAACAAGTCCAAGTCCTTGGTGTTCTGGACCAAGAAAGCCTTGTGGCCAGATGGCATCATGTGTCTAGTCTTCTTGTTGGTACGGAAACCAATCTTTGGCTGTGGGATGGTACCTCTGAAACGACGTCTGACACAAGAGTCAATACCCTTCTGTTTTCTCCAGTTCTCGGAGACACGGGCGTAACGGTCAGAGTGGTGTCTCTTGAACTTCTTGGTGACCTTCTTGACGATCTTTGGGTGAAGAGAAGCAGCCATCTAGATAATTTGTTAGTAATAAGTTCTGATGATTCAATTGAAAAAGTAGCCCAGAGGAGTAAGAGAGATGATGGTAACAAGATTATGCATGATCAAAGCTATGCTGACTCTGCTGGGGCTAGAACGATTGATTGATGTCTTGAGCATCTTAGTTTATCGTTAACTGGCCTAGTTGCACAATGATAATCTGTAGGCCGTCCTTGAGCTTGAGCTCCGAGTCTTATGATATTCCCAATATAACAGTGTCTATATGAGCATATGTAGCGGTGAATGTTCCGGTGCCTGTGCGTGGCTCCTCATTTATAATTTAAGATGTTCACTCTTGTTCGACAGTGAATAGTCCACTTAACGGCGAGCCAGTGAGGGCTCGTCAGTTCGTGATTTCTTGTATCGTTTGTTTATCATCATATTTGCTCTCTCTGGTATATCTCCTCTGTTCACATTTATCACGTACTTTGTCTGATTTTCTGATACTGAAAGAGTGTCTCTATGCTGTGCTCACTGATGGCAGAGTTCAAAAATTTCAATTTTGTGTGTGGGCGGTGAGGATTTCTTCGCAGATGCGGCACGTACCGGGGGTTTGTCCTGCGACTATAGAATGTAGCTTATGTAATCTGCACTTGATCTCGCGACTATAACCAGCAAAAGGTGAAAAGTCGTGGTGCGCGGATATGGTTCGCACCACATATAGTTATACACCCGGACATCGTCATTCTTTTGTGACTGCCCTAACTCTCTTTGGCACGTGAGTGTACCCCAGGGCACCCATGAACCGCGAAACACGTTGAAATTGTGGAGGCGAGCTTCGAGACTTGAATCGATAAGGAGCTACCTGGCCACTCCAAACGACAACAGATCTGTTGGCTAGAAAGAACACAAAATTCCGTATTTTCACCATGACACAGCCACATGAAACTCAAGGCACGCCCTTCTACTACATTGATCCCTCAAAGTACTACACCAAGACGTCGCCTCATCCCACACAGAACCTCATAGAGGTGTATAAGCTTCAAGCCATCGCTGACTCTGTGGCCCGTCTAAATGAGGACGGAACCAAGGGTGTTAAACTAAGGAAATCCTACAAGGCCCATATCAATGATCTCCCTGGTAAACACAGCTATATTCCTAAGGAACGCACTATCTCGCCAATTGTTTTTGCTCACCAAGAGGGCCCAGGAAGAACCATTGAGAGCTTTGAGCCACAGATGCTCTCTTACAACATCAGTTTCGACAAAACCCCTGAATCAGGTATTCCAGGGTTCGATGCCGCTCATTTAGCTATCGGTGATATCTCTCAAGGTACCAAAAGAAAGTCGAAAACGAAAACTGATGATAACACTAAACGTCGTCGTATTGATTGAACCACCCTACTTCAACATCATATCAATGACCTTTGGCAACCTTAACAACTAACGACAACTTTAATGACCACCCAAATGTACAAACCTAATGACCTCCGAATGTGTATCATCCGTAGTGTTGGCAGTTATCTCACCTACCCGAGCTCTCTTTTTCCCGTACACAAAGGAGATAACGGAAATGGTATATACAAGGATGGAGATTCTCTATAAATATTGTAACATTCAATCATATATATCACATTTTTACTCTCAGTCATCTCTGAATGTGTTAATTCTGTTGCTAGCATAATTACTCAGATTCTTCAAAGACTTCTCAACACTTCCACGTTTTGATAGCTTGTTACCAATGATACTTCCAGTATGGCTAAGTAAAGCTTTCACCATCACCTTCTTCAAATGCATAGTCAAATCTAACAAAGTGTATGTTCTGTTACTGAAGTAGACCTCTGGTAAATTCAACACAAAGTTGGTTACATTGATCAACTTCTTAGATCCCTTACCCCTGAACGTAATACAAATAACAGTGCTTCTTAGCTTGAAATTGACAAAACTGAGATACTTCGAAGCCCTCTGAACCATCTCGTCCAATTGGCTTTCATCCTGGCCTCCCATTTCACTGCCGTTATCACTCATTATGAAATTGTCAATGTGTTCATCTCTTGACCTACGGCTCAATGAAAGGCTTGTTCTTGGAGTGCCTGGAACAGAGTGATCAGAATGATGCATAGCAGGAGCATCATTCATTTTAATCTTCGGGAAACCATTACTGTGCGATTTTCCATTAGTACTAGCTCTTGAGTTACTAGAGGACAATGAATTGCCACTGTTCAAAAATGTTGGCTTTCGTGTAACCCTAGGAGAATCTCCCCCTTCTTCTTCATCATCACTGTCAACATCTGATAAATTGTCATTCGGGAATGCATACTTCATTATCTTCTCGCCAGTGACTTCCTCAATTGATAATTGGATTGGTTGAAGTGCAACTTCGAATTTCTTCATAATTCTGATACCACCAACAGGGTAATCCATTTGCCAACTGATATGAATCAATGGCTCTTCATCAGCTTCTCTGGTAATCTTCTTTGGCTTCTTGTCGACATGATGTGCAGAAAAAACAACTGGTAGGTTGGATTGTCTGTCCAAATTGATGACTTCCAAGTTTCCAATAACAATATGGTTAGTGTCAGACCGATCAGAGCGTTCCATTCTCATGAAATGAGAGTTCAGCAAAATGACATCCAAGAATGGATGTCTCTGTTGGTCGAGCATATGAAGTTTGATATCATCTGCTCTGATGTTCCACTCTAAGTAATCATCAGATTCCTCGGTTGACTTTCTACTACCAAGAACTGACACTCTCATTAATAAGTACAGCTCCATGGCAGCCTCAAATCTGGCATAACGAATCAGTCTCAAGTCATCTTCCTCAAGATCATCAATGACAACCATTCTGGAAGACAAATTATCAACAATTGCATTAGCTTGCCTAGTAGCTTCTTGAAGAGTCATTATACGATTCTTAATGGATGTTAGATCCTTCAAATCCAAACTCAAACTCATCTTAGACTCCATTTGTTTCAACTTGAGCGTTCTTGGATCGTTGTAAATCAACAACTCCATTATAATGGTATAGAGAGAGTAGTATTGTTTGGCGTCACAAGTTAGAACTGCTTGAGACAAGTCACAGGACAATCTGTTTACATCCACGTCATCTGATCCAAAGAATAAATTCATGATTTTGTCATAGCGGACCATGATCGATGTCTTCTGCATCAGTACATGGTCATTAATCAAGGAACCATCATAGCAGAGTTCAACACCCAACCATGGCGGCCAAGTCGTTTGAGATCCATATGATGAAGAGTTGAAAAACAGTTTACCAGTGGTAACAATCTCATTCTCATGGAACAAGAATATGGAGGCATCCTCTAGGATAGCGCCAAATCTCTGTTCAAATATGTTCTCATCATAATCAGTATCAGCCTCAGTAGCATCAAAAGCCACTATGTCCAGCTCAATCTTCGGTGCAGTGACCAGTACTGCCGCATGCCTGTCTTCTTCGCATTGTAATTGAATTTGAGGAGAAATCAGTTTTACCAGATAGTTATCATGGGTTTTGTAAAAGAAGTTTACCGCAATTTCTCGGAGCTCTTTTTTGAAGTTCTTCATGCGTTGGGAAGCTCTGACGTCATCAAAGTTACCAGGAATTTCGTCCTTCTTATCACTGTGAAGGCTCTCCTGAGTTGTTACTCGAGACACTCCATGCTGAGATTCACCACTGTAATTGATTTTTCTCTGTGTTTCGATAGCTTCATCAAGCTGAGCTAATGACTTGTGTTGGCCGAACTGAGAAAATGTTCCCCTCAACTCGAACAAGTAAATATATCTGTAAAAGCCGTCTCTGCTATTGTCATTCCACTTCAACATCATGTTGTGAACAATGAATCTGTTACTGAAAGACTCTTCCGCAGGATCATCATCAATAGCGAAGTTATACGATGACATCTTTCTGAGCTGGGTAGTGTCTGGAGAAGAGAAAGCAGCAGCAAGTTCTTTCACAAACTTGATACCATGGCGAAGTTGTTCATTATCAATCTTGAGTTGTCTTGCTCTTCTCATTTTGATACTATCTTTAGAAGCAAGAAGGTCTTGCATAATCTCCGTATTTTGAAACAGCTTCTCTTCCAACTCCGCCAGACGTTGGTCGAACATCTCCTGCTGTGTAACAAAAGAAGGTTTACTTTCAACACGACAGTCATGGAATGATTCTAACCCGAATGGTTCTACCCTCTTTCCAGTCTCGGCATCAAGCTGGTATTTGTCACCATAACTTTGTCTCTTATAGTACAGGAACCTTGGTGTGTACATCAACGGGTATGCATTGATAGAACCACGATATCTTGCTTCCAAAGATGTTTCGTATATCTCAGTAAAATCTGCCAGGTCATACCATGACAGGTCATTGTCAAAAGATTCAAAACTGTGTTGGCTGTGATCAGCACCTATAGAAGCGTCAACTTCAGGATCAAGTTTGTCAAAAAAGCCCTCGATTATTCTCACATCGAACTCTTCCAGCTCGAGTTTCCCCAAATTGAACTTCATCTTCATGTTCTTTCTAGTTATTCCCAGGTTAGAGTTGTGTTCAATTGTGAGCTCCTTACGTTGATGAAGGTCCATAACAAATTTGTTAGCACGTCCTTTGACACCGACACAATCAACTTTTTTGTCATCGGCAGCAACTAGCTCGAAGTCACGATAGACATGGGAGACGAACAATGGTTCAATAAGAGCTTGGTATTTAATGGAATAGAGATGGCGAGAGAACTTCTTGGATGTTCTATTAGGGCCAAACAAGCGACCATGACGAACGGGAAGCGTATTGGAGAACAGTTTCCACCATGCAAAGAAATACTGGAATGCAGTTGGAGTAAGTTGAATGGTATTATAAGCGCTCTCTTGTAATGAAATCAAAGTAAGACCCATGTGAATGAACTGACTTCGGAACCCATTGTAGGCATCATAGCTTCCTCTATCCTTGACATACTTTGGATTTCTCAGAACAATATCATAATGTGGAGAAAACTCAGAAGACCTTTTCAGTCCATCCTCTAATTTACGCTCAAAAAAGAAGGCAAGATTGAACTTGACACCACCAGTCAAACGAATCACACACTTCTCAATATAGTGGCCCGACATTGACTTCAGGTGAGGCACATCAGGGAAGGTGTTCTGTATCAAGTGATAGCCAAATGCGGATTCTTGGAAGTTCGTTGTCACATCCCAAAGGTAAATTGACTCAGAGGTTGGTTTAGACCAGACTGGAAGAGGTTGCGCAAAGTGGTTTGGAACTGCAAAAATTATATCTTCAGCTTTTGCAGCGATGAATTCATCTGGTTTTCCATCACGATTGATATCCAGTGTGACACTATTTCTGAAAACCAGCATGAAACCCGACGACTCCCCTCCAATTGCATACGGATTCATGGACCCTTTAAATAATATGTGCAAGTTACTTTTCTGAGACCAAGAGAAGCATATACGAGCATGGAAATTCGCTCTGATCTTATCCCAAAAACCAACCTTCTCTGATGGATCAATGGGTGGCTTAGTGAAATTGTCCAGGTTCAACATAATCTGTTGGATACAGGGTTGATATGACGTACCCCATGTAACTGATGTTGGAAGTTCAGAGTTCAGAGCCCAATCCAAATTGGTATACATCTTGATGGCTGTTAATGTCTTTGGTACCTCGATTGAGTAACAGTCATCTTCATCAAATTCCAAGCAGCCCGGAACGAGAGGAACAAATACTTCTCTAACCTCTTCTTCGGAAGAAATCATGTTTTCGCCAATAACAAAGTCACCATGAATTCTCACAGCAGGTAGCTGTTTATGTTGAGTTTTGGCAGTAGCTGGCATGTGAATCAATGGAAGCGGATAGTCTCTGAGATGAGCTCTGAGCTCGGTCAGCTTCAGGTCAATATTTACCGGAATCAGAGTGGAATACTTTGTGTCTTTTGGAATACCTTTTCCAACATCGTGCAAGAAGTCTGGGATACCATCATAACCACATGCAGGTGGTCCCAGTTCCAAATCTACACCTTCAAGAATCAAAGTGAGTAAAGAAGGGAACTTCATGAAGTCTAAAACCTTACGGTTTGCACCTTCTGGTAGCTGCATATTATCCATATTTCCCCACAGGAAGTTGAAACTCTCAGTAAAGTTCTTGGACAATTGAGTCTTGTAGGACTTTACACGGGCAATCCATGATTTGGCAAAGCTTTCATGCATGGCATTGAGTCTTTTCTGCTGAATTTGCATGTCAACGATGTGAGGCTCGGAGTCAGCAGTTTGATTAGCTTTATTTGATGTTGATGGAGTAGCTGGAAATGTAGAGATAGAGTTTGCATGGTGGATACCTTTGAATGTTTTTCTCTTAGTTGGTCTTGGAAGGCTTGATAACTGATCATCAGTGAAAGCTTTAGTTGGTGGTTTCTTGACATTTTGAAGCTCGTCGACCATTCTTTTCTCAAATGCTGCTATCTTCTCCAAGCGCATCTTCTGTTCAAGCAAGCCAATCTGAAAGATCATGTTGAGCTCTGACTCGAATGGATCATCATCCATACTGAACAGCAATCTATTCGATCTCATCTTCATTTTCGGAATTTTAGTGGCACTCTTAGCATGTGGAACAATTACTATTTCATCAGAGTTATGCTTCAAAGAGTAATGGAGTTGTTTGAGAGTCTTTACCATAACGGATATATTATCAAATATCTTGTAGATTATGAGTTGGTGCGGACAGTTCACATGACATGAGTCATTTGTGAGCTCAAGCCAAGGACCATCCAGGCCTTGAACGATGGTAGGAATGTTAACCCTCGTGGCGCCACCGACAGAAGTGAGAATTCTGGTCCAATATCCAGGGGCAGTTGGTGACTCTGTGCAGAGTCTGATGTAAGAAGCACCAACAAGAATTGGATTATCCAACATTCCCGTGGAAACAACATCAGTGATTTCAATTTTCATCTTCATACGATCTGGTAAAATAAAGACAGTGTCAAAGAAAGTGACAGAAAAGGATACTTCAACAGCTGACATAAGTTTCTTACCAATACTGCTCTTTTCAGACGCTCTCTTTTCACCGATTGGGTTCTTCAACAGGAATTCAAATATAGTGTTTCGTAACAAATGAAGACTTGATATAAGAATGAAGTGTGTGATGACGGAATATAAAGCATCAACTCTCTCGATATTCCATTTGAGCAGCAATCTATTGTCGATCTCACATGGCTTCAAGTCAATAGAAGAGTTTGGAATCTTGAGAAACACCTTTTCATGAAGGCTGTCCTTGTTGGAGCTTCTCTCAGATATCATTCTTCCTATAACCTTGTGGGTGGATAGCCTAACCATCCAGGCATCAGATTCATTGGAATTCTCAGATGATGTGTCTATCAGACCTTTGTCATCATCCTCCAGGGATGAAGCAGTGTTCGATATCTCACCGCTACAAAGTCCATTACACTTTGTGAAGTCAACTTGCCAATTATCTATGGAAAGCTCAATTCTTCTGAGTTCACCATTGACCAAATCATTCTTTGTCTGTGGATCGATTTCTTTTACTAGTTCCTTGTTTAACAATAGAGAGCGAGAGCCAACAATGATGATGTTGTTGTCACAGCTGAGGCTGATCTTTTGAACCCAAAACGGAATCATATCCTGAATAATCTCAAGAGCAGAACGAGTATCTGGTGGATGTGGCTTTGCATCTGGTACGCAAATACCATTTTCACAAGTCATATCAAGATTGTTGATGAAGCGTCTGTATTCACGAATTTGTGGAACAATCGTACCATCAAGTTCTGAAATTATGTGGTTGATACCATGGAGCATATGAATATTGGAGAGGTTCAGCTTTGTAGTATCAATGTGAGCTGTAGTAGAGAGTTTAAGTTGGGGCAAAATATTAAGCTGCTGCTTGATAGAAATGTCTTCAAGCCTCAATGCTCTTTTGTCAACACCTGTCTCCGTGTTGCGGAACTCAAGCTTTGTGTTGTGCATGTCGAATTTCTGTGTGGATGTGTACTGTTGAATACCATTGACCATATCTCTAGATGTTCTCAATTCAATAGCAAGCATATTCAGCTTGACCAGTAATATTCTGTAGTAGTTTTCATTGAATAGGCTCTTAGTCATTATTACAGGATTCTCGATACCCAACTTCAACTCAACGACAGGCCAAACATGGGATAAGTTCTTACCAACCTGCCATTTCTGGGCAAATGATCTGTGAACAATATTTTCGTCGGCTGCATCATCAGAAGTCTTGATATCTTTCAATTTGTGTACGTAAGTCAAGAAATCAAGGGCGCTCATCACGGCAACAGAGATGTCTTCTGTAGACATATCAAACGTTGGTTCAGAAAGATGGCCAGACATGAAAAACTTAGACTTAGATTGCTTTCCAGATATGATAGATTCAAGAGTCTGAAAGAAAACATTAGAAGAGCCATTGAAGTTCATTACTGGAATAGTCATTACTTCCCTTTGTGCACTCTTGCCTACATGTTCCATAGAGATAGAGATACCAGTGAAATTGTACACCACTTTGAATGGTCTGTCATTGTGATCGTACAGAAGACCGTAGCCTGGAGACTTCAGAAAAAGTCTCTCCCAGGATGTTGTGAACGAGTTCACTCTCAAATGTACAAAGACCAATGGTCTATAGTTTGGACAAGATAGTAGTTCTGTTGACGCAACTGGTATCTCAGACACAGTAATTCCTTGAAGTGTAACTGTTAGGGAGTCAATGAGGCGAACAACATTGCAGAAGACACGAAGCCTGTCGTGAATCATATCCAGTATGTCTTCTTCTGTAAGTTGCCTGTGGTTGTTTTTGAAATCGAGTTTTTTGAAGCAACCGAGATTGATGTACTTCTTCAAGATCGTGTAGAGTCTGACCTTGAGAGTTCTAGTGTCAAACTTCAGCTCAACACTCGATAAGTATCCAGTATCAAAATCGAGTTTAGCTTTCGTATCAAACACACACGAGTCCAGTACTTCGTGTCCATTGAGCTTCAACTGGATGATACGAGACTTGAAAGCGACGTTCTTATGCTCGTTCCGATTGACATCAACTTTTGTTGTAAAAGTATCAACATGGAGCGTGGTTTGTGCCTCTTCCGAGGTGATAATAGTGTTTGAGAAACGGACTCCAACAAAGCGGAAGTATAGCAAATACACCTTAATTAAAAGGTTGACCACCTTTGAGTCACAAAGAATACACACCGGACGGTCTGGATCGATGGCTTGTAAGTCTTCGAGTGAATGCAATGTCCGGTGAGGTCTCGTCGTGCTCTTCTTCGGTGAATCTTGGGTCTCGGACGACTTGTGTAATGTGACATTGAGCCCCTCAACGGCAATTTTGATGTCTGAAAGATCAAGCAGAGAGAACTGGAAGCACACTGATCGTACCGAGACCGTGAATTTGCGCGTGGAGAAGGCCAGTCTGTTGAGCTTGAAGAGGAATGGGTTAATGAAGCCAATGCGGATCCCGAATATGAGACACAGCGACAAGTGCAGGAGCATAAGCGACACAATGAACCATCCGAAGGCTCGGATCCAGATGTTACCCGTGATCAATGCGTAGAGACTGTTACGGTCCATGGCACAAGGGTCTATATGGAGTGGAAGTGGTGTTTGCGGCGCTTAACAACAGGCGCTTAGCAAGTGAGCTTCTGTGAAACGAGCGGTTGAGCGAGTGGTGACTATGATGTGAATCTTGTGCTCTTGAAGGTCAATTTGGGCTCTCTGAGCCTTCGTATCCGAAGCTTCAAACGTCCATTTCCGGCTTGTCAACAAGTCAAGTTGCTCTACCCGCCTATGAGCCGCACTAGCCGCCCGGCCAGCGCTCGTGACCCTCATCGCTTATGTAATCAGTCCCCGCGGAAATTTTTGAGCGATACCATGCCGGAAAAAAAAAGTGAAAATTGGCCTTAAAGGCATCTATTGAGCTATTATTAAAGCCACTATCACGTTAAAGTTGAGAGTTGTCCACCCACAACTAACTCTCTGTTTTACTCTTGGTTCACCGGTACACAGTCACACCACTTTTGTCCCCTGCTAAGCGTCCCTCAAAGACCCTTACCTTCTACAACCTTCAAAGGTACAAGACCGCGACAGTACAAAAACAAACTAATCCAAGATGCGTAAGTGCCACTTTCCAGCTCGAGATCATGGGGTCTAAGACTTGTGGGTTATCCCTGTGAGGCTTCATTAATTGGATCTGATGTCTATGCTTTTATCTCACAGTCAATTGAGGTTCTATTGAGCTGCACCCTGATATTAGGATGATCTTCCTTTGTCCCCATCATCCGATCCTTCTTTCCACTGTCAGCAATACTAACTAAATTCACTAAGCTCCAAAACAGAAAGCGGTCAAGATGGACCTTAACACCTTCTTGAACGATGACAGTCTCGGTGGTGGTTGGGCCGACGATGATGTTGACTTCAACACCATTGAGATTCCATCTAAGAAGATTGGTGGATTTGGTGCTACCGGTCTTTCCTCAGGCGGTGCTAACGCAATGGATCCAGCGTTTGGTTCCCACGACGGTCCTAAGCGTGAATTTACTGAGTATCCTGTTCCAGATGCTCCACCATACAGAGCAAGATTCAACAACTTGCCATGGGACGTCACTGAGGAATCTATCGGTGCCTACGCCGAATCATGTGCCGATGAGGAAGGTTCCGTTGAAAGAGTCTCTGCTCCAAGGGACATGAACGATCCATCCAGACTCAGAGGTTTCGCTTTTGTCACTTACTCCACTAAGACCCAATTAGAGAACGCCCTTAAATTCTCTGGTGAAGAAATGAATGGGCGCCGTGTCTACATTGCCGTCGCTGCCCCAGATAAAGCTGGATTTGGTTCCAGAGGTGGCCGTGATGAGCCAAACTTGGACTGGGGTTCTGCCCGTGGTTCTGGTTATAGCTTCTCCAGAGGTGGAGATGATGGACGTGAGGACAGACCAAGAAGAGAAGAGCCAAATCTTGATTGGGGTTCTGCCCGTGGTTCTGGTGTTCTCCCAGATAGACCAAGAAGAGAGTTCAGAGAGCCAAGGGAGGACAGAGAGGACAGACCAAAGAGAGAGGAACCAAACTTGGACTGGGGCTCTGCCCGTGGTTCTGGTTCCCTTCCACCAAGAGAGCCAAGAGAAGACAGACCAATGAGAGAGTTCAGAGAAGACAGACCAAAGAGAGAAGAGCCAAACTTGGACTGGGGTTCTGCCCGTGGTTCTGGTGTTCTTCCTCCAAGAGAACCAAGAGAACCAAGAGAACCAAAAGAAGGTAGACCAAGAAGAGAAGAGAAGCCAAAGAAGGAGGAGCCAGTCTTGGACTGGGGTTCTGCCCGTGGTTCTGGTTCTCTTCCACCAAGACAGCCAAGAGAGCCAAGAACTAACTCCAACAAGAAGACTTCTTCAATTGATAACTTGGACACCTGGGCTCGTGGTTCCAAGCTTCCAGCTCGTGAAACTGTATCAGTTGCTTCTACTACTAGTAAGAAGACCGTTTCCCAGAAGAAGGAAGAGGCTCCAAAGTCTGTTGCCCAGAAGTCTGCTTTTGCAGTCCTTGCTGGTGATGATGATGACGAAGATGATGAAGAGTTGGCTGAGAAGACTGAGAAATTGTCTGTTTGAATGAGCATGACAACACGAAGAAGAAAGGATTTAAAATTGTTAATAATTGGTTATGCTGGAAGTTGTTTTGGAAGTCACTTATTCTTCTAGTTTCCTTCTTGTCAGGGTCTTGCCATGATTAACTGCCAGTCCTATAGCATTTAGGGAACGATACTGTAAAATAGATTCATAGGGAATGTTCAAAGATATCCATAGTTACTAGTACTACCTAGTAGTAGTTGTTGTATACATGTAGTCAAGGAAACTGCAGAGTTCATTAGTGATATATATTGAAGAGGCATGATAGAACGACATCATTAAGGTTAAAAGAAAGGGAGAAAGAAAGAAAAGACATTTAAAATGATCTCATGAATCTTTAAGTAGAATATATTCAAGAGCTGAAGAAAAATTATGTTTCATAAAAGAAAGAAAGAATAAAAGACATTATTCATGAAAAAGTTGTAACAAAGGAAATTGAATCGTAAAAGAGTGTGGGTAATCAAAAAAGTCAGGTATGGAATCATATAATGGGAAAACATGTAAAAGCGTGAGAGTCAGTATTAAAAAGAAGAGGCGGCCAAAAGGACAAACGAAGGAAATATAGAAATCAGAAAAAGCAACATGTGAAGGAGCATTAAGAGAACAAATCAAAGAAAATCAAGCCAGTCTTTCGACTGTTTCTCTTCTTGTTTCTTGAGAAGGACGTACAGATGCAAGATCCATGTCTTGAAGTTGAATATTTTCAGATGTCTCATCAACATTTCCATCATCATTGAGACCATTTGTAGGATCCTGTTGATTGTCTTGAGTGTCATTTGCATTGTCATACACACCAGACTCCTGGCGTCTTTGGTGTTCACTTGCAATGGTGCAATTGACCAGGTCAGTTTTGGAGATGCCCATGACTATCCAAAAGATTCTCCATTTCAAGGTCATATAAGCTTTAACTTTTTCTCTTGCAACGTCTTCTAAGTCAGGATGTCTTTGTAAAATCTCAGCGACACGATCCTCTAAAGTAGTATATTGTAATTCTGGCCAACCAACGAAGGATTCATCATCATTTTGATCATCCACAGCATTGCCAGTGGTAGTATCAACTGGTTCGTTGTTGTCACTGTTACCTGGACGTTTGTTCTTCATGTAGTAATCACGTTTACACATCGGACAGCAAGCCTTTCTTTTGATGAGCCATGGGTCAAGACATTCTTGATGGAACACATGACCACAAATCAATCCACGAACAAGGTCATCTGGTTCGAAAGTATCAATACAAATGGCACAGGTACCGGAGTCATAATGGATCTCTTGAGTGTATGGATTGCCAAGGTCAACTTCTGGATGACTAGTAGCTTCTTGCATTTCCACTGATCGAGACTCTGCAGTGGTCTCTGCAGTGGTCTCTGCGTTATGTTGGGCATCTGTAGACACTCCAGCGTTAGCATTATCTTGACTATGGGTAACTGCTGCATCTGCGGCCTCTGCGGCTGCCTCTGCTTCTTCTTCTTGGATTTGTTCATGAATCACCTCGTCGTCTTCTTGTTTCAATTGTTCCAAAATATCTCTTGTCTGTATATCTCTTTCTGCCCCACCATCCAGCCAGTTCTGATAAGTACGAGTAGGGAACAAGTGATCAACTTCTTCCTCGGTGAGTCTTCTTTTCTTCAAGTATCTTCTGCGCCGTCTTTGAGCACGAATGTGGCTTTGAAGATCATGGTTATACATATTGAGCTGTTGAACAGGGAAATCGCTATTCAAGAGTATGATATTAGTGCCACGCGGACCAGAGGTTGTGAGTCTTGCAGTTGCATAGATACCAAGTTTTGTTCTAACGTAATATCTTAACGAAAAGAAGATAAAAACTATTGCGATGAGTATTCCAATAGCAATGGCAATGAAGAAAAGAATGGAAGATGGCTGTGTAGTGGTGGATGTTGAGGCGGAGGATGACATTGTTAAACGAAGATGCACAGGAGACAGAAGTGTTATGCCTTTTCAAATAACAGGAGACTGTGTAGTAGTATAATTGGTGTTTGAAGGTTTTCAGCTAGAACTGTTGATACTCGCTGTCAGTTACACCACTATTCACCTGCTTTATACTTGGGTAAGATGTTAATGCGATCAAACACCAACTGAAATCCTTTGATACCGGGTGCCTTGATTGCTCCTTTTGTAAGCGAACGGTTCTGATTCGTTTGAAAGTGTGAGTTTCTTCCTGATGAAAGTTCTGAATGGGTGCCGTGTGGATGTTTCAGGCAACGCTTGTTTCCTATCTGTGTGTTACGCAAAGGTGTTGACGGTATATAGCCGTTGGTGTCGACCCCGACCTGTTTGAAAAGTGTGATTCTACAATGGACTCCCCAAATGTGTATTGAGGGTCTAGAACCGACTTTAGTCCCAGGGTCTCACAAAAAAAAGAAAAATAAACCTGGTGAGTCTCGCGAGTCCCTCCCTTATCCTATTGTTCTGGAAACTTCTAGGGCCTCAACATACATACACACAAGAACATGATTGTAACTATAAATACAAGAGCATCTGTCTCTGTAGCAGGCTAATGGTGGACTGTCATTGGTAACGTGTAGTAGCAGGACCGCTATCACCACCACCTACGACACCCGACACATGGTATGCAATTACTGGTGTACTGCTTCTACAGAAGAAATGGCACCAATCTGGAATTGTTCTTGATCATATTAGGGATCACCATTGAGCACAATCTCTACTTCCAGTACCACAGACAATTTGTTGTACGGCTGGAGGATCACGAGCCTTCGCTCACGAGGCCTCCCACATGGCAGTGACTTATCACAAACTCATACATCTTTCCACAAATCCAATACACGATTTGATCCGAACGCGAAGAAGTACTGCAATCCACACTTAATGTAGTCTGGAATAAGTTAATTACCTGATTGGTTCTTTCCAATGGTTTAACTGCTCCCCGTGTGCTTGAATTCCCAATTAGGCAGTGATATTAATTGCCGCTGTATATGTGAGCATCGCACTCGCCACCGAGGAAATCCGCGTATTGCCCCCCGCCCATCCCCATACTTATTGGCACCAGCCAGTAGTTCAGACACAGCCGTGGTTGCCACTGAGTACCAGTGAGGAAATGGGATCCAAGGTACAGGTATATGTGTATGACATCTCCCATGGACTTGCACGTGTCTACTCAATGCCGTTCATCGGTGTGCAATTAGATGCCATTTATCACACTGGTGTTGTTGTTGATGATCAAGAATACTATTTCGACGTTGAGGGTATAACCAGCAAACCGAAAGGTCAAACACGCTTTGGTCTTCCCATGGAAATCATAGAATGTGGCGAAACGTTCATACCCGAGGATGTGATTGCTGACTATCTGCAAGAGTTGGGACAAGCACGTTTCAGGACCGGCTCATACCAACTGATGACGAACAATTGTAATCATTTCACCAATGAGCTCTTACTATTCTTGAACGGCACACCTCTGGACCCGAAGATATTAGACTTACCGAAGCAGGTGCTCGAGTCACCAAATGGATTCATGGTACAGCAACTATTGAGTGGGTCATTTATGAGAGAATAAGACATATATAGCTATGTATAGTACAATAGAAGGACAGAAGAGAAAAAAGCAAAACAACATTGCAGAGCAGCATTACAAAGCAGTAAAAGACATTAGACCAGTCTAATGCAAATGATAAATTGAAGTTACCCAGATCAAGTATTCATTCTTTGGGTTGCGACTTCTTGGAGCGGTATACACCAATCATGTCCACCATTGTAAAATTATCCATGAAGTTCATTTGAAGTCTCTAAACTCTCGCTTTTGACACTTGAGACATTTGGATCAACCGAAGTGTTTGGCGTATCTCTCGCCCTTTCATTAGCTAATTCAATTAACATTGGGTCCCAGTCAAGAATTAAGCGTAATGACCTATCGCGGAAATGATACTCTGGTGCTTCAATCTCAAGTTGGTCGGTACGACCAATAACTTTTAGTACCTTGTGTAATTTATATTTCTTTAATATGTCTTTTGTTACCTTGTTTTGGTTGGAGAAGGCTTCAAGATCTTTAAAATATCTGTCAGCCTCGTTCATTTCATCAATAGTTGGCATCCTATTCTTTTGAACTAATGCTTTTTGTAAGTGGACACGGAATTGATATGCTTTCTTTTCAGTTTCTTCAGGTGTATCCTGATTAAATAGTTTATCTTTGGATTTGTCTGTAGCTCCGTTTTTAGACGCGTTTTTGGATTCATCATTATTCTCTTTCTCAGCAAAATCATCTTCAACCTCTGGCTTAACCTTCCTCTTTTTCGGTGGATTCGATGCTGTCACCTTTCTTCTCTTTGGAGCCGGTTCGTCCTCAACTTTTGGCTCTTTTTCTTTGCCATTCGGTATACTCTTCGCACTCTTCTTTGGACGATCATATATGGTCTCTAATTGGTATTCTTCTTCATCTGGGTCAACTAATCGAGCTTCAAGTAAAAGAGACCAATAACTGTCATACTCTTTAGCATCTTTGAAAGCCTCTTTCTTTGATTTCTTCTTCTCCTTCTTGAAATCAATAGAGGCCATGTCTTGACTATATTGCTTCAAGTGTTCCAGATCACACATACCGAAATTTCGATCACCTAGGAACAAAACATATGCATACTTCTTACCCTTCACCTTACCAACACTCAATTCTCTGATATTCTCCTCAGATGTGTGATAATTTGCAATGACAACAGCAGGCCACCATGGATAAGTTGCAAATTTGGCCATGACCAAATCACCTGGCTTGAAAGGAAATGGTGAGTCGGTCATTTGGATGACAGAAAAAGGAAAGTGGATTAAATGCGGAATGAATCAGATGGGGAATTGGGAAAGCACGCGTTTGCTTGTTCGGTTCGGTACTTTCAATCGGAAACAGAACACAAGAACAAAGAACACTCCGTGTGTTGTTCTCTCAATTACCCAAAGCTATCAAGAATATCTTTGGATCCCTTGTAAGTTCTACAATGATGTGGACGTTTGTCAATGTAGGGGGATGGTTGGACGGTTCTGCAAGGTTTATATGTTTTCTTCCGTCCTCTTTGGCCTTTTGTCTCTTTTCTCTGTATGTTTTTCTGTATGTTTATCTCTGGTTTATTACAACTTGTTTGGTGTGGGTTGTCCATTTTCTACCGGGGGTGAAGATCGCGAACTGTCCACTGTGCCGTAGTGTATTGCTATGATTCTATGGTGCTATAAAACTATAATACTGTAATGCCGCATGCTACACTCCTATATAACTATTGTACTATGATACTATGGATAGTTATGGATGATGACAGCTTACAAGCCTCACTTGTGCGAACTACCATGGATGCATTTGTATTGAAAGAGCTTGGTGGGGCTACATATTACGTAATCAAAACACGTCAAATTATATAATCCATTACGTAACCCTCCGGTCTTGTTTTTCAGGCCAGTCGCCACTTTCGAAATCGCCACCATCAACACTCAGCCCAAGAACACACACAAAGACACACACCATCGACTAGGACTACAATGCAGAGACTACAGAGACTGCTTGGTCAATCAGGTGGTCTGGGATCTGGTGCCGCTCCGGCCGATGGACCGGTCATCGACAATAAAGAAACGGTCTACATATCCTCATTAGCATTACTGAAGATGTTAAAGCACGGTCGTGCTGGTGTTCCAATGGAGGTGATGGGTTTGATGCTGGGCGAGTTTGTTGATGATTACACGATCCACGTTGTTGATGTATTTGCAATGCCGCAATCGGGTACTGGTGTGTCTGTGGAAGCTGTTGATGATGTTTTTCAAACAAGAATGATGGACATGTTAAGGCAAACCGGTAGGGATCAAATGGTTGTGGGCTGGTATCACTCTCATCCTGGATTTGGCTGTTGGTTGTCATCTGTTGATATCAACACCCAGCAATCTTTCGAGCAATTGAATCCAAGAGCAGTTGCAGTCGTTATTGATCCGATTCAATCCGTTAAAGGTAAGGTCGTGATTGATGCTTTCAGATTGATTAATTCTGGTACTCTCATGATGGGTCAAGAACCAAGACAAACTACATCAAATGTTGGTCATTTAAATAAACCTTCAATCCAAGCGTTGATTCATGGTCTAAATCGTCACTATTATTCCTTGAACATTGATTACCATAAGACTCCACTGGAGACGAATATGCTTCTGAACTTACACAAACAGGAGTGGTCATCTGGTCTTTTGCTCCATGACTACGAACAGAAAGAACTGCATAACTCAGACTCTGCAATTAAGATGGTCAAAATCGCTCAACAATACTCTAAAAAGATCGAAGAAGAAAAAGAGCTATCTGATGATCAGCTAAAGACAAGATATGTTGGTAAACAGGACCCAAAGAAACACCTGTTAGAAACAGCTGAAGGTCTGATTGAATCAAACGTTGTTAGTGTCTTGACCGGTGCTGTCGACTCCATTGCCATCAAATAAGTACTATAATACAATGTGCCTTTATTTTTGTCTTTCGTATGTATATACCTCTCTATTGAATACGCTCCCAGACCTGTAAACAAGTCTCACCAAGAAACATATATGCAACCTCCTTGTCTTTAACGTTCAGATCTTGGATCTCAATCCATTCGCCGATTTTGTTTAGCTGGACTTTCCACTGACTCTTATCATCTTTATCCAGTTGGTCACTTTGAATCAAATCATGAACAACATTGGACATTAGTCTATATTTGACGTCATTCTCAAAGGTCAATACCAATGGATACTGAACGATTGTTTGGTTTCTATCTTTGACAGTAAGCTGGATACCCAATTTCTTGTCATTGAATCTATTGAAATCAAATATGAGATACGGTGGGAACTTAACAACTTTATACGTCTGTAACTTATTTTGGACAATGGTCTCAGACTCGCCGTTGTACTTCTTCAATAGCGTCTCAATTTGTACCTGTGGAATCTCCTGAACGCCATTTTTAGCCTTGAATAAAGACATGGGTGGTAAATCCAATGATAATAGCCAAAATTTTGTTGTGTTCGTTTCAACCTCATCAGAAGGTATCAATTTATCGCCTTCATTGATTAATTTTCTTGTCTCAATCAAGAGTTTACCTTGTAAAGAGTCGTTAAAAATAGAAGATTTCCCACTCTTAAACGATTTTGACAGTGTATTAAGAAACCAAATCAAAAATTCTCTCGGTTGTTTTTGATCATGGAACGTGAATTTCTTATTTGATTGGATATCAACATGTTGAAGAAGTTCATGTGGAGAGATATGATTCTTGAAAAGCTTAAAAGACCAGTACTTCCTTATGAACAGATTGAATCTCCTGTTAAACTCGTTTTTGTTTAAAATTTGTTCCTCTTTGTTTAATAGACAATAGTCTCTGATTCCATTGACGTGAGATATACAGTGAAGTATAACATTGATGTAATCATTTGATTTGATGTTATTCAACCCTATGAATCCAGGGTTATAAGCGTTCCCGAGAAGGTCTTTAGATTGTAGTGACATCAGTGCTTTAACCTCTTCCCGTGTATAAGTTGGATTGATAGCATATTTGATATCATCCAATAGTGGTGATTCAATTGGTTTATTCTCTGGCAATAAGTAGCAGTTCAATGTACTAAAATTTATGAAGACATGATGATCTTCGTTAACAGAGTGGAAATAAGCTGGCGATGATTTCCCTCTCCCTTGGAAATATTTACCACATGCCAAGCATCCATAAATGTTGATATTTGACAAAGTGACAGAACAGACCTTCTCAAAATCAAAATCCAATCGCTTGCGGTCAATGGTGTCAAGGTAGATATTCTCTAAGTGTTCAGCTGTGGCGGTGGTAATAGTACCGCTGCCATCAACGCTGCCATCACCACGACTACTACCGGGTGTAGAAGTTTTCAGTCTTTTGGGTGAGTCCTCAGAGATGTCACCAAAGGTGTTAGGTCGTTTGGACATCCTTGGATGCGTCGCAAATGAGATCGTTTCTACAATTCAGCTATTGACCTCTTCCAATAAGGGCCCTTTCACTATCAAAATTTCGCGAACGGCAATAAACGGCAGTGAAACACTATTTGGGGTCCACTACTATTGACATAAAGCTTGCTCATGGTGGTAGCTCAATCAGCTCCGCCAATCGGCTTAGTACTAACTAGTGGATATAGCTGTGGTCGTAACTAGTGTTGCCTTCCTTGAACAGCAAAGACCTTATCTAGAATACGCGGCGGCTAATTTTTGTAACCTTAGCTGGATGTGGGGGTAGAAGACCTCTTAAACCTCTTCTAGAGCGCTAAGGCACGGAGAGTAATACGTTGCCCGTACGTTCAAATGGGAGCCATACTCATAAACAGCAACTAGCCACACCGTACCCATGGAAAGCAGCTGTCCACATCATGTGCACAACACTCAACACACACAACCCAATCCATCAGCACACGTCGGTTCACACACACAGAAAAAGAAACTGTTGAATGGTCATCGTATGACCTAGGTGTGACCCATGTGGTTGAGATTGAGGTGTTTATTACAGTTGGTATTGTTTATCTAGGTAGAATTGCGTGCTGTGTTCGAAAAGGTATTCGAAAAAACAACAGTGTGAATTGTGTCTATAAGTGTATTTACCGGAATTTGTCGGCCGGACTGTTGGGGTTTGTGCGTCCGTAAAAGCCGCCAAAACCCGCTAAAGGGCGGTTGGAAGTTGAAGGGGGCTCTGATCTGCACACTCTATAATTCGGCAATGAGATACCGATATAGTAATGTAGCTCAGAGGGTCCTCGACACAACTCACTGGAGTAGTTACGACTAGTAGCTATGTGTGGGCAGGTATAGATGGTGCACATCTCTGTGCTCCTCTCTTTGGACTTTGTGGTTGCGACAACGACGGTGGAGATGCAATACTTTCAGCATACTTCAACCGCACAAAGGCATGAAGTACCTTTTGGCTATGATATCATAGATTGTTTGGATGTCACCTCCGATCTAGAGATGACAATCAACAACTTCTGGTTGTACACTTGTAACTGTACAAAAGGTCTGAGAGTGAGGCCTATTCATCGGCCCATTCGGGGGCCTTCTTGAGGTCTCTCATGGATCTCGGGTATACACATTTGTACGTATATATGGGTATAGTACACTAGCCAGCGCTTGCAGCTCTACAACTCCTTTACCTAACCCGGAGTACAACGGTATCTTTTTATCGAACCGATGCCTCGCACATACTAAGTTTTCGAACGTATACTCTCGGTTGGTCATGTACCTGGTCGGTATGGAGTTAAATGGAGTTAAGGTCTAGCGTGGCCGATTTGAGTGCTTTTTGCGGTAGTATGTCTCGGCCGAACCAGCAGCCCGACCGGCCCCTCCCTAAAAACGAGCCGGGTGAAGACTGTTTCCCGAGAGTTAACAACTAGCTCAATGGCTTCCATGTCATATAGTTTAAACTGTTACGTGGACAGATTCCATCGTAGGGTGTGGTAAAGGGTGCCAACGCTCGACGAGCCTTTCCCACCCAGAGCTCCGCGCGGTTTCCCCTTGGTAAGGACATCAGCGTGTGTGCAGCCGTTCATGATGGGAGCTCGAGGACGGAAAATATCTCAAGCGGCGGTACCACTGTGGAAAGTCAATGGAACCTTCTGGATGACCCGAAAAGCGGTTTCAAGGTGCTGTGCGTTATTTTGAAAGCTTGATATGGACAGACACTTCTTTGCTGTTATGGTGCCACATTTGTGTCTGGCAAGATACCCCAGAATTTTGAGTTGTTTCATTTTTCTTGGGGGATGGTCTCCGGCAAGGTGTAAAACCGAGATAGCACTGGCAGCTGCTGGCAGCTTTTGGCAGCACGTAATTAGATCAACCTAAGGGAATTCCAATTTTCAACAGGGATTGACGAGCCTCTACATACATTACGAGGCCTAGAAGGTCTGCTGCTATCTTGTGAAACGTGATTATGCGATGATGGAATCTTTAGCTAAGGCTGTAGGCAGATTGAGGCCCGGGTTCGGAGACGTAAATACATTAAAGTCACTTCACAACATTCACAGACACCCTCATCCGTAACTTCCTCTGAGCTGTAACCACCCAGTATCAAACAGCCTCGATACTGTCCTAGTTTAAGCAAACTTGGTAGGCTCAATGATATATCATTGCATGTTTGATGTGTGCGCACCCAGCTACGGCTCTGCCATATCTTCCCTTTATGGAAGACACGTTAATCTTCAGGGCGTGCAGAGATACAGCCAAATTGAAGCACAATCAAAGATCCTCAGGTGGCCTGAGCCAGGAAACACACACCCACAACATAGAGATCAGTGCATGCGATGGTCGGTCCTCTACCCCCTCAACGGTTTTTTTACAGCTCATTTGACGGGTTCGGGCAGACACATTGTGGAACCAGCTCCGCAACCTACACGGACAACGGAAACCGGGCAACGGAAACCGGCCTGTGCCGACTTTGGCTTTAGCTCGTGTGTCCCCTCCTCGAGCTGTTACTTTTTGCATGATGCCACACTCATTGCGGTGGGGGCAGAATGAGGCAAGCTAGAGCTTAGAGCCGGCTCCGTTCCGGCGAAAACAGCGCGCCCCGGCCGAGCTCCTCCGCGACAACAATAGGGCTCTACATATGTATAAAAGGTGCCTCGCCGCTCTGCTAGCTCCACCCGCATAACTGCTTGACATGCTTTGCTTTCTCTTCTTCTTCTTCGTCATACGCAATTAAAAGGCTTCGTTGTTGCCTATCACACACCGCAAACCCTTCCCAGCTGTATCCCTAAGTCCAGTGCTACCGCTGCCTCCATCCCTGTGCTTGTTCCATCCTGTACCGGTCTGCCGCTCCAGCGCCGCTTAATCCCGGTATTCCGTTTTACGTCATTAGTAAGACTCGTGTTTAGTGCAGTCTATCAAACTACAAATAACGGTGGCTCCCGCTTGTCTCTTCGACTAGAGACTGTCCTCTTACTCTCCTGTTTTACTCTTTGCCTTTTTCTCCCTTTTTCCCCTTTTTTCCTGTCCCACTAAAGCAATGCCTCTTTTGTCCAAGGACCTCAAAGACCATAAAGATCACGCAAAGAAGAGGGTTTCCAAAGCTTGTGACTGTTGCAGAAAGTCCAAAACTAAGTGTGATGGCCAACGCCCTTGTACCCGCTGTCTACAAGATGGTAAGATTTGCACATACATGACCAAGAAGAAAGCTGGTCAAGTGTATCCAGCCGCTTATGTCGACCTTCTGGAGACAAGAGTATCCGTACTCGTCCAGACATTAACGCAATTATTGGACAAGAGTAAAGATGGTGCTGATGAGATCTATGGTTTCTGCTCGGATGAAGATTTACTAAATGCCGAAGGTGAGTGGGATATCAATAAAGTCATTGGAAGACTTCTACCTTCGGATAGACTTCAGAACCTTGCCGAGTCTTCGGATAACTACTCCCTTCAAGACATTACAGATGTGACTTCCTCACCTTCATCCTCACATACCCATGACCATGCTGCCTCTAGTCGCAGCCCTTCTCCCAGGGCAATGCACAGCAGCCACGCCACTCACACGCACTCATCCAAAGGCAGACGGTACTCTGACAATCACATCCACAAGATTCCCTCCAATAGACTCGGAACACCAAACTCATCATCTGCTTCATCCTTACAGAGCCGTCTCAGTCTCTCGGCCAACTCTCCCTCAACATCCTACTCAGAATCCCCTTTATCAACATCGCTGGATATCTTCAAGCCACCAAACAGGGCAAACACACTCGACTCGATCCTCAGTGACAAGCCACAAGAACTCGACCTCGAAATGAATTTCAGCGACACAAACACAGGTTCTACGTTAATGTCGCCGGTCTATTCCATTGATGAGGCTGACTTGCAATCTGAGAAGGTTTTGAACTTGGATTCTGCTTTCCAAGATCTTTTCCCTGTTCAAATGGGTTTGCAAAAGACAAATATTAATGATTCTTATACATTAAAAACAAGTCCAACAAAACTTCCAATCACTGCTCAGAATGTTCTGCAAAACACCAGTGGTGCTAATTATAATGTATTTGGTTCTTTTGATTGGGATTTGGATGACGACGTTATCAGAAAGGAACCAGCTGCTTTCGATCAACCCTTTGATCAGTTTTAATTACCTTCCATTGATTTGATCATCAATCAAAGGTTCTCCATATTCAACATGTACAGCTCTGTTCATTTTTTTTTTTGACAGCCTCTTTGGCTTCTTCAAACGTCTAACTTGCTTATGATTTTACTTGATGACTCTCTCACTTTTACTGATCTAACGATTTTTTTTCTTTTGTTTTAATTTCTCTTTTAACTTATTGACACATACATACACATGCTAAGGTTTACATATAAAGATACACGGTTTTATGCTTGATGAACAGCTATGTAGTTAGAATTCTTTTGTCACATTCTCATACTGGAAATCCTATGGCCTTGACCGCCCAAGTTATACGTCTCAGTTTGTGTAATCTTATCCTGACTCTCAACTTTCGGTAACTGGGTCTCTACTATTTCATCATCATCACTATCGCTTTGGTACACATTGATCTTACTCTTGGCACTTGCTGGAGTTGCCAATCCATAATCTTTCGCCCGCAAGCTTTGTAGTTTCTTCGAATTATGGGAAACAGCTGGAGTATGAGCCACTCTCATCATGGTGTTCTGTTGAAGGTTTTGTAACGGTGTACGGCTAACCATTGGGATTGGCGTTCTCTGTGGCGTCGGTTGTTCAACACGTATGATCTCTCTGGTGCGATGACCTATCCTTGGACGTGGTGTACGAGAGTTTGGAGCTGATGGCCTTCCCACTGATGGTGGTGGTGCGTTGGGCGATATGAGAGACTGTTGATGCAAATTGTTCAGACGAGCAGCAAGTTCGTTGGTGTTGTCTTTTGTTCCCCATGAGACCGATTCTTGCTTTTGTTTCAAGTAAAGTTCTTGGGTTGACATCGGTTCAGTCTTGACAACGATTGGCGTAGTGGTTTCAAATTGTAGGGCGAGTGGTGTTGTGAGTTCAATGTCTTCATTCATGTGTGGCTTCAATTGTGATTCCTGTTCGATCACAGCATTATGAGACGGTTTAGGGATCACTTGGCGCTTGGACAATAGCATCTGTGTGTTATCTAACGGTGTAACAGGTCCCAGTGCATTCTGAATAACAGATCCGTTAGTTGAAGGTTTGATGAAGATATTCGTGGACGAAGGGGATGTCACTTGACTATCTGCCGGGGCGGCTCTCTTATGCTGTTGCGTCGATGGGCTTGTTTCCGCTGGCGATGAAGACCTGGAGTGTTTAGGCAATGTAGATTCTTGGACCTTTAGATGGGTGTTTGTTGTTAATGGCACAGGTGTATATTTTGATGGGGTCAGACGTGAAATTGAGCCAGACACAGATGAGCGTTTGACCACTGCCGGGGTTTTTGGCGGAAGCCTAGGAGGTGACTGTTGGCATGTGGCAGGAACACTCGTTGACAGATGAGCGCCATCCTTCTTACTGGGTATCGTAAACTTTCTTTTATGACGATCCTGTGATGAAGGACTCTCCTCTTCTCCTGATAGTGAATCGTCTGACTCTTGTTGCTGTACAGGTCTTGCTCTCTTCGACGGCGTTTCGAGCCTGCTGAGACCAATTATACGACGGCACGTGCCACTGAGAGTCAGTGGTGTGCTAGAAAACTTCACAGGCGCCACTCTTGATGACTTTTGTATCACCTTTACTGGTGGTGATGTTAATGTGGTTGGTATATTGTTTGACAAGTCGAGTCGTTGTTTCTTGAAAATGCGTGCCACATCTCTCTGTCCCCTCGCTGTGATCTCTTCCACATACACAAGGATGCTGCCGACTTTGAAGTGCTCTCCATGTCTCTCCTCATCCTCCAACATTCTTGCTGTGGCATGGTCGAGGAATTTCTCTGCAATGAGATGGCCGTCCTCCGTGTGTACCTGAATCTTGCGATTCAACTTGTAGAACGTGACCTTTCCATCGTTCCAGCTCTTGTTCCTCTGGGTGACATTCTTTGTGAACATCGCTTTGTACTCGAAGATCTCCGAAATGATCTCCTGTGACATTGCCTGAGGTAGCACTGATGTCCCTTTAGTGTATGGTATATAGCTGTGTTAAGGATGGCGGTTAATATAGCTGGATAGCGCTTTTGTTTGTTTTGGTTTCGCGTATCGCATGCGTTGCTCTGACGATCAACACCCTGGGGCAACCGGGTCACTTTGCATTATCACCTCCCCTACTGTGGCTTACTACATTTTCTTCATTTCTTAAAATCATTTCTGGTTTTGTAATCGTAACGTAATTAGTAAAGGAAAACGGGGACAGGAAAGCTTATTTCAAACAAACTTAGGCCTTGACCTTCTTCTCCAAGAGAGCGGTTAAGGTAACAGCATCCTCGGCGAACTTTCTGATACCTTCAGACAACTTCTCGGTGGCCATAGCGTCTTCGTTGAGAGAAAATCTGAAAGCAGCCTCGTCATCAACGAAAGAAACCTTCTTTTCGTCGACGGAAGCAGCGGCAGATGCATCCAAGACCTTTGGAACGGCAGCATCAGAGTTGAGCAACTCCTCCAAGAGCTTTGGAGAGATGGTCAAGAAGTCACAGCCAGCGAGTGCCTTGATCTCACCGGTGTTTCTGAAAGAAGCACCCATGACGATTGTCTTGTAGCCGAACTTCTTGTAGTAGTTGAAAATTCTTCTGACGGAGATGACACCTGGGTCAGTCTCAGAGGTGTAGGTCTCACCGGTCTTAGCCTTGTACCAATCGAGAATTCTACCCACAAATGGAGAGATCAAAGTGATACCAGCTTCAGCACAAGCAACAGCCTGGGCAAAAGAGAAGAGCAAAGTCAAGTTGCAGTGGATACCGTGCTTAGCCTCCAATTCACGAGCGGCCTGGATACCCTCGTAAGTAGAAGCAATCTTGATCAAGATTCTATCCTTGCTAACACCGGCCTCCTTGTACAAAGCGATGATTTGAAGGGCCTTCTTGATGGTGGCCTCCTTGTCGAAAGAAAGACGGGCATCGACCTCAGTAGAGACACGGCCAGGAACAATCTTCAAGATCTCGGTACCAAACTCAACGAGCAAACGGTCCAAGGCGAGGTCAACCTGCTCGGCTGGTGTAGAGACCTTCTCCTTGGCGTATGCGACAGCCTTGTCGATCAAAGCAGCGTACTGTGGCTTAGAGGCGGCAGCGAGGATAAGGGATGGGTTGGTAGTGGCATCCTGTGGGGTGTACTTGGCAATGGCTGCAGAGGTGTTAGTATACAATGGTGCCTCGTCGACGTGAATTGGTGGGGAATTGAATACTCGGACTCTGATCCGGAGATACCTGGTGTTCGAAGGTCTCAACTGAGGACGGAATCAACCCAAAGTCCCAGTGTCAACAAAAGGTATACGGCCCTTCACGACACGTTTCCCATCCAGAGCAAGAAAAAGACCCCAACAATGAGAAATAAGTACTTACACTCGAACTCACCGGTATCGGTGACGACGACGGTACCGGTGGCCTTCAATTGTGCGAGAGAGTTGGAAGACATTGTTGTGTGTTTACTTATCGATTTGCTCAGAGAACTGCAAAGATGGTGGACGGCGAAGAAAACGGGGCGAGGTGGCGCTCATATATAGAACCGGTTGCTGGGCCTGGCTCACTGTTCTCCGTTGAATTTTCGCGGCAATGCGCTTGTGGGCCAGGCGCGCCCGATGTCATCAGTTTCATCAATTGTAGACACTTTGTCTTCTGCTTACAGAAGCCTCTCAGCAGTGTTTTAGTGGACCTTGAATGGGTGTATCGGCCATCTATGTCTCTTTCACAGGTCATCGCCTTCTGTGACCACAGAAAGGCCAACGAACAATCAGTATACTTTTAGCCGCTCGTCACCCATGCCTCAAACGCGAACTGGCACACACCGCGCCGGTACTAAAAAGCTATGACCCTTAGTTTCTGGGCCTCCAAAGATCCGCTAGGGGACCCTTCAGACTATTGCTCGACAATAGGAGGAGAGTTCATCGTGCCACACTCGCTCAGACTGATCTGGCTGTGTAACGTACCCTTTGCTTCCGTCAAACACAGGACATTCTCCAAACAACAGGTTAACCAGGCATCACATGTCATCACTCCTGGTACGCGCAGTACTGATTATGTAAGCTGATGACTCGCTAGGGCCACTCTGTGGTGCTTGTTTCTCTGGGGAAGGATTTCTTGTAGCAAGCAACAGAAGATGCTCATTTCAGACTGCAAAAGTCTCTGTTTCCTGGCTAGCGCTATACTCAAACACTGTACTTCAAGCAGTCTCTCCTTACATCGCAACTACACTCAGATATACACACAATGTCTTGGTGGGGCAGCAGCGTACCAACGAAGCATAATCTTACAATCACCGCTTCCTCTTCATACTCCAGTGACGATTGTCAGGTTGTTCCAGTGAACACAGAAACCCCATTACACATATCCTCCGATTTAGCAGAGATTGATTTGACAATCCGCATCAAAGACTTCTCTGGGTCATCCAAGCATGCCACAAATCCAACGACGTCTTCATACTTTATACATCGCACTAACACAAACGTATCACTTCAACTGTCTTTGACACCTAAAGTGGATATTTCTGGTGAAAAATTGCTGTTTGGTAATGATTTCTCTTATCCAATCAAGGATTATTTGCCCTATGGTACTGGTGCTGGATTAAAATTGTTCAAAGGATATGTCGATCCCAGTGTCGATGGCGATGTTTACTGTGATGAACCCTTCCTATACGGCAAAGCATTGACAAGTTTCAATGCTATCAGTGATACTATTAGTAAAGAAGACCTAGATAATGGTGTCAAGAAAGCTTGTGTGATCAATGAAGGGTTCAATGGTGAAGAGTTTGGTTTGGACGTTCCTCAGGATGGAGCTGGGAGACAGAAATTTTTTAGAAATGAAAAGAATTTAAAGGAGTTTGTTTTCAAGAAAGGTGTGTGTTATGATATGGACTTCTTCTCAGGATTTATTAGCTTGAAAGGGAGTGAGATCCTGATCTCGTTGCCTGGTGGGTTTGAATTGAACATGTCAAGGTACTTGAATGAGAAATTCAACAGTGTCAGATTTGTATTGAAGGCCTGTGGAGAAGATGGAGAGTCCATTAGTGTCAAGAACGGTGAAACTCTGCTTGTTGTTAACTTTGAGCTTGTCCCTTCTGAAGAAAAATCTCAGGGAAGTGCGCCAGGGAATGAGATCTCACTCGAAGACGATGTGGAATAGGTCGATATCACTGGTCAAGACTTACCAGCTAAAGGATGCCAGCTGACTAATGCCCAGTTTGTAGTGTAGTTACAATATCAAATTCTACGGTGGTGTATACAGGTTTCATCCGGAAGATAAATGGGGAGCGTAGAGAGATACGGTAATCCAGAGTAAGTGCCATGTAACAGGTGCCTTTAGTTAGCAGGTACAAGAACCTCTAGATGCGAGCGCCAAGGGTCCTACCCAGTCTACTCTGAAAGTGTAACCAATAATCCCGGCATTGTTCTTACATTCGGAAGACTGATCGGAAAGATTGTTCACAGCCTATGGGAAAGTCGCGGGGAAGGTTTTTCCATGACCTTTCGTGGGGTTACGTACGGCCCCACGGATAAGACTACGGAGCCTGAGAGGGGACAATAGGATCTTTCCCGGGTGCGCCCATACGAGGCTGATATACAGTTAATTACCGGAGCCTCTGTATCCCCTGCGTCTGTGTTTACACTTTTAGTTCTTTGAAGAGCCTGAGATAATCTCGAGACCTCTAACCTACAAACAGGCCTAGTTTGCATGTTGACACAACACCAGCACTGGCCTGGTGTCCGGATGTGGGCCCCCTGGGTCCTCCAGTTCCGCGGAAGAGGTGCGTGGGCGTGCTGATTGGCTCCGGAAGGCTTTGCCCATTGCGGGAGTGGATGGCGGTTCGAGGCTACACTTGGTGGGGCCGTCGATAGACAGAGGGAGGGGCAGTTGAGGGGTACCGTTTATTATAAAGCATGAGGGACTCTTCGTGTGTACCTGTTTCGTGGTGTAGCCGCTGTATGACACTGTAGCAACTTGTTTGTAGAGACCCCGCGTAAAGGTGTCACCGCGAAGTCCGAACCCAACGGGATCAGAGTGGCTCACCATCCAAAAACCGGCATCACCGCATCATTCCTCCTTCAACAAGTGCGAATTTCTGGAGTTCAACTCCTTCAACTAATTCTCGGGGCTCCATTCAACTGGGTGTCTCGTTGTGCCCGTTCTCCAAGACTACTATTTGTGTATTCGATGGCAGACGATACCTACTATATCACACCACACGAAGCGGCGCTGGCCGTCGTCGCAACTGCCATGAAGAAAGCACGTCTACGGCTTGACACGCTCGTCATCAACTCCATCATTGGTGGAATGTTGTTCTCAGCAGGAGGCATGCTTCACTTACTGGCCCAGGCAGAGAATCCTGATCTCTGGCAAACAAACCCGGGACTTGTGCACTTTCAACAAGGAATAGTCTATGCCATCGGACTGTTCTATGTCATCATGATGGGTGCTGAACTGTACAACAGTAACATCCTGTATTTCTCCGTTGCTGTGTGTCGTGGCGCTGTCACCATCATTGACCTGTTGGTTTCTTGGGGGATCAGTTGGCTCTTCAACCTTGGAGCTAACCTGTTCGTATGTTATGTCATCTGCCACCTATCTGGTGTCACACAACAAGTCTTGTATGTCAAGGGATCCATACAAATTGTCGAAGACAAGTTGTCATACTCATTCATACAAACGTTCCTCAAAGGAATTGCTGGTAACTTCTGTGTTTGCTTGGCGGTCTATTTACAACTTCTTGCTAAACCCATCCATGTCAAGCTGATCGTTATGGCAATCCCTATTTTCACGTTTGTCGCTATGGGATTTACACATACTGTTGCAGACATGTACTTAGTACCCATGGGTCTCATTAACGGTGCTCCATATAGTGTTGGCCTGTGGATTTGGAAAGGTTTAATCCCGGCAACTCTGGGTAATGCTGTTGGTGGAAGCTTTTTCGGTATTGTGGTTCCTTGGTACTTACACTTGGTCACTGTGGAAAGAGATAGAAAACTTCTTAATCTACCACAAGCTGAACCTAGAGATGAACAACCAGAGCTGGGAATGGACTCAAGAGTCGTCAATCTCAAAACACAGCCAAACGCAACCAAAGAATCTACTGACTCTGATGATACTAATGAGATTTCCAATTCTGGTATTGAGTTCAACCCAATAAGTTATGATCCTCTGAGTGTCACAGGATCTGGTTTGTCAAGATATTCCACAAGATCCTTGACTAAGCCTACCGTAATGAGATCTCCACCTGGCGTGTTTCCAGTTATGGGCATGGGCAAACCATTGACACGCGAAGCAACTATCGCCGATTCTAATCACGGAAGCAACGACAATGACGACTTATCCATCGAAACTTACATGACTGGAAGAAACAACAATGATCTGGGATCCCTGAGATCACGCAGATCCACTAAGCCATTACAGAAGGAAGAGGAAGAGGACTACGTCAACAATGGTGGTTATAATGTGCGTGAGAACTCACTGAGTGAAAACTTGAAACGAGTGCTCACCAAAGGTAGAACTTCCAAAAAGTCGTCCATAACACCAGATATTGAAATGGGCTCCGGTATTCGTGATCGTGAGAACTCCTTCAACCCGTCAACATCAAGACGTACTAGTATTGGATCCAAAATCCTGAACTCGATCTCAGCCATGACACAACGGCAACCAGACACTGCCGAGTCAATCCATGAACACATGTCAAAACATAGAATCACTCCACGTGCAGCATCTGCTTCTGATAACATTGCTGGTATTGAATCATATTCGGTAGAGGGCATGGCTGCAAGGGCGGAGAAAGTGAGAAGATCGAGTGCCCAGTCCTTCAGTTTGAGTGATCCTCAGAGTGAGAAACTCAACGCAACTACGCACACTCAAAGTGCACACCGTGGTAAGTTACAACTGGATCCCATCAGATCTGGCGATCAAACTCCAGAATCCAGTGAGGAAGAAATGACCGACAAAATTGATAACATCACAGAGCTGCCAGAAGCTCACATTGACTAATGAAGAGACTACAAATACACTCATATTCACATTAAGCCTTTGGTAACTGACACACATTCCCAATGCTAACTTTACTAGAACGTTAACTATATAATGCATCTTATAGAAACTCTTACACCCAAACGTCTAGTAGAAGCCTCCCCGAAGCTTAGCTTATAGAGAAGTGGCCCTACCTCCGCGAATTACTTTAAACCAAAACAAATGACGCGTCGCCACTTTTGAAGCTTACGCGTCGCTCTCCACAGATAATCAACGCACACCAAATACCCACAAAAACCTCTGAATTCATGACCAAAGCGTCCGCTGGTACACTCCAGTTCAAGAAGGTCATCCTCACCTCTGCAAAAGAGCCACTCTCGCAGAAGGAACTCCTTGAGCGCTTGGATGTGAGTTACGCAGCAGAGATCCACGCACTCATCAAGATCTACTAACACTTATAAAGACTCTCTCCACAGAGCTGTCCAAAATCGAGCAGGACCACTTTAAAGTCACATCTCTGGACAAAATCAAGGACGACCTCATCAACAAGAAACTTCTCTCACATAAGGACCCAGGGGTCCAGGCCCTCGTTGCTTGCTGTCTGTCCGATATTCTTAGAGTTTACGCTCCTGATGCCCCGTACACCGACACAGAGCTTACAGATATCTTCAAGCTTTTTATCAAGCAGTTCAAGAAGCTTGCTGACCCAGACAACGGTTACTACTCTCAGCAGGTGTACCTAATCACACGTCTTGCCGAAGTGAGATCAATCATCCTCGTAACAGACATTGACAGCAGTAGTAGCTTGATTGAGAGTATATTTCAGCTTTTCTACGAACAGGCAAACGTATTTCACAAGAAGCTGGAGCCGATCATTTCTGATATCCTAATCGAGATCATTTCGGAGTGGGACCAGATCTCTACACCGGTTCTCAAACTTATACTCAATCGCTTTCTAGCAGCAGCAAAGCAGTCGAACTCCGTTTCAACAGCGTTGTCCACATCCTCCACCCAAAGCTTTAATCTCTCTATCAATATCTGTAACGCTAACCCAGACAGACTTGCTCGTCAATTGACTAAATTCTTCTCGGAGGTACTGTACGAGAACACGTCAGACGGCGAGGTCAATTACAAGAGTCTCATTAAGCTTCACACGCTTCTTGTGGAGATTTGGAAACATGTTCCAGAGCTCCTAGGTTCCGTGATGGGTCTTCTTGATGATGAACTCAATGCTGACTCTGACAAATTCCGTGGACTTGCCACAGAGACTGTAGGAAAGCTTCTCAGTTCACAGGCAAGAATTAACTTTGTCACAGTGCATCGTAATACTTGGCTCAACTGGATGAAGAAAACGCTGGATATCTCACCACAGGTAAGAATGAAATGGGTTGAACAAGCTGCTGATATTTTGATTTACAGATCAGACGTTCTTGCTGAGATTACCAACGGTTTGAGTAAGACTCTTATTGATACTGACGAACATGTTAGACTAGCGACTGTTGAAGCAATTGCCAGAATCCCTGCTGATGTTCTGCTGAGAAAAGTACACAACACATCCATCCTCACTGGTCTTTTCCAATTAGCCCGTGAAAAGCATGCTGAAATCCGTGAAGAGGCAATCGCTATTCTTGGCTCCTTGTTCAGAGACGCTTATGACGATATTTTTGAAGAAAATACTGAGGAGTTGGCTGAGACCTATAAACTTGTCAAAGAGATTCCAAAGCATTTACTCGATCTCTATTACATCAATGACAAAGATATAAATTACCTGGTAGACATCACATTACTTGAAGATATTTTGCCAGATGAATCTGATGATCATAAAAGAGTTGAGAGACTTCTTAACGTTGTTGGTACGTTGGAGGAAAAATCCATGGCCTCGTTCATTGCTTTCAACAAACGACAGCAACAACTTTCTAGTGTTGTCATCAAGTTTATTGAATTGTGTGAAAAGATGAATGGTAATGCTTTTGTTGATGATGAAGTCAAGTCTAAATTTGAGAAAACTGTCAACTGGTTGTCAGTATCGCTTCCAGAGAAGTACTCACCTCGTGATTCTTTGAAGAAGTTTGCTCAACTTAACAACAGACGTACATATTCCCTTATAAGGTGGTGTATTTCATCTGACTCTGAGTATCAAAATCTTACCAACGCTCGTAAGGAGCTGCTAAAAAGAATTAAGGATACGAAATCTCTTTCCGCTTCCTCCGTGAAGGATTTAGAATCAACCTTCAAAATTCTTATTTACAGATCTTCTTTGACCGTCTTCAATAGATCCAACATTGCTTCATTACTGAGACTCAGCGATGATCCAAAATATAGCAAAGCTTCTGAGCTGCTCATTGAAAATGTCTCTGCTATTACACCATCCGCATTCCAAAACCAGATTGAAAACCTTGTTTCCACCGTCAAAGATCATAAACAAGTATTCAAGCTAAACACACTAAAGGCATTGTATCACATCTTCAAAAAGCTAACTGAGTATATTCCAAATGATGACAACTACTTCTTGGACGTGCTTTCCGACTTGAGTAAAACTGGTACTCCAATCGAGGCAGAGTACGCTATAAAAGTACTTTCTCTCACCGATAAGCTGGTAATCATTTCTACAGGACTTTTCAATGATATTTTTCCCCTTGATGTCAGGAATAAATACCTTGCTACACATCTTTCGAGTATTGCTGAGCTCTTCTCCATTTGCCCAGCGATTCCCGAGGAGCAAGCTGAAAATATGACGCCAATTCTTGTCCGAGATATACTTCTCACCAATAGGGTGAAGTCTAAGAAAACTGATCCTGAATGGATCGAAGATGATGCCTTGGAGACTGGTGAGGCGTCTGAACTTAGTTCTAAGATTCTCACCCTCAGACTTTTCACCAACAGACTAAGATCTTTGGATAAGGATGGTTCAGACTCCGAGGATTTGATTACTACTACGGCCGAGAATGTGTTGAAGTTACTGCTGTCTCTAGTTGCCAAAGGTGGTGAGATTGTGAATTCTAAGGCTAAAAATTATCCATCACCTCGCTACTACCAAGCCCGTTTGAGACTGGAAGCTGGTCTCTGTCTTCTCAAATTAGCTGAATCACCACGTTTCAACTCCCTTATGAAGCCAGTTGTTATCGATAGAGTTATTTTATTGATCCAAGATGAGAACGAGAACATCCGTTCACGTTTCACAAGGGCTATGACTGACAGACTGAAAAAGGAAGAAATCTCCAATAAGTTCCTTGCTGCTGTTTACTTCATGGCATATGAGCCAAACACGAAATTGAAAGGGGATGTCAAGACATGGATCAAATCTACATTCAGCAAGAAAATCAGCTCGTGTTCTGAAGGTTCAGATATTGTATTCGAGAAAACCATTACTGGTCTGATCCATGCCATTTCTCACCATGCTGAGTTTGTTGAGTACATTGAGGCTTCCAATGATGAATCTGCAGAACAATCGTACAAAGATGAAAATTTATTGAAGGCTTTCACATTTGCCTTAGAATACATCACTTTCTTTTTGGAAAACGTTGCAACTGAACAGAACCTCTCTTTGATTTACTACTTTGCCAATCGCGTGAAGCAGTATCGTGATGCCACTCTTCAAGAGACGTGGTACTCCACTGAGCCATCTGACAGAGTCAACAACATGTACAGGGTTTCAGATCTCACCCAATTTGCTATCAGAGATCTGGCTGAGTCCAGGGGTTGGACTATTCAGACATATCCAGGTAAACTTCATCTATCAGCTGAACTCTTTACCAAGATGCAATCAAATGAAGAAGGTCATAAAGTTGTTGGTACGAGCTATATTCCGGATGCAATCATTAAGAGGCTAGGAGGTATTGTCAAACAGAAGATCAATACCATCTCGACAGCCAAGAGAGCTCGTCCAAGTGAGGCCGCAGTCCATAAGAAGAAAGCCAAAACAATGGTCAAGAAGGAAAACAAGTACAGGAAAAGAACGGATCTTGACTCCAACAGCGAGGATAATGAGTTCAAAGCTACCTCAGCAGAACCAGTTCGTAAGAGCTCTCGTGCCAAGCGCATTGACTACGCTAATCAGGTGATGGAGTATGAAGAAGGTGAAGGTGAGGATGAGGATGTGAACAGCGATAATGAATAAGCTTATATGCTACCTAAATATTTTCCACGTTCTTTTGAAGCTATAAAGAAGTTAGAGTGTATCAAAAACTAGTCAAAGTAATGCCCTTAGAAACTCAGTGCCTTCGTGTCCAGCCTTCCATATGTGAGCTTGTAATGAGACTCATTTCTTTTGAGCTCTATCAACAGTCACAAGGCTACCTATTTTACAGGAAAAATATATGAAAGGCTTCTTGGATATCATAGTCCCTCTAGACGTAATAGGTGGTCTTGGTTGTCGAGTAAGTGTGACCTATTATTGTCTTTGTGTCAATAAACACCTGAACATCCAACAACACACAATCAAACAACCCGGACACCTCTAGCTATCACTAAATTCGCTTATTTATGATTGGACACTTTATATGGTGAATGATGCATTTTATAAAAGTTGTTTCGATTTGTAAATTAGTACATTATCTTGAAACCCTCACATTGTCACCATTTTCTACTTCGATAAATATGAAAAATTTTGAGGCAAAAAGTATCAATGATAAACCAGAATTTTCCTCAAAATTATACCTTTTCAAGAAATTGTCACATAATTCAAAACTAACTTTTTGTTTCGAATACTTTCATTTTTTTTAAAGAGGAATGTATGTATGTAAGCAATAGTTTGAAGAGCTCCCAAATTAGATCCGAATGGAGGATATTTTATATTTTTTTTCGACACTGACACCATATATCATCAGCTGAATGCTTAGGCACTATGGATTTACAAGAAGCGACCTCAAGAGACGTTTTTAGGCGAGACCCTAGATACGAATGTTAAACTGCTTTCACATTTCATCATGATTGTCTTTGGTTGTATCTCAGAGCAATCAAGTGTGGATAATCTACTGTTTGTAATGCAATAAGAATCTCGATGTGTATTTTTTTAAATGATCTACGCTGAACAAAGTACCAGTGCTGGATTTATGTATTCAACTTTCCTTATGGCATTTTGAGTCTTCACTGACAATTTAAGAAGTTTATCAACTTTTCCTTGCCCTTCAAAGCTATGAGCTTCTTGATGTGTAATAACTCCTTGATCTCATCAGGAGATAAAGGAGAATTATCAACTTCCATATGATAATCTTCATCAGCAAGAGCCTTAGCAGCAACATCGACAAGTTCTCTGAAGTCACTCTCCTTTAACTCAGTGAGTGAGGCAATAGCCTTTTTTTCCGAACCATTTTCTTCAGAGGCTAGCTTTTTTAGTAGAAGTTGGTTTTCACGAGCAATAGCGTAGTACTCGTCGATCTTAGCGTTGCGAGCAGCTTCCTTGCGCTCCTGAATCTTACCCATGAAGTCAAGAATAACGCCACGTTCTGGCAGTCTGAAAACTGCAAAGTCATCTTTCCAGAGCTTCCGCTGAGCTTTGCAAGGAACAGCAGCAACACCATTTGTAGTATCATAAGTTTTGAGGTCAGGAGGAGTTTGTACGTGAGAGGTCTCAACTTCACTGTCAGAGTCATCAGATTCTAACCTGATGTCGATGTTACCATCATTACGGAATCCACGAGGCAAATCAACATCGATGATTTTTGGATTTTTGACCCTTCTTCTCTGCTCAGACAAATTATCAGCATGGTTTGGACATTTCCATTTCTTACCCAATTGTTTGATAGTTGCCAATGGAGGATTGAGACAGTCCAAGTGCCACGAGGAAGGACAGTATTCACATGTAATAATTGGCTTATCAACCTCACCCATTAACTTGTTTGAACTTATACCACTTTCACCACACTTGACACAGAGTAATGGATTACCATTTTTATCGTAGTGATGCTCCGGTGCTGTTTGTTGAAATGCTCCTCTGGATGGCTTCAAAGATTTGTAACCAGTATCTTCATACTCACCATACTGTCCAGTGGAAACACCTTCAAACCGTTCTCTGATATTCTTGGGTAAACTGAATTGTGTTGGATTTCTTCTCTCAATTTTGTCAAGTAGTTTGGAAAATAGACCTGGTCTATTTGGAATTGGTGGATGCCTCTTCGCATAACATGCATTACAGAACCATTCATCATCTGGAAGGTTGCTGTCTTCGAAGGGTGGATCACAACAAGCGAAGTGAAAAGACTTTGGGCAGCTCTCACAACAAAGGAAAATACCAGTATCACCACAAGAAAAGCAGTAATCATCATTATCCTTAGTAGTATCTGTGGAATCAAAGGCAGTGGTACGTTTCTCACCAGCCAGTTGCAATGGATTGTCAAAACCAAACGGATTCTCACGATTCTTTTTGGGAGATGCGTTCTTAATTTTTCGTTTGTCTTCTTTTAATGTTTTTCCTCTGCCTTTTCTTTGAGGTGTCTCAGGAGTTGATTCTTTGTATCTATCCTCAAACAGAGTAGGTTCATCAGAACAAAGTGCTTGAATAGAAAGTGAGGAGCGGATCTCACTCTGACGTTGAAGTTGTTCATTGATCTGTGTTACCAAACGTTCGTTCAGCTCACGTTCCAAGGCCCCTGGATCGGCATTATCAGCTTCTGGAGAGCTCTCTTCAGCAGAATCAGTATCTGCTGATTTACGCCTGTTGTTCTTGCGTTTCATTGGTCTTTTTCTTGGCCAAAGACTTTCCTTCTTGATTCTGGCATTTGGAAGCGCACCAAGTGGCAATCCTGTGACACTCATGATTGGTTCATTAGCAGAAGGTTCATTGAACGGTTTGACTGGTTTGGCACGTTGTAGAGAGTATGGAGGTGGTGAGGCACTGGAACTTGCAGACGTAGATGAGCTGTAAGGAGCAGACAGCTTCTGTGGCACTGGTGCCGACTGATATGAGTAGTGAGCTGGGCGAGAGTGTGCTTTTTGTCTGGACGTTGCCTCTGAAACTTTTTGTGATAGTTGTGGGCGTGAAACAGGAACAGGATGAATCTTTGGTGGTGCAGCAGCAATGGAAATATATGATTGTGAAACTGGAGCAGTAGTAGATGGAGAGTCGCCAGAAGTTGTAAAATATTGTAGATTTTGTGAAGCGGGGGATGAATCAATAATAGTAGGGCTTCCAGATGACAGGACACGAGGCACAATGGCAATTTGCGATGATGGACTGAAAGTTCTTGTAATCTGTGGTTCTTTGTAAAGGCGAGGTAGAGGTTTACTAAGATTGATCATCACTTGAGACACTGAGCGAGGTAGAGCTGGCGCTAGCGTACGGGAGCTCGAAACTTGGAAACCATTCGAGGTCGGGCGTGATGAAGGTTGAGATGACTGTTCAGTAGGTTCTGGAGTTGGTGTAGAGGAGGTTGACTTGGGTAAGTTCAACTTGATGGTTGGCGAGTGAACAACAGAGTTCCTGAGTGATTGAATAGGTAATTTGGTGGAAGGTTCATTTGACTTGGAGCCCTTTCTATTTTTCTTCTTTGGAGGACTTAACTGATATTTCAGCTGCTGTGCTTGTTGCTTTTCCTGTTCACTCTTCTTGTCCAAAGTTTCTTGAATCCAATCTGTCCACTCAGTAAGTTGAGCCAGTTCTCTGCTCAATTTCTTTCTCTTGGAAGTTTCCTGTTCAGTTACCTCTTTTTCGGTTTTAACTTTCTGCGGTAGCTGTTGTTCACGAGCAGCATCATACTCCAATCTTCTTTTCTCTCTGGCAGACATCTCTTTACTTCTGTCCCTTTTTGTGATAATCTCCTCTTCACTTGATTTCTCTTCACCGAAGCTGGCTTCCGAGTCAGAGCCAGTGTCGGAATGATATATCTGAGTTGAACCGAGATTTCGTTTGATTCGTGTGATAGAGGAACCCAGCTTACGTTGAGTAGTCTTTTTAAATGCAACCTTTTTGTCGCTGGTAGATGGCAATGATTGAGGCGCACTTGCAGGGTTAAGGAATACTTTGGACTTGCTATGTAGTGGAGTAGAGGAAGTGCTCTCGGACTGATTACCGTTGAAGACTCTTTGTGACTTGAGTTCCGCAGACGAAGGAATACGAACAGTAAATGGTGAGTTTCCCGCTGATTTCGAAGGCATCTTAAACGATAAGGATGGCACAGAGTTATGCTCAGCCTTTTTGGACCAGTAAAATGTACCATTGGAACCCGGTGCTGTGGTTTTATGCGTGAAAGAAGGCCTGAACACTGGAGATGATCCATTGTCAGAAAAAACACGTCCTTGCGAAGAGGGTGCTAGTGTTTTGTAAGGGATATTGGCATCTGGTGTCTGCGGCGATGGCGTGTCTGTAAATAGGGCTCGCTGTCCAAAAGAGTGTAACTTCACCACCGTGGGCCGGACCGCGGCTGTGTCATTGGGTATCACAGTTGCATTAACCTCGTCTGGGCTGACAATTGGAACACTCGCAGTACCAAGGGCCATCTTGTTGGTGGTTGGCATGTTCTTTAATGGATGGAGACGCCCTAGGAGTGGCAAAGAAGGTAGTGGCGTAAATGATCAGTGGCAGAGGCGGCCTGTGCAAGCGTTGCAGTGCAAGTCGGAATGTGGACAGCAGGGTAGGCACTCAGAAGCAGAGGCCAAAACACGGATCACCGACTGGGAGTGTCTGTGACTGGAGAGTATGATAGAGGTATGTGTGCTAGTTGCCGCCGTGTTTGTAGGGGAAATCGGAAGACGTGAGGGAAGAGCGCGTGTGCGGAGGACAAGCTTCTGGGATTTTTCAGCGGGCGCTTCAAAGCAACGAGAAGCACAGTAAGATGATTGGTGAGATCAAAGTTCCAGAGCAATGCGTACGCTTCCGGGCTCAATGAAGATGGTCTGCCGGTGCCGGTGCTGTATTGTATGTGATGTCTGAGGCGGCACGCGTTGTGGGAGGTTTTTTTGTATTTGCAATTTTCGACAGCGCGGACTTTAAGGACATGAACACCAGGACGTCGACCATGAAGGTGCTGATAGGTTTAGAAATTGGTTGCAAAGGTGAGGCATAACTGGGCTATAAATTTCTTCATATCGGAATGGGTGATGACAAAGTGTTTTAGTAGTTCTACCTCAAGTATTCATAGAAGAATCGGGGTTATCGCTGGTGCTGTTCAGTTCAATGCTCCGCACAAAACACTTCTATCACGCGAACAAGGCTTCTCTCACAGGACGTTGCATTGGTGCTCCAGGCGACTAAAGTTCGCCTTTCTGGCCCGTGAAATCTGGTTAAGCATTGATACCACCACTAGCACGGAGTCCAGTGATAATAGGCCCAAAATAGATATCCTTCCTCTTAGCATGTCTAGAACTTCGAAAGCGCGGTCTGAAAGGCTCACGAAAGCTCTTAACAACACTCGGCAAGTCTTTAATAGGCCTCTTGGATTTCAGACAATTATTCAGTTGCCTATGAATACATAAAGTGTTGAATGTATTTTTGCAATTCAAAGTAATGGTGTCAGACACTACGCACAAGGGTGAGTACATTGTCAATTAGGCCTTAGCCGAAATGCCCGGTTTCCAGTAGCACAGTAGATAACAATGTAGTGGGAGACAATCGGGTTACTTTGACAATTTAAAACTGCTTATATATATCTGTAACTTCTGTTCCAATTTAAAAGAACCAAAAACAAACAGGTGAATAATTCAGGTTGCTGTAGTTTTGCGATTAGATGACAGAATAATTAACCCAAGCTTGTTGGATTCTATCCAAGAGGTCGAACAGATATAGATAGAGTGGAGATGACCAAACTTGAACCAAAACACCAAAATTTCAAGAGAAATGTCATGTAAAGCTTCTGGTGTCAAGCTCTACAAATGCTACACAGAGCAGGATCATCAAAATAATATCCCGCTTGGGGTTCATCAAGAATATGACATCATACCATCACCAATCTGCAAGTGTTATTACCGAATCTTTAAACTGAGCCCAAACAATAGGATTCCAAGAAATCTTCTTGAATTAGTTTGGAAAATCCACAGAACATCATTTTTGTTCCAATTTTGCGCTGCTGACTAGCTCAATTTCAATATTCTGCCATGCAAGGTCCACGTCGCTGAGGTTGTAGCACCAGTTATAGTTAGTTCAAGCACCATGTACTAGAGACCGGAGAGCTCAGAGTATTCTATAATACAAGTTGTACCATATTAACACACTAATTGGCTCCTAAATGACTTATCTCCTGTTTTGGGGGATGAAGTGTTATCTGATGTGATCACACGTGTGACCTCTGATTGGCCTAATTGGGACAAATTCAATAAGCAGGAATAACATCAAGAACAGCTATATAGGAACTACTATCCATAGTGGTACAGCACGGGAAACCTTTTAGCACACGGAACACAGTTGTATACCTAACTAATCAAAATCTGTGGCAGACAGTGTAAATTGGATATCTCAATAAACTGGTTGAGTTGTTGCCGGTGTGCCTGAGGGAAGGTTGGCGCGGAAAGAGAAAGAAAGACACAGCGTGAGTACACCAGAGGGGAGTAGCCTCAAAGCTATATAGTGTACAAAAGCTTTTCTGTATGATATGTGTCAAGATAGTGCAAGTGTGGCGATGGACCAAAACGCGTGTTTGTGTTTTATTCAATGACGTGACGAATAAGGAACACTATAGACTCCTTCTCAGCAGCATAAGTTAATACATATAGTGAATAATGGCCGGCAAGTGTCTACAAACGCTATTCACCGTTTGAAAAACACATACACCTTTATTATGCTGCTGTACTGTAGGGTGTACAAGCATCGATGCCACGTTTTCCTCTATCTTTGATGATTTGTGCTACAACAACTTTGCAATTATAAGGTAGTAGATGCCAGGGAAAACCTTGAAAGATAAAGGCAGCAAAGATTTTGAAAAAGCATTTGAATTCAGGCATAACACCATATATGAACATGTGCTAAAAAGGTCATGAGCTGGGGTCGTGATTTGGGGTTGAAGAGAAACAATTGAAGAGAAAAATGGGATGCGTTAACAGAATGGGAGCGTTTTTTTTATTTACTTGGATTCCTCCTTCTTAGCCTTCTTAACCTTCAAAGACTGTGTTAACAACTCCTTGAGCTCTGAAGAAACCTCCTTTTCAGACTTAATAACCTCAGAGTCGAACTCAGTGGAAGTAAATTTGATCAAACCATTCTTTGTCAAGGCAACGGTGATATAAACCTGAGCAATCTGCTGGTCTTCCTTCTCCTGGTAAACGTCATAGGCAATCATGGTACCGTGGTTACAGTTTTCCTTCAAACCTGTCTTACCCTTGGTTGGGTCATCCAAGTTCTTGATTGCGAATGGGAATTGAGAAGCCTTTCTCTTTATCTCGTTAAGAACCAAGTGAGAAGACTTGAGCTTCAATTGGTAAGAGGTACCTGTGAGTTTATAGATAGAGGTTCTAAAAGAGGCTGGCTTAACCTTTCCTTCACCAGATGAGACGAGGATGTCCAAACCAAAGACCTGACCAACCTCAAACTCGAATGGAGAAACTTGAGACTTCTGCTCTTCATTTGGATTTATGATAATCTCCTTGTCACCAGTCAAAACACCACGTTCTTGGTTGTGGGAGAGCATACCTTCAACTGGAACAACACCGTACTCCTTGGCAACCTGGCTAACAACTTTGGTAACGTCAAAGTTCTTCTTACCTGGCTTGATTGTTCTGATGGCAGCCTCAGCAGCCTTGTAGGCAGCAGTAAGCAAATCGGCAGTGGCACCGGTGACTGGGGCCTGCTTAGAAGCACCGATGACAATTGTCTCAGAAACAATGGATGGGAAACCATCAATCTGGGCACCCAAGTGGATCTTAGCAACGTCACCATTCTTCAGAGTCAAGTTGGCCTCATCATCTTCAGAGACTGGGGATAAGTAGTCAGAAACGTTGTTTGGGGTGATACAGGTTGGGAAGGCAATACCCTTGGACTCAACTTTGTTCTTCTTGGAGTTGTAGATTTTTGAGATCTCCTCCTCGATGAAAGCATCACCAGCCTGACAGATGTCCCAGGTCTTAGCACCGTTAACAACGAGGGCCTTGACGTGAGCCAACGCCTTCTGTGCAATGACACCGGCGGTTCTATACTTCTCAACGACGTCAGAATTGTTGATACTGTAGTCTGGCTTAGATTCTTTTGTGGACATGGCGAATTACGTGTGGATTGAGACCTTTTACAAATGCTCACCGTAGATGCCTTATGGCCACTGTTTGAAATTTTTTCGGTGGTTGTCGACGACGGGGGGAAGGGTAAATCGCGGGGGCTCCCGACCATGTGTACCAGGGCTGCTTAACGATGGTTATGAGACACTGGCCTATCTCAGGCAGCGGAGTGGAGGGAACTATAAGGGTAAAATCTATAGGAAGAGAAGGTTTTATTTTGAAAGGGTGCACATATGTCCCTTACCACATGATTTTATAATTCTCATAACCCGTATTATTGTACCATAGCGATGCGCTCAGATAAGACGAGTCCTGGTGGTGTTGACTCATGGCGCATTTTTGATATCAGACATCGACTTAGCGCTTTTTTCTTCTTTTAGCCCCAGAACAACTCTCAATTGGAATCCAGTAACTCGGCAAACATGAGCAAGAGATTGTTTTCCACTGCTACAGCTCTCTCCAATAAGTACGCTAAGTACGTTCCGCAACTCGGATCGTACCCGCAGGGTTACAGAGTTGGTGCCATCGCTTCCGGTGTCAAGAAGAATGACACACTGGATCTCTCCTTGATGGTCAGCGATTTCCCGGCAAGTGCCGCTGCTGTGTTCACTACAAACAAGTTCAAAGCTGCTCCAGTACAGGTCTCTACCAAGATACTCACAGAGGCTGAGACAGTTAATGCGATCGTTATCAACAGCGGTTGTGCTAATGCCGTTACCGGCACAAAGGGATTGGAGAACGCCAACACTATCGTTAACACCGTTGATCAGCTTATTGACCCTTCCACAAGTATACAGTCTACGCTTTGTATGTCAACAGGTGTCATTGGTCAACAGTTGTCCATGGACAAGATTCTGTCAGCTTTGCCACAGCTTTATAAAACCCATTTAGGATCTGACCATGCCGCTTGGTTGACTTGTGCCAAAGGTATTATGACTACTGACACTTTCCCCAAACTGGTTTCTAAGGAGATTAACATTAACAACACCACTTATAGAATAGCTGGTCTCTCCAAAGGTGCTGGTATGATTTGCCCAAACATGGCAACTTTACTTGGTTTCTTTGTCACTGATGCTCCAATTGCTCCTAAAGCCCTCCAGTCCATCCTGAAGTATGCTGTTGACCGTTCTTTCAACTGCATATCAGTTGATGGTGACATGTCTACTAATGATACGATTGCTGCCTTGGCCAATGGTGCAGCTGGTGGTCCACTAATTGATGAAACCACTGTTGAGTCTTATGATTTGATCCGTAATGAGATCACTGATTTTGCTCAGACTTTGGCCCAATTGGTAGTTCGTGATGGTGAGGGAGCTACGAAGTTTGTGACCATCAAGGTCAAGGACGCATTGTCTTATTCGGATGCTCAAAAAGTTGCTAAAACGATTTCGAATTCTCCATTGGTGAAGACTGCGTTGTACGGTAAGGATGCTAACTGGGGTAGAATTCTTTGTGCCATTGGTTACTCCGACGTCGAAGTTAACACTGCAAAGACCAATGTGTCTTTTGTTCCAACTGATGGCACCTCTGAACTGAAATTACTCGTAAACGGTGAACCAGAGACTGTTGATGAGGCTATAGCTAGTGAAATCTTAGAGTTTGAGGATTTGGAGATTTCGGTCGAACTAGGCACCGGCGGTGGCGCTGAGGCATCTTTTTGGACATGTGATTTGTCTCATGAATATGTTACTATTAACGGTGACTACAGAAGCTGAAAAGTTTTCCATTATGTTGAGTTTAAAAGAAATTTATGTGTATATTGGGGCGAATATATAGATAGTGCCGGTATATACATCTGATTGTCTATGCGCAGCGTAACTCTCAGCACAGAAAGGTCCGATCAAATATCCGCGAACAACTGCAAAGAACATAGGCAAGCTAAACCGTCCGTGGGCCCCATCCCAACCATTTGAAGGGATTGCCACTAAAAAAACTGCACTAGCAGAGCTCTCCAATGGCTTTCAAGATGCCTGGATTTGATAGCAACTATGCGCTTAACTCACGCCACAAGCGGTCCATTGGGTCGTCCTCTACGGAGGGTGATGTCTCACCATTAACTTCACGGAAGGTATCATTGACAGAGCCTTTCGGTCGCAACTCGATCCAACAGACGGAGCTCCAGCCTCCGCAGGTAATTGTTGAACCTGTTTCACCAGGTTCAAGTGACGGTAACTCAAATCGAATCTCTTCGGTGCCGTATTCCTACAAGGGTTTCCACCATGCCGCTGTCAAGGATTCTGTTCCGCCGTTTCAGCACCCAGTTAAGCCTCACCACAAGAAGTCTCTCTTCGGTAAATTCATCAATTCTATCAGAGAGGACAAGAAGAGCACGCGGGCAGCCTCTGAGCCGCTTACGCCTGTTAACTCAATCAGATCAAGTGTCTCCAGGCCGGTGATGCAGCAATCGCATGCTGCCAGTGTTAGGGACCAGAGCATCACCAGCGAGCAGAGTCTTGATGTCCCCGTCGTGACACATACAATGCGCCACAACCCGTCTGTTGCCAGTATAAGAACCACACTGTCTGATTATGGTAACGAGAACTCTGTTGTCACGCTGAATCTCAACGACCTATCCGATATGACTGATATCATTGCTGACGATACAAGCAAGGGAACCACACCAGACCCAGCCACCAAAGAAACGTGGGCTGCACCAGAGTCCTGGGATGTTAAGGATGAGGGCAAGGATGTTACCAGCATGGAAGACGAGGATGAATATGTAATCAGAAAGACATTCACACACTTATCTAGAGATCTTGAAGACAGGCCACACGATAACAAGCTCTATCACGTTAGAATCCACGCTGAGGATGACGATTTTACATCTACACTAAAAAGACCATATGGGGAAACTGTTGAAGAATTGATCAAATTTTTGAAGGGGAGATATCAATTGTCTGGAGATTACAAACTCAGTTTGAGAGTTGGTAAAGTGACAAAGAAGTTGGATTCCTATCAGAAACCAGTAAAAATCCAAACAAACTTGTTACTATTATCTGGTTTTCACGATAGTGATAAACTTGACGAGACAGGAAGATACGACTTGAGTTATTTGTTCAAATTTATTTTGCATCATGATGTCTTGAAGCAGTTGAGCCCAGCTGAAGAAGAGTTCATCAACGGAGATTTGGTTCACGTTAATTTGAAGAGTAAGGACTTACAGAAAATCCCAGCTTTGTGTTACTCTTCAAAAGTTCAAAGTCTAGATGTATCTAACAACGGTGATATTACTTTACCATCAGACTTTTTTCAAACTGCAGATTCACAGTTGAGTTCTCTTAGAATGGTCAACATCAGAACAAAAGTTTTCCCACCCAACATTGTATATGCAAGAGAGCTGGTCTCACTTGACTTGGAAAGAAATTTTATTCAAAGTATTCCTGCAAATATCTACAAACTACGCAACTTATCCATTCTGAACTTGAGTTGTAACAGACTAACGGATTTGCCAAAGCTACCAGCCAATTTGAAGATCTTGGACCTCAGTTCAAATGAGTTCGAAGTATTCCCAGAATCAGTCAGTAAACTGTCCAACTTACTACAATTGGATATCTCTTACAACAAACTGAGAGCTTTGCCTTCATCCATGAATAGCATGAGTTCTCTGAAGAAAGCAAACTTGTCTTCCAACCAACTTACACGGGTTAACATCAGTCCACCAAACTTAAGAACTTTAAACCTCAGATACAACGATATTGCCGAGATAAACCTGCACAGCACCACCATTGAAAACCTGTATCTTACTCACAATAACATTTCAAACCTCACAAATCCACTACCAAACTTGAGAACACTTGACTTGGAGCAAAATCCAATCACACAGCTGAATATTGAAAGTCCAAACTTGGCCTCCTTAAACTTATACAAGGCAAAACTTACTGCACTTCCACAAGCTATCTTGAAGCTGTCCAAACTTGAGAAGCTGGAATTGAGTAAGAACGCTCTTCGTGAACTCCCTGCAGGATTGTCTCAATTGACTAACTTGAGAGAGCTGTCCGTTCATAGTAACAATTTAGAAAGCATTCCAGACTTAAGCTCTTTGGAAAAACTAAAGCTTTTGGATTTGCATGATAACAACTTGAAATCCATCTTCGATTTTTCTATGATCGAGCATGTTAACCTGTCGTCAAATCTGATTTCTGATTTGGCAATTCCACAGCACGAAAAGACCTTGTGGCTGAGGCTTTGTGATAATCAACTGTCCGATGAATCATTCTACACAATCCGTTCCTTTAAGCATTTGAGAACTTTAGAGCTATCATATAACAAGCTCATTGATATTCCAGTTGGTACACTTAGTTCACTAGAGCATTTAGAAGAGTTGTTTCTGTCTGGTAACGCATTGTACTCTCTCCCAGATGACTTTGATCACTTGACACGTTTGAGAAATCTGTCTTTGAATGGTAACAGATTCCGTACCTTGACGTCAGACCTGAGTAACTTGCCGGACTTGGAAGTTATTGATGTTGGGTCCAATGATCTGAAGTACAATACATCGAACTCAAGATATGAATGGAATTGGAAAAACAATCAAAATTTGACATATTTGAATTTATCTGGCAACAAGAAACTGGAAATCACCGAGGATTTGAACTTACCCAAGTTACGATTGCTTGGCCTTATGGATTTGACCATCACTACACAGAACATCCCAGATGAATCTATCAACATGAGAGTCCGTACCACACCAACAGCTCTTGGTCATGAGTTGTCTTATGGTATTTCCGAGCGCATGCAGAAACACATTTTGGCCAGAGATTCCGTGTATCACAACATCGATGGTGGTATAATGATTGGTATTTTCGATGGTTTGAACTCTGGCAAGATTTCTCACATTATTCGTGAAAACTTCCATAAGAGATTTGAGGAAGAGCTAAAGGGTACCGATGTTACCAATGCGTTGAAGAGAACTTTCTTGCAATTAAATGGTCTGATCAATCATGCTGAATTAAACTCTGAAGATGGTCTTGCCGGATCAACGGCTACGGTCGTTTATATCAAAGGGAAAAATGTTTATACAGCTAACGTTGGTGATACCATGGTTATGCTAGCCAAGCCGGATGGAAGCTTCACATATTTAACAGTTCATCATCAGCCATCGAACACGTCGGAGTTTGACAGAATTAGAACATCTGGTGGTTTCGTTTCCAGTAATGACAAAGTTGATGGTGTTTCCAAGGTTTCAAGGGCAGCAGGATTCTTGGACTTGTTACCTCATGTTCACACTGGTCCTGATATATCCCAGACTACTATTAATGACGAGGTACTTGTCATTGGTACTAAGGAGTTGTTCGACTATGTTCCTCCAAAGACTATCGGTGATATTGTCAGAGAATCTGACAATCCAATGTCTACAGCCGAAAGGTTAAGGGATTACGCTGTGTCATATGGTTGTTCGACTAAAGTTCTTGTTTCTGTTGTCTCTAGAAAGAAAGCCAAAAAGTTGAGTTTCCCAGTATCAAGACAATTAGTTGATGATTCCAATCTAAGAAGACTGAAGCCAGAGATTCGCCCACCAGTTGGTGAGTTAGCCATGGTGTTCACTGATATCAAGAACTCCACTTTATTATGGGAGAATTATCCTTTGGCTATGAGATCTGCTATCAGAACACATAATGATATCATGAGACGTCAGTTACACATTGTTGGTGGTTATGAAGTGAAGACTGAGGGTGATGCCTTTATGGTTTCCTTCCCAACTGTGACAGCAGCTTTAATCTGGTGTTTCAACGTTCAACAACAACTTTTACTGGAGGATTGGCCAGCTGAAATTTTACAAAGTGAAGAAGGTGGCGAACTGAAGGATGCAAATGGACTGATGATCTATAAAGGTTTGTCCGTTCGTATGGGTATTCACTGGGGTACACCAGTGTGCGAACCAGATATCATCACTAGAAGAATGGATTACTTTGGCCCCATGGTCAATAAAGCTGCTCGTGTTTGTGCTGTTGCAGATGGTGGTGAGATCACGTTGACGCAAGACTGTTTGAACGAATTCAAAAGAATTGAAGACGCTTGGTATAAGACACAAAATGGTGTTACAGCCCGGGAGGCCTTCGGTAATGCTGAAGCTTCAGATGTGTTGGAGAGTGAGTTTACCATTGTTAAAAACATTGGCTGGAGATCTGAATTCATGGGCAAGGTACAGTTGAAAGGTCTCGAGATGGATGAAGAGATTACCTTGATTTTCCCTAAACAACTGGAAACGAGATACAAATTCCAGAGAAAGCCAGATTTGACCTCGGAGGATATCCATCACGTGAGAGACATTGCCTTCAGACTGGATCGCATCCTATGCAAATTGAATGGAACCCCATTACAATCTGAGTCATTCAAGAAAACAGATCACGTCGAGAAACAGCTTCTGGAGGTGTTTATTTCTAGGATCGAGAACACAGTGGCATTGTTGTCCTTACGTGACCAGACTGTTGGGCTCTTTGAAGATACTAAGGACATGTTTACCCTTGTGCAAGAGCTGGCTGCTATGTATAAAGAACACAAAATGTGAGAAATGAGGTATATTATGCTTTAATTTATGACGTTTAAGGATCAAGATACCGCGAGATAGTTAGCTGTGATTTTCAAAGATACTTAGCATCTCTTTCCCATAGGCATTCTCTCATCGCTTTGGTAGTAACCATCATAAATGCTGAAATAAATGAGATTTTGCTTACTTAAGTGCTTAGTCATTTATTCGCGATGATCGCGCACAGAGCGCACATGCACCACAGCGGTCTCTCTATCTAAGGACAACACCAACTAGCTCGTTGCAAGGGCATCTTAAGCACAGGGTCAAGGACAAAAACAATGCCTCCTCGTGCTGCAAGGGATCCTTCGGCGTCAGAGAACGAAACCAACACGGGAACACAAGGCTCTCGAGCCAGCACGAAAGCCCGTAACGCCGCAGCCCAAGCAGCCCAAGCAGAGCTCCTTGCTCGTCACATCAACTCGAATGGTCCACAAGACCAACCGCCTCTGGACCCGATGGACTTCGAGACCCTACCTGACGAGACACTTCGCAAGTACAAGGATATCTTCAAGCTGCCTACGAAAAGCTCAATGACGATGAGGGGATACATGCTTGGGTCTGAGACTGGGCAGAAGACACATAGTCACAGAGCCGGAGACCGTGTGACGAAGGCAGAGCTTGCCGACCACGTGAAGAAGCACTTTCAAGCACAGAATGTTAAGGAGAGTGAAGTGATTACCAACTTCTTGTACAAGGTGAACAACCAGGATAAAGCCTTCAGGTTGAAGTTTGAGCCGTGAAGTATGTATGTGTCTGAGTGACTTTTTGAGCCCTCTTTTATGTTCGTTACGATCTTGTATGTTCTATTGCTATCTTTCCTATGCTCTTCTCCAGTATGAGCTCTATGATCTACGCTTATATATCTACTTGTTGCTTAGTAGTGTAGTTGTCTTGCGACCTTACTGCTTAGGTGTGGGTCTTGGATCAAAAGTTCGCGCGCCCCGATAGAGAGCCCGAAATTCCATTAATTGCCACTCATCTCCTCTCTACTTCGCCAACCCAAACATTGCACACGTTATTTCCAACAACCAGTGAACCACCAGATGGACGGAACAACAGTGACATTTATTCTAACGCTTACCATCGCGTTCATCTTCCTTAGATGGTTCGTCAACTCTGAAGAGGAGCCAGACTTCCACGCCCCACGCCAAAACGCGCCACAGCAAGAACAACCACAGCAAGAGCAACCACATCAGCAGCCTGCGAACGCCAACCGTCGTCCAGTGACTACGGATATGATAGAGATTGTCAAACAGCTTGCTCCACATGTCAGTGAGGCTCAGATCCGCCAGGACCTTCTCAGATCTGGCTCCGTTGAGGCCACCGTTGAGCGTATCCTCGCTAATGGAGGTCTCCCACCAGTTCCAAACGCCACAGCTGCCACGCAACCTGCAGTCGTAGCTTCTGCTTCTGGTGCCACTGTAAGCGACACCTCAGCTGATGTTAGAAACAAGAGCAAGATCCAGCCAGAGAACCTGTTGAAGAAGTACAACGTTGACGAGAAGAGCGAAGTCAAAGGGGTGAAGATGCAGTGGTCAGAGTCTGCCGACAAGAGATCCAAGACTTTGGCAGAGAAGAAAGCCGAGATGATTTTAAACGCTAGAAAGAGATTGGAGGCACAGTTATCTAATCAACAAGACTTATCTGCATTTGTGAAGAAGTAAGGGAGGGCTACATAATCTATGCTAATGAATGATTGTTTTAAGCTTGCCTGTTTGACTTGGCTCTTTGTATTAGTTAGCAGATGATTCAGTAACAGGTATTGGAGAAATCCGTTTCTTCTCCTTCTTTGCTTCGCCATCAGTTGTAAGCATGTGATCTTTCTTCTCATCAATCATCTCCACATCATCAGAAATAGATATCGTTGTTGGGTCAGATGCACCTACCACTGGAGTCGGTGACAGTTTCTTCTTCTTCTTTATGAGGTGATTGATTGTGTTCATCATTGGTGCTGGTTTCTGCAATGGGGAGGCCACTGTTGCCACTGGTGCTATTTTCGTTTTTTTAGCAAATACATCCAATGGTCCAGCAAGAGGAGATGATGGAGCGGTACTGGTTGGGCTTTGTGTGGTGACAGTTGAAACCACAGATGATGGGGGCTGTTGGACAGTAATTGGTCTCTTTTTTGAGGATTTTTGTTGATTCAGTCGCTCATCAGCAACATCTTCAGGCAATAGCTCGTTGTAGTCAACTGACAATCGTACACCAAATGCATCTGAGTTGAACTGCAATGTTGTACAGAACCCATCGGCAGATGATACCAGGAGAGACCTTCCATCATTGTTCCACGCCAAATCTGTCATTGTACCATAGTGTATACTGGAAACTGAGCCCAAACATTCATCACTCTGAGTATCAAAGATGTGAACAGCATCAACTGTAGCAACAGCATACACCATCTTGTAAGGAAGCTGGAAGACACCTGTTACGGGTTTATTCAACTCGTAGACGATAGGCGAAAACGAAACAACCAACGCCGGTTTTTTGAAACCAGGCAAGTGTGCAATTGGTGATCTATTCAAGCCTTGGCGTGTGTAAATGTATACCGTATTTAACATTTCATCCTTATCTTGTTCCTGTGAGCTTTTGAAAACACCTGCCGGTGTGAGTAGAAAGCTGCCATCTGGAGAGAATGTCAAACGACGAAAAAAAGATCTTAATGATTCGGTATGATATAGCATGGAGGCCTTTGTAGTTGTGTGATTGAGTTGTGATGGATCCATTGCTAGTTGTTCTGTAGACGTGGCTGCAGGGTTTTCTGGGACCTGCCTCGATGGAAGTTCAGCTCTTGAGCTCTTTTGTAACACCGTTGTCTTGAACTCCTTTTCACCGCTCTTCAGTCCATGGACATGGACCGACCTATCGGCGCTTTGCGTTGCAACGAACTTCCCTCTTGGATCCCAAGCAACGCCTTGAACATAGTGTCCGTGCTCGTTGAACTGTGAGATCTGCTGCCCGGTTGAAACTTGATATACCCTTGCGACATTATCAGTGGAGCCGGTGATGATGTACTTTCCACAAGGAGACCACGCTAGATCATAAATTTCGGACGAGCTTGAACGACAAAGTGTTTTCATGCTCCATGACTCCAATGCATCGTCATCAGACTCGGCCCCGAACTCACGGATAGTGCTCTCAGCCTTTTGCCAGATCATAGCACAGCCATCATCACCAGCAGTCGCCAGCAATTCGCCTCGAGGGTCAAACCTCACAACATTAACGGCCTGTGTGTGTTTTGCAAGTGTAGACAAGTACTCCACTTTAACATCGCCTTCAGGAGAACGCACCAGGCGCCATATGCGAACGTTGTTATCTCCACCACCGGTGGCTAGACGTTCTGATGGCATGCCAAATGCCGTTGGTTGGTAGTGTGCGGAGTACACCGGCTGTTCTCCATCGTGCCAATGGACGGTAAGGATCTTGGCGTCCATGACAATGGCGTTTGTATAGCAATAGGAATGAAATAAAGTGCGTTTGCCTCAGCTTTTCGATCTATTTGCCTCAGTTGAAGACCCTCACTTCTTCGTACTAGGAGAAGCGCTAGCCTGACGCGTCCGTTTCGCGTTTTCCGCGCTTTTCGTGTAAGCTTCGCGTTTTTTCGCTACTGGCTATCTTCACGGTACGCACACGCATACTAAACAAATTTTTTCTTTGTTGTTGGCCCTACATTCATAAGGTCTTCACTCGCCTATGTAGGAACTACAGTGTTGGTGCGATCAGTGGAGATTTGGTGCATATACAATTTGTCTTCGGTCTAGCGTCGATGTGCGGTGTTGCCAGTGCGCCCTCCACAGGCGTGGAGCCATACAGGCAAACCATATACACAGAGGCCCTGGAGACGTCTTGAACGAAATGTTTTGAATAAAGCACTATTCCCCCCGATTTGTTCCCACTCTTTCTCATTGTATAGTTCTGCACATTATTGTCAAATCCCACTCGTGACGGATTGAATACTACGTCCCTGTGGTGCCGAAATCGTGCACAAAGCAATCGGTGCGCATACCTTTCCATTTTAGAGGTATGCCGGATAGTCTAAGTGCCTTCTTGTTGAGACTCTTTTCAAGGTCTCTTCAAATGGCCGGTGTGTCCCTACATTTTAGTACATAGATGCAATTCATGCAAATTCTCGTTGTGCTTGTGTATTGTGCGTGTATTCGTAGATGAGGTCATGGCAGCTCGGCCAGCTGGTCAGTATCAAGTGTTTTCTTCTTTTTCATACCTTTCAGAGGACCACCATCATGGATGATCTTGAAATTGATGATATTTGTAAGCCTTGATTTGAACGTCATTTGCTCTTCAGGCCTTAACATCCTCCAGTTTGTGATGTTGGCATATTCTTCTGGTGGGCGTGATGCATTCTTGCCCTTGGCTGCAATCGGTAACAGTGGGGGAGCTTGGAGCGTTTTGACAATGTCTTGCGGTACAACAGGTTCCAAGCAGACGGCAACATGTGTCTCCGATTTGCCAATATGTGTTGATCTCCATTCAACTTCTTCGGGTTTTTGTTTGAGCTCAGTTTGCATAGCACGAGAAACAAGGCCTCTAACAATTGGAATCTGATCAATTTGGAACTTGAATGTATTGAAAAAATCGCTTCCGAAAATATCTGGGAATGTTTGGATCAAGTGTCGGATGATGTTGGCTTTGGTATCATAGTCAATGGAGTAAGATGTATACAAATTGCTTTTTCGCAATGCACATTTGGCGAGCTTGGCAACAGACTTGCTGCTCTTTGAGACCAGATCGTTATGTGTCTCTAGCATTTCTTCAACAAGCTTCCTTTCAGTCTTGGGCTCCAAATAACAAGGCTCTGTGAAGACAGGTATTAAATTTGTAATTAGCTGTGGCCTCACCGCTTCTGTGTACTCATTCAAACATCTTTCAAAGCCATTTAGTTGGCTTCTTCTGTCATCATACAGCTTGACCTCCGTGATATCAATGAAGAAGTTCAACAAATCAACTAACACTTGAGTCTTGTATTCGATTGTGGTTTCGAACTCTCCTTGTCTCAGCATCAGTCCATCGAGATCATCAAATAGGCCTTTAGACTGTAGGATATCCTTGATCAAATCAGCAAAAAGATGTTTTCTACGTCCAGTCATAACAATTGCAGCACACTCTTCATCCTCAATGGACATCTTCAACAGCTCGACAACGTCGTCGTTCCAGAAGCCGTCCCAAGCCTTTTCAGTCTCTTTGAGCCAGCCTTCACCCAGGTTCCTCAAGACTAAGGGCTCTCTCCACCAGCCACCCGTGGCCAAATGTTCACTGCTTGTTAACATACCTAGGGTACCATCCTGAAACAGGCCTGGGTTTGGACTTGGGCTTTTGAAGAGTGTATTGTCGAAATCGTAGATATGCAATTTTTTGATTGTCCTTGTTGGAGCTGGACGGTGGAATGCATCATAGAATGGAACAGGGTCTGTTGAGGCGTTGTGACCCAGAAATTGGCGGCCCCGTTGCTGCTTTTGCTTATTGATCTTACGATGGCCTGAGCTGACCGTTTCGAATGGTCTTTTCCTGTCCTGTAATGTTAGATTCGTGTTTTGTTTAGCGGTCGAGAAGCTATCATGGTTTGTGTCTGGTTCTAGTAAGTGCTTGGGAGCTGATTGTGAGGTAGCAACACTCTCATTCCGGTCGCTCATGTCGAAGGACTGTTTGCTACTTTTCATTCAATGTAGTGAGGTTAAGCCTAGTTTGTGTGATAGCAGGCCCTGTCAAAAGTCTCTCGATGTTTGTTCAAGAGCGCCTGCGACTTTTTTTCGAGATGAGCTTCAAGGTTTCTTAATAGGCCAGTAGCTTTAGTGGACTGACTCGAGAACTGGTTGGACAACAATTAGTAGTGATCCTCGTTATATAATTGGATGGATTTGATACCAGGAGCATTATTTTAGAGGTAGAAACTCGGGTATCAGAAGCGTGTTTCTCAATACCGCGTACTTAACAAAGAGAGGCGTTCCCCACCACACGCACTAAGCTGACGGCCAGAACGAGAAATAGAAGCGTTCCGCAACGCAACATCGTAAACACCTCATAATTCGAAGACAGAGAACTTATGACACTATCAGAATGATAAAAAAAATTGCTTCCACTGAGATTCGAACTCAGGATCGCCACATTACTAGTGTGGCGCCTTACCAACTTGGCCATAGAAGCATTGCAGTGTAAAAATTTAACTCACTGTATTTCCACACGGTGGATATATGTTTGAGTACTCTAAAAAGCGCACTGCCATTGAAAGACATCGACTTTGGATCAACACTTTCTGAGTAGTCACTCAACGGTAGGTTGCTAACCAGTTGCTACACCAAACAGACAAATATGCACTTTTCACTTCCTCCCTGGCAGGGCATTGGCGTAAGTAACCATTAGTGTGCTTTTACTCTCAGTATAATACAACCAGCTAACACATGATCAGATCCCCGTCATCATCATCGCTACATTGGGCTATGGCGGACACTACTTTGTTTTTTATGACCTGCCGAAACACGATCAGCTTTGGTTCCAAGCGTGTCTCACAATGCTTTGGATCTCCTACGTAATAGCCATCTTCAAGGATCCGGGCTCCCCACCAAAGAACTTCAAGACTCAGCTAGGACAATGGCGTAGATGGTGTAAAAAATGTCAAAACTACAAGCCAGAGAGAGCCCACCATTGCAAGACGTGTAAGAAGTGTGTGCTGAAGATGGACCATCATTGTCCTTGGACTGCCAACTGTGTTGGCCACGCCAATATGCCTCACTTCCTCAGATTCTTGCTTTGGGTCGATTACACAAACGGATTGGCTTGTTATTACCTCATACGGCGCCTGACGAAGTATTGGGAAAACAGAGGACTACCCATGTATCTTTTCTCTATAAGCGAGCTCACAGCCTCTATTATACTAACGCTTCTGAGCATTTTTGTTCTTATTAGCGTCGGTTTGCTAACGTGGCGATGCTTTTACTCTATCATCTTCACAGGCATGTCAGAAATTGAAGGATGGGAATGGGAGAGAATTGAATCACAGCATAGAAGTCCGAGATTTCACAATAAGATTCGAAAAAATTATAAGTCGCTCTTCGGTAAGGATCTTCCCGCTTTAGCATCTTGGTCTACAAGCCATCGTATGATTAGGGATATGGCTGATGATGATAACTCACTGATCACTTTAGATGACTTTGTATTCCCATATGATGTCAACCCATGGACAAATTTGATCAGTGCATTTGGATATCCATGGAACTGGATCCTTCCGTGGGGTGGTCCCGTTGGTGATGGCCTCGTGTTTGAGAAAAACGATCTGTTAGAGCTTGAAGGTGATGACTTAACCTCTTTACCATGGCCACCAGATGGTTCTCACCAAGATATCAACACACCTCAAGAAGAACTCATCAATGACAATAGTGAAGTTGTAGTTATGAGTCGTGTTACAAATGGTGCTAAAAAGAGAAAGAACTTGAACAGAGAAGAGTGGTTCAATGACTTCGGCGAAAAGCTTTCGGATTTTGGTGTTGACATGGATGCAGAGTTTACAGAACAATGAGTGTATGAATGATGAATATTAGCACGAAGAACAAGAATAGATATTAAGTCAAGGTGGGACTTTACAGCCTATTAAGTTTTTGGGTAAACTTTTCGAAATCATCAAAAGAAGACGATCGAATTACCAGGATTAAAAACTTAGCGCAAGATGTGTTATGATTCAATCTACATTGGCTCTACGTAGTTTGTTTTTATAAACGTAGAAAAGAGCGTATTAAAACAATTCGGTAAAAATAGCACAGGTGTGTGTCAAAGCTGACACCACTGAGCATTATAAAAGTACATATTCAACTCAAATTTTATTCCATTTTAGCGTCTCCATCTTCATCAACTTCTGTCTTAGCAGTGGAAGCGCCATCCATCTTAGAATCTTCTGTCACCAAGCTTGTAGTATCTGTGTTGTTATCTTCAAGGTTGGCATTCTCCTCAGTTGTAGTGTCGTTGCCCTTGATCTCAGTATCATCCTGGGGAATAGTAGAGTCAGCATCAGCAGTCACATCCTGCTCCAATACAGAAGCAATAGCTGGGTTTACCTTCTTGGTCAACACAGAACCTTCTGGAAGTGTCTCATCTCCTTTGTCAATCGTCTTGTCTTCTTCCTTTTCTTTCTCAGCCTCCTTGGCCTTTTTTTCAATCAATGACTCTTTGAACTTGACAGGATCTTCATGCAAAAGCTTAAACTTCTCATTGAGATCTTCGAACTCGTCTTCTTCCATAGTATCTTTCACGATCTGATCAACAGCTGCAGCAAGTTTTTCAGTAGATGTGTGCAAGTCCTTGTTGAAATCACTCGTGAAGATCTTGTATCTCGTAAACTCATCATGAGTACCAGACTCGAAGAAAAGCTTGTAACTGTCTTTGGCAACCTTAATCTTCAGTTGGGAGTCAGTGTAGCCCTCAATGTCATCTTCATCTAGGTCTTCTAAATCTTGTGACTTTAGGAACGGCATTCTGACCTCACTCACATTCACACCTTCAGTTGGATGAGCAATAACATATGAAGTTAAGTAATAGTTCCACTTCTCCTCATCGGTTTTAACATCTTTCAAAGTTAAATCGTCAAGAGAAACGTACTCAATGCACACATGATGTGTAAGCACGTTGTACTCGAGACGGAACATGTTCTCATCAGCAGCCATAAATGATCTGACAGAGTTACGATATATTATTTGCTGCTTGGCGCTCGTAGTGAGAGACTTTCGGTCCTTGTCAAACAACACCAAAATCTCAGATGACTTAGAGTCTGTGAGGATAGAGTGTAAGTGCTTAACAAGAGCTTGCGTGACTTTGTCAACAGTGTACAACTTGTACGCTCTATTTCTGTAGGCCTGACGCAAGGACTCCTCAAACCACTGGTGTTCAATGTCTCCATCAATCACTCTCTCAGCGAATGCTAATAATTGGGAGTAGGCGTCCTCTTTGGTAAACTCAAGACCCATGGACTCAAGTTGGTTAGATACCAAGTTTAAGTCCTTTGCAAACTGGACAGTTGTACGGGACTTCAAGTCCTTTGTAACTTCTTCGTTAATGTTCTTTACTTCTAAAAGTCTGTCGTACAAAACTCTCAAGTGGCGGAAGAAAGCATAGATATTGGTGTTACCAAACAAATTGAAGATGTGTCTCTCAGTGTTGCTGGTTTCCACATCATGTGTAGAAGGAACAGCAGCCTGGACCCATATGTCAGACATATTATCAAGTGCTGGCTCTTCGTCGTCCTCGACCTTTTCGTCCTCAATTGTCTCTGAAGGTATAGTGGAGTCGTCATCTTCTCTATGGGCTTTCTTGTTCTTACGAAGAACATCCTTCAACAACTGGTGCTCGCGTGGACGCTTGCGGCCGTTCGTAGATGACTCAGATTCGGAAGCAGAAGAAGGTCCAAGGTGCTTTTCCAGCTCAGTTGGTTTTTCAGAGAGTCTTTTAGCCATTGAGTCCTCGACAATCTGCGGATCAATGGAGAAGAAGAGAGCCAAGAAGGATTTGAAGAAATCATAAAGTCTCTCTTTATCATTAGCAGAATAGGAGCTGGAAGATAAGAAGACATAAGCAAGTTTAGCAATATCGAATAAAATCTCCTCATCGTTAAAGTCGTAGTCAAGTTGCTTTTGGGGCTTTGGGGTCAAAGGATGCAATCTCTTGTTTGTCTGCTCGGACTTTATGGTACTGATTTCAGAAATCAATTGTTTTGTAGTCAACAGCTTCTTATCAGTTTGTTTGAAAGTCAAACCCAAATGGTCCAAGGACTTGAAGTAGACTTTTTGTTCCATCTCCCTCCAGACTTTGTTCCACTCACGATGAGCCCTTCTCCACTCTTCATCTTTCTGTTTAAGCCTTTTCAAAACAATTGGAACAGCGACCGCTGGATTCTCATGTAAAGCATCAATAACTTCGAAGCCCTTTTCGTTACCGTAAATCTTACGAATGACTTTTTTGTAGATAGTCAAAGAGGTGTGGCCTAGACCATTTGGTAATTTGAATGCAGCCTTTTCTTCAGGAGACATGTTTGCAATTCTGACAGCAATACCCTCAAGCGTTTGGATGGTTCTCAAGTTGGACTCCATATAGTAATCATACTCGTGTCTCTCTTCCTCAATTCTGAACAAAATCTCCTCGTACTGATTTTTTCTGTGAGCAATGAAACCGGAGTCTTCAGAAGCCCAAGTTGGATGGCCAACCCACTCGTCGTTCAAGACTTCCCAACACATGTCATCTCTACCCGAACATGGCATATATGTCTCAACCTTCGGCAACTTCCGGTAACTTGGACCATATGGCTTACAAAGAGTAAGCTCGAGCTGATGCTTTTTGAAGGCAATATTCTCAATATGGTGTGGTTCATCATCGTAACCAACAAAAGTCTTGAACCACTCAAACAAATCCTGGTGAGAACCAATGAAACCTTCGACTCTCTCAACAAGAACCTCTTTGTCAATCATGTCCTGGTTGAACAAGTTCAAGATCTTCAAAAACTCATTATAACTTTGTTTGCTTCCAATGGCTTTCTTGACTTTGTCAAAGAACCCAATCTCCTCCATCAAGTTAGAAGTTTTGTATGGTGGTTGAACTGGCTCTGGAACACCTGGAACTAATGTCGGTGGAATGTCTTCACTGACCTTCCGTCTGGAACCAGAGACAGAAGCTCTCATGTTTGAGATTGGAATATCCTTCCTGGTAGCTTCGTAGTTGGTCATCTGATCATTACTCACTTCGAATTTGTTCGTTTTACCAGTAGTTGGTGGAGAAAAGTTACCGACTGGAGGTAGCTGAGATGGTACTCCTTGTTGTTGAGGCTGGTAGTACTCAACTTGTGGTACTTGTGGCTGCATCAATCCACCAGCTGATGCATTGCCATTTGGATCGGGTAAGAACTGTTTGAAGTCATCCAACAAGTCTGGGTTACCTTGGAACAAGACGGTAACCTGCTGATAGACCTCGGCAATTGGCTTCTGTTCTCTCTGGTAAGTCTGCAAAATCTCTAAGAAGTGTTTGTACACTTCTGGTTGGTTCGAAAAACGCATCTTGATTTTGTTCACGTAGCTGATCGCGTGGTTGAACTCAACTGGTTGAGGCTTGCGTTGTTCAGCGCTAGGGGCAGCCCCAGAACCTCTGTTTGCAGCGGCCTGAAGGTGGGACATCGACGACTGTTGGTCAGCAAACTGCTGGGGTTCGTGCTGTGCCTGGAACATAGGTGGCTGCTGCGGGATCTGGCCTTGTTGGTTACCAGCTGGTGGTTGCTGATTTGGAGCCGAGCCTTGACCCCATCGTTGTTGCTCGAAGACAATGTTGGAGTTAGAGTCTTGACGAGTTGTTGTTCCCATTGGTGTGGTTACTCTGATCGGGTTGGGATCAGATGGGTCCAGGGAACATTCAATTCTATAGCCTGGAGGTAGAAAAGTGTTAAAGCCTTGGATCAAAGCTGGATGACCTCTGAACAAACCGGAGACTCTCTCAATAACACCAGGAGTGTCGATAGCCTGACTCTTAAAGTCCTTCATGATGTCTAGGAAGTGATTGTAAACATCGGGACGAGCCTGGAACTGGACTTTGACCTGGTCAAGATACGACAGGGCGTCTTTAACGTTGAGTGGTCTGTACATGGCCATCCCAGCAGAAGCATTAGCAGGCTGCTTTGGTTGTTGGCCAGCCTGGTTTTGGGCCTCTGGTAATGGAAGGTTCTGGATACCACCCTCAGTTTTGGGAAAGTTCAAAGGAGGCTGCTGTACGGGTGTTAGTATTACGCTCTCGCCAGAGCCCTAGCGCTGCATCAACTGCTATTCGTTGTTACGAACCCTCTTTACCGAGTTGGATGGGCCACTCAAAACTCCGGTGAGAGTGGCCAATAAACGAGGGTAACCAGGAAATCAACAGCAAGCAGCACTTTATAGAGTTTGAGGTGATGAAATTGCAGAAAAACTCACTTGATTGGGTGGATGACCCAGAAAATTATGAGAGGAATTTCCCATGCTGCCGAGCGAAGGCAGGGAGAAGTAGTTTCCTGGTTTGCATTGTTAGTAGCGGCTCTCGTTGTTAGGCGCGCAGCGTCGCCGGCTTGCAACATGGCACACAACAGACGAAGAAGAGAACAATTCACGGGTTGAAAAGGGTGAAGCAGCTATGAATAGCACTGCACATCGCCCTTTCACCAGTGGTCTTGCTCCTGTTGCAAGTGGTGTGCGGTGTGTGCACCTGCGGGACATATCTTAGTGTACTCACCTGAATTGGATGGCAGGGTGGAAGGTGGCGGTAATACTGGAGCACCTTGGCGGCTATTGTAGGGAAATGTTAGTGTACTGTGCTTGTAGTGGTGATCAGAGTTATATGGCAGAGCTTTAACCGTATACCCTAATAGTATACTAGGGTGGCTAGGTAAAGGGTCGAAGAGCAGCCTGGGAATCAGGATCTGGCTCTAGCCTGGAAAGACGAAACTCTGTAGAAATAGGGAGAGAATGTGCACTTACTGTTGCAAAGGAGGAATCTCTGGTCTGCTTGAGTCTGAACCCTTGAGGTTCGGTTGCCAGCTCGACATTGCGGTATAGGGGCAACGGTGTGTTCTTGCCTTGTCTCGGCTCACTAACTAGTCTCTGTTTTTCCACTAAGGTAAGCACAACGGGCGGAAGCTAACAATGTCAGTGATCCGGTGCGAATGCTAGAGTTGGTGGATTATGAAAACTGCAGAGAGTGTTCCTGTGTGCGTGACTGGGCTGTATTCTTCCCTTTTGTTGCAATGTACCGGCAGGGACAACTCCTCTGTGCGGTTATGCTGATTAGTGGAACACTGGCGCGGACGCACGGTATGCGCACACCTCCAACGCTTATATAAGTAATTATGTAAGCTAATACACCCGGACACCTAAGGACACTATGTATGTGCCCCAGTACGGGCGAAAGCTGGAAGCGAAAGACAGCACAAATGCGCAACGACGAAGTTCAAGGTTAGTGTTCTAAATTCCACAAAACAACTCATCTCCACATTCACAAGATGAACGCTCCAGATAGATTCGAGCTCTTTATTCTACCAGACGGTGTCTCAAAGTAAGTTTTGTTTTCGCCACTTTTCTAGTCTTTCGCCGTCCATGAACAACGACTCACCTTTTAAACAAGACTCAAAGTGGACCCGGATCCAAAAGTGCCAAATGCCGCTATCATCACGTTTGAAAAAGAGGATCATACACTTGGTAACCTCCTAAGGGCACAACTGCTCAAGGACCCAAGGGTAGTTTTTGCTGCCTACAAGGTAGAACATCCATTATTTGCCAAATTTGTCATGAGAATCCAAACAGAAGAAGGATACACCCCAAAAGACGCCCTCAGGGCTGCCTGTCAGTCACTTATATCACAGTTGGAAACATTGAAGGACAAGTTCAACGTTGAGTGGAGCTTGAAAAACTTAGAACGTGACAGTGAGTTCAACTAAGTCCAACTTCAAGGTGAAGTGGGATAATATACGGATTAGTACTACCAGGCATATTATTCCGTTTTTGATTTAGGTACGAAAAAAACATGTGAAATAGGAAATTAAAATGATCTGATGAAGGATTGTGTCGTGTAGTTGGATAATTTCTAGTCGCTGAAATCACATACAAGATAAAGATTAAACAAACAAAAAGCTAATAAAAAATACAAACACTCTATTGATTACCAGACCGCATTAGACTAGTGCTGACTAGTGACTTGATTGCGGTTTTGATAAGGCTGATTGGTGTTAGAAAGTGGAATATTCCCATAACCACTATTGGTACCAGTCGTATTCCATTCAGCAGGAAGAACAGGAGTTGTGGTCGTTGTAATGTTAGCCGGGTTTGAATACATGTTGAATTCCGGAGCATTTACATTATAGACTTGCCCGGTTGTGTTGGTATATCCTGCTCCGGCTTCGTTAGTAAAGGCAGCCTCGTTATTTACTGTTCTGTTGTAACTCTGTGGCTCTCTTTCCCATCTTGTAGCTGTACTGAGGAAACAAGTCCATCCAAGAAAGACGAGAGTACCGATAAGAACAATAACATCCATTGCTAAAGAGACAGAAGCAAAACTCAACAGCATAGAGCCTTTTTTCGCATATATTCCATACATCTGGTTTGCTTCCGGTGAGCCGTATGCATTGTATACCGAATCAATGATTTTCTTTGCATTGTCAAGGAGAAGGATATTACCAACAATACCAGCAATTGACACGAAAGGAAATAGAAGAATAAAGGTACCAGCCCAGGGCATTGCCTGAGTTAACCTCGAAAGCTGAACCAAAAAGAATGATAACACCATGAAACCATTTGCAGCAATAGAGATAAGGTAACCAGCAAAGACCATCTGCATCCTTTGATATTGAGTGTTATCAGAAGGGCTATCATCTGGAGTCTGAAAATAATCCAAGCTGAGTATATGGGTAGTGTTTATCGTGTACATCTCACTGACCAGAAATTCTGGCATGCTCCATCTGTAAGGAGTGCGTGTATCAGCGGTATCGTTGTTCTTATATTTGTCGTCGTGTGAGGCACTAAATCCTCGGACTCCAAATCTGTAGTACTCCCACATTAGTGTGTCATTCAGTGCTATATTTTGGGTATAACTCCCAGGTTCATAAACGCTGGTGTCGCCCGTCTCATCATATATCTGTTGAGTATAGTCATAAAGTGAGCTGACGTTAAAATTAGTGAAGTTCAGCTCGAGAAGGTAGATAGTATCGCCCGCGGCTGGAGAAGCACCTAAGGAAGCACTAGTCAAGGCCAGCGCCACAATCGGCAGCAACCCCATGATAAAACGGGAACAAACCCATTTTATTATAAACGGTGGCTTCTTTAGCACCTTTTTGTTTTCTTGAGTTAGTCTTTCCAGCTCCAATTGCTTTCTATTTGCGACGATACTCACATTGATAACATCAGCATTATAGTTCTTCTCTGAGATTTGTGGCAGTGTGCCATGGGCATCTGAGTGTAAAGGAAACTCCTCCACAACGTAGGTCCTTTTTCCAAACATGTTCTTTTTCTCATGATACTTCTGTCTATGTTGAGACCCAACTCAAAGTTAGGGCAGCTTTCTTTTATACTAAGGGTCCTTACAGATCATGCACGAATATTATGTGGGCACGACATTCCCCCTGAGCTTGGTGTCACTAAGCTGTAAACAGTTTACGACCTGCATATAGTTACTTCGATATTTTTTATTCTTCGTGTATTATTTGTAGTTAGTTGTTACAAGTGTAGATGGATCTTCATGATTTCAATTAGAGGCAAATTGGGTGGGTATTAAAACATTAAAGAGGGTGGTGCTGAGTGCACAATAAAAAACGTGACAAAAATGAGTGAGGAGTGATGACCGTATAATAAAAGAGTAATAGGAGGCACAAGTTTTCATTATCATTTTATAGTCAGAGCTTGGAGTTGACCTTTTCTCTCAATGCTGTTTTAATCAGCTCCATCTTTGCGTAGAAGCCGATGTCCTCTGCGATGCTCGAGAATCCGTTATTCTTCAACACCGAAGAGAGATGGCACGTTTCAGAACTGCGGTCTGGGGAGATATAGGTGATTACAGATCCGGTCTGTGAGATGCAAATCTTGTGATGATCCTTGAAGTTGAACTGGAAAGATCCGTTGCTCAACTCAAACATAACGAACAACTCATCTCTTGTGTACCTTCTCAAAAAGATTTCCTCGTGCTCAACCAGAGAGTCTTCATCATTAGAGACTCTGCACAAGTTGGTCTTCATGTACTTAGCGAAGAACTCTGTAATCTCTACCTGTCTGGACAACGTGCTTGGAACGTTTTGTGTGCTATGCTCCTGAGCCAACCATCCTTCGGCGGCATCGTTGACAATGTACCAGAATGTGTCAGAATGGCTCACACGCAACAGAGTATTTCCGTCATTGAACAAGACACCAATGTCATCCGTTGATAACTGATAGGAGAAGCCGTGCTTATTGGAATAGTCAACCCACTTGCTGATCAAAATCGGGGTTCTCAGTTCTTCCTCGGGTTCCTTTATTTGTCTCATTCTTGCATGACGCTCAGCGATAGCAATGCCGTTTAATGCATTGGTGCATTCTTGCTTGAGAATAGCATCTGACAGTGAAACGGTCAGTGGTCTTCTCAGGCCACTCTCGTCTATTCTTCTGGCTTTTCCCAGCTTAGCATCTTCATACTTTCTCTGTCTGGTGGTGCTGTCAGTGACCTCCTTGTATTTGCTCTTGGTGTTTCCAGGAGACAATGACTGTGGTAAGAGAGCCTTTGGTTTTTCGGACTCCAAGTCAGTCTTGAGAATCTCAACAGGGTTTGCATGAGATGTGTGAATCAAGCCAGCGTTGCGCTTGATGTTCAGGAAGTTCATTTGAGAGTCAGATCTGCCCAAATCACTGAAATCTGGCTCTGAAACTAGTGTCTCAACTGTGATCTTCTCAGGGAAGGGACCTTTGAAAAAGTCATACTCCAAGATCTCATCAAGTGATGGTCTTGTCACTGGGTTAGTGGTCAAGATGTCTTTGATTAATGTTTTGGCCTGTGCCGAAACCGGTTTGTCTTTTGGAAAGTGGAACTCATTGCGTTTAATTCTCTCATAAATTTCTGAGACATCCTTTGACTGAAATGGTGGTTTACCAACCAATAAAGCATACATCATGACACCGATTGACCAAATATCAACTTCATAACTGTGTCCAGTGGTCTTACCAGTCAAAACTTCTGGGGCAATGTAGTTTGGAGTACCACAGATGGTATACTTACGCTCTTTGTTAGACTGCAAGACAGCAGCCAAACCAAAGTCGCCAATCTTCAAGTTCATTTCTGGATCAAAGAAGATGTTACCAAGCTTCAAATCTCTGTGAATGACCCTTCTTGTATGCATATATCTAATACCACCAATAATCTGAGTCATGAAGAATCTTACCTCTGGCTCTGTGAGCACTTTTCTTTTCTTCAATAAATCCATCAAGGACTGATTTGGGCAAATCTCAAGGAGAATGTAAACATTGACATCGTCTTCAAAACAATCAATGAACTCAACGATGTTTGGATGGGACATACTTTTGTGTATTTTAATCTCGGAGAGCAACTTGGTCCTCGTCTTATCATTTTTAATGGATGCCTTTGCAACGGTCTTGGCGGCAAAAACCTTACCAGTCTCATCTCTGATCTGGAAACATCTGGCAAAGCCACCTTCTCCCAAGAAAAGTCCTCTCTTGTAGTCCTTTCCTGTTCTTGTACGGATCAATGATGGTGGTGTTTTACACAATGATGACAGTTTCTCTTTCTTCTTCTTGGCCTTCTCCTTAGGTTGGTGTGTTTCTTTCTGTGCTCTGGCGGCATCGAAGTTTTCGCTCTCGAGTTTCCTTGTTGACTTCAAAGGTGTCAGATGCGCTCTGGAATTGAGCTCCCTAGCTCCTAGTGTCTGTAATGGCTGTCCTCTGACGGCGGCCATACTGTGTGATTTTAACGATGGTACAAAAGCGTAAGACTGGGCGGCGGCAACCGGGGAGATTGTCCAGATGATTGAAGCACGATGGTAGTATCAATTGGTCACAGTAAACGTTTTGTTCACAGTAGAATCTCTTCAAGTATCTATTAGAGTGTATTGAAGAAGTAATTCACAGAAGAAAAGTTCTAGTGGTGAGGAATTTGGGCGGGAGAATGCAACAGGAGCGCCTTATGGTTCTGTGGCTCAACTCAGCGAAATAACGCAAGTGTCGAGATGATAGTCCTCTAAATGTAATTGAGTGGCACACTGTATGCCTTCAAAGGGACCTGTGTTGTAGACGGAGCCGACGTTGAATGGTGGAAAGCTCGTTGTTCGTTGGCGAGCGCTGATGCTGCTAGTTATATTCTGTATGTATTTTGCAGCGGCCCTTCCTGATTGGGAAATATGTCAATAATAACAATGCACTGGTTAGGTCGCCCTGTCTCGAATCGGCGCCTGTTTGGGCAATAATGTCAACAAATGAATCAGGAAGCGTAAACACGAACCCGAAAAAACAAGCAGCCTGACACATTCTGTGACAGATGTGGATCTTGAGAAGAAGACAACTGGAACCCTACACTAGAGCGCCTTTTGTTTGGGGAGAGGGGCTGATATTCCCTTGAATCTAACTCGCGAATTAGCTGTCATGGGGGCAACGCCTACTGCAACTCTGTTCAGTTTTGAAGCACTTGTGAAATTACTATCAATTTGTAGAGCCTAGGAGTGAACACTTTCTGTCTAATTTGTGTACAATTTGGTGCATAGGGTCACATTTGATGTTTCGAGATCTCGAAAGCATTTGACAAAGCTATAGGGAGAGCGGAGAGGTTTAGTGTTGTGCCCTTAACAGTTTAAAGATTAGATAATCGCTTAAGTAATCAAGGCAATCCCGGAACTCGATTGTATCCGGCTTGGTGGGGAGCATAGCTATAAATATAGAAAGTAACAGCTAGCCGTATGGGGGTATATTTCTACCAGTAGCATTCGGTCAAATATTAATTAGTTCACTGAAAATGTCTATATTTAAATTTTTCAAGCTTGTCTGGACTGGATGGTGCGTTATGGTCTAATCCATAGGTAAGAGGGTGACCCCTTGTACCGCACTGACTTTTTATCCTTGACCCTGGTCGAGGCTCTGACTACGTCTAGGATCTACAAAAGGTGATTTTCAACTTTTGTTGAAAGTCAATCGAACACTTCGGAGACTTGGAAGGCTCCATGGTTCTGTATTTTTTTTCGAATCCTCTATATTGTCGTTGGTCTCCGCAGGGGCTATTCATCTCCTGTTTTTATAGGCCTGCAACGGCGCAGACGTACCCCTTCCTGATTTCACAGGTGTGCAGAGGTAGTGGACCCCAAGCGCGGATTGTACCTACCTTGACACAACCATACAATCACATCCTCCTCCCAAACAGACGTGAGTGCGCTCTCAATTCCGTCTGGTACGAGCCTAACTAGCTTAGTCTATAGCACTAGTACTGTCTCTCATTTCGGACAAATTCCTCTGCAAAACAGACTGCTTATCATCATTGTGTGATACATTTCCTGCATCGCCTTCCTTGTCTCCCGGCCAAATGTTAGCGCGGATCACTGGTCTCGGGTATCTACCCTTGCTGAAGAGTCTCGAACACTGAAACCAGCTGGAAAGTCTCGCGATGCCTCTTCCGACTCAGGGTCTCTGCCAGAAACATCGACATCAACAACCTGGGCTTCACAACTGTGCGTTTTTTCGTACAAATGTATCATCCAATGTGAAGCACGGCCAAAAACAGGGGGTTACATAGTGCTATTTTTTGACCCCCGGGCTCCAGTTCTGGCCTCCGGATACCGGGGGTGTGGTGATATTCTAGATCGCGCCCTCACCATGTCGGACAGTGCAGAGTTTAGCAGAGTAGAAAAAATTGCTTGTCCGATCACAATAGTGCTCTATTCCTTCTCTTGTAGTTCAGTTTCATCTCTTAACACTTGGTCACTGCACCACCGCCACGGCCCACTTTAACCGTCCAGGCCGTTGCTGTTCCCCGACCCTGCCCAAGCCCTTCTGGTGCACACATACACCCTCGCGCACACACCTCAGCTCGTTTCCACTACCACGAGAACGCGCTACATTCCCCATTGGACCTCCGCCTCGCCAGAGCTTTTGTCGTGCTCTTTTGACTCTGAGAGCCTTCTCTTTATCTCCCTCCTTGTTACATATCAATCTGCACTCAATCTATCTGATTAGAGCCCTCTCTGACGCCCCATAAGCATGGGTCAAGTGACAAGTACTGACGGCTACAACAGCCCCGTCTACATCACCAAGAGGCTCTCCATCTCAAAGATTACCATACAACCCGCACGGCTAGAAAACAAAAAGGTGATTCGTCTAGACCCGATCACATCTCAACTCAAACTGTCTAGAACCAAGCCCCTGGCCACATTCACACAGAACGAAGCCACAGATGAGTACCCGTTCTTGTTAAACTGTGCTTCATCTGACATTATTACACTGGTCTTGAAACTCGACCAGGATCTACACACACAGTTCGAAGGAATAGGTACGTCGTTATTCACAGTGTACACAGATATTCTACTCAGAGCTTACAATGACGAGTACGTGACTGTCAAGCACAGTCCCATCGCTTCCAAGCTAGTTGTCAACAACACCAAAGAAAAGAGTACTATGGACCCCAGTGTCATCCAGGTTAGTAAGGGAAAGGACGAATTCAAGATCACTGTTCATTTGGATACTATTCCGTGTGAAGGAAAGACATATATCACACTCACAGGGGGCTCAGAAGAAATATTCAAGACTATTATTTATATTGACAAAGACGAAGATGCCATTGACCCTGCGCTCGCTGACGCTACATACAAAGATGCTCCGTACACTTTTGGAAATGATGGTTCTGAGTTCAGACAAACATTGGCCCAATTAGAAGAGCACTGCCAAACCTTTAGAAATTTGCTGAAGAGCTCTATCAAGAAGGCGCAGGCATTGGATGAAGCTACTCGCCATTTAGCTCTGGCTCGTTCAGGATTCTCTAATTCCCTCTCTGAACTTGCCAACCACTCGAGGACTATTGAGAATCCACTCATGTACTCGATTCTCAATGATGTCATTCCAGTACTGACTGAAAAATCCACTGCTGATATTGAAGAGTCTAATATCCTCACACGAAACGTTATCACACCATTAGTTCTTATCTTCAACTCCGACATAAAACTCATGACCAACAAACGCCGGTTATTCAGTGATCAGTCAAAAGCATTTTATGAATCTATTGAAGAAAAAAATAGGGCCTCCTCTGATACTGACTTGCTCAAATCTCAGGTCACATTTGAGCTTAATAGGTTTGACTACTTCCAGTACTTGAATGAGTTTCGCAATGGTCACTCAATCCGCAACCTACTTTACAACTTTACTCTTTACCTTGAAGCTTATAACAAGAAACTTTTCTCTCCCACAAACAATATCAATGCATCCAAGGCTCAGTTCTACTACAAGAACTTCTTTAAGTACAAAGGTTCACAGCAGCGTATGAGAAATGAGCTTGCCACTACAACCAATATAAAGGATTTGCCTTCCCTAAAATCAACACCGCTCTTCATCAACACAAACATTCAATCATCGTCTATCGCCACAAAATCACCTACTTCATCCTTGGCTACCGCTTCCCTCTTTGGTTCAGATAACAACACCAAATTTTACAAGTCGGGTGTACTCATGACTCTGGGGGGCCAGAACAAATCTGGCTGGCACAAGCAACTCGTCACCATCAACGACAACTTGCTTTCTGAATATATTGACTGGCGTGATCAGCATGAAACCCTTAGATGCAACCCAGTTGACTTAACATTTTCATGTATCAAAACCGTTGACACCTTGAGAGACCGCAAGTATTGCATTGAAATCATCACCCCTTCTAACATTAAAAGGCTATTTCAAGCTGAGAGTGAGATTGAAAGACAATCATGGGTTCAAATGCTGACCTCAGCTGCAAGCTTGAAAGCAGATGACAATCAATTCAACAAGCCGAAATCTTCCAAATCTTCGCCAAGAAATGACAAGAGGACCTCATTATTAAAATTTGATTTAAATCAACATAAAGATTCTTTTGATAACTTTGATGATCCTTTGACAATTGTCTATGGTGTTGATGTATCTAATCAACTCTGTTGTGACTGTGGAACATCTAACAATGTCGAGTGGATTTCACTGAACCTGTTGGTCGTTGTTTGTATCGACTGCTCTGGTGTTCACCGTTCATTGGGAACGCATGTAACGAAGATCAGATCGTTGTCACTGGACACAAAGGCATTTAACACCAAGGAAGCACAAATGTTACTTTATCATGTCTCTAACAAGTTCACCAACTCGTACTTGGAGGGTGCTTTGATGGTTGATGAGAAGATTACGCCTACTGCATCTGATCAGCAGAGACTGACATTCATTACCAACAAGTATGTTAGAAAGAAATATCTTACACCAGACCAGTCCTTCAATGCCAATGAATCTTTGATAAAGGGTGTCCACTCTGCCAATGTTGCACTGGTGCTGAAAGCATTATCATACGGTGGTAATGTTAAGATGGTTGTCATCAAAGACATTCGTGGTGAGAAGAAAGAGATCAGTCTATTTGAGTATTCGTTGACACATTGCCATGGTGAGCCAGGTGAACCAATATTTGATGTCTCTCATCTTCTGCATCTCAATAATGCTCCAGTTGGTGACAAAGTTGAACCGGTATTAGCTCTCAATGAGGATCAGAAGAGATTTTGGCGCACTAAAATTATTACTCCTTCGCCCCCTCCAGTCCCTTCCACTGGAGCACAGGGAAGAAAATCACCTTCTGATCTTTCAAAAAATCTTCCAGTTGTCAAAGAAAGAGCTTCTGAAAGTTCTATTGCTGTTGAACCACCGTTGGAGAAAAAATCACTAATCAGATCTCAATCTATGTTACTGAGAAGGAATTCCACGATCAAGACATCTACATCTGATAAGCATACTTCTGTCAATGTACCTAAGGACAAATCTAACAGAATGAGTAAATTCAAAATGCTGTCCTTCAAGAACAGCTGATTCCACTTCATAATATTTTCCTTTGTTATCTGTTTCATCTCCGCCGAAGCTCTGGTTTTGTGTCGCTTGCATTTCTACTCCATCCTGTTTTGTGTCCCACTGGCTCCAGAGACTTTTTGAGTTTTATATTGGTTACTACTTTATTGAACTACAGTAAATTATTGTTGTCGCTCAATACACACGAAACGTCACTGCCATTTTGACTTGCTTCTCCACTTTAACGCCTGCTACCTGACAACTTTTCCTATTTACACGTTGCTATTTCTTGTTGGGTCTCCAAATTATGAGAAACTCTGTCGCTGAAGATCCAAATCAGTCCTACGATGTCCAAGAATGTGTTGGTAGGGGTAACTTTGGTGACGTCTATCGAGCAGTTGACAAATCCACGAGTAATGTTGTTGCCATAAAGGTGGTTAATCTTGAGGACTCCAATGAGGAGATTGGTGTCTTGGTGCAAGAAATATCATTTCTATCCCTGTTGAGATCAAAGTACATCACGCAATACTACCAGGCATATGTCTATGACGTGAACTTGTGGATTGTCATGGAATACTGTGGAGGTGGTTCGTGTGCTGACTTGTTGAAGTTCTATAAAAAGTTGAATGAAGAAGTAGCAAGCTATATCATCAGGGGTACACTAAAAGGTTTAGTGTATTTACATTCTAACAAGAAAGTTCACAGAGATATTAAGGCTGCTAACATACTCTTGACTGAACTGGGTGAAGTAAAACTTGCAGATTTTGGAGTCTCTGGTGAATTTTCAAAGAACCTTGCTCCTAAGACGTTTGTCGGCACACCATACTGGATGGCACCTGAAATTATTCAAAGGAAGGATAGATATTTGGGTTACAATGAGAAGGTTGATATCTGGTCTTTAGGTATCACCACTATTGAGTTGGTAACAGGATCTCCGCCCTGCTCTGATGTCGATCCTATGGAGATATTGGAGATGATTCCAGTGAATGCCCCACCCAGATTGAAAGGTGCGGAGTACAGTGAATGTCTCCGAGATTTTGTTAGAATGTGTTTGTCTATGAAAGCATCGAGAAGGCCGTCTGCCAAGAAGTTGTTATCAAGTGGTTTCATCAAAATGTCTCGGAAGACTACTTCATTGGGACCTCTTATCAAAGATAGGAACGATGCTATGACACTGGTGAGAGCAAAGAAGGGTCATCAAAAAAAGCCACGCCACAAAATCGACAAGCTTCTTTACACTGGTAGTGAAGCCAGTTTCAGATGGAACTTCACCACCAAAAGAAGTCTGAAAACGCCTCCTCGTCTCCGTGATGCCTACAAAGTTAACGATACCTTTGGCGTTGTCGCATCTCCAGAATCAGAATCCAGCCCCTCGAATGATCAAAATGGAACAGCAGATACTGCACTGACCTCTCCAGATCCTCACTTTAATGTTTCTTGTGAATTAATGGTGTCCCCAGTTACCAATACTTCACTTAGAGATCATATCCAGATTCACAACACATCTGAGTTTTCTGCTGACACACGGGAGTCTGTTGTTATTCATGACCTCGAATGTGGCCCAGCAAATGCATTCAGTGAACCTGTTTCTGCTATGGAATTACCTCCTGATTCTTCTCCTGTTGTTGAGTACGAAATCCCTGTGAATTCTCCGTGTCGCTCCACACCTTCAGCAGAAATTGACTACTTGAGTGAAGTTCTTCTCCTCTCGTTGAAGAGGGTCCACAGACGTGCTGTTGCTCATGATACGCGTCTTGCTGTTAACTATCTTGCGTTTGAGTTTTCCGAGAAAGAACAAGAACAGCCGGGTTTAGCTAAAGCCTTCTGTGAAGAAATCTGGAACTGCATGAGTAAGTTGAGTGAGGCCGAGACTCGTGACCTGCATGACGAAATATGAAGTATTCCAAGCTTCTGTCGATTCTGGAAACTAAATAGTTATCATGAACAAATCATGATAGTCTGAATGATTTTACGAACTTTTCAATTTTGGGGTAATCACTATAGTTTACTGTACCTCACCCGTTGGCTGGACTATTTCCGCGCCTCCCGACATCTCCGCTTTTGTGGCAACTTCATCAATTGTTTTTGTGCTTCATCAGTTCATCTGCGAAGGATAAGAACCGACCCATGTTGAAATTGATTTACTGCTTCATAATGGTAGTTCCTAAGAAGCACTCGGTACAAACTACAAGAATTTTACTGTACAGCTCATGAGGCTCTCTACTTCCCTCTCATTCGTCGCGCTCTCAGGCATTGCCATTGCCCTCCCCATCGATCTTGTGTTGTCCAAGTCTTCCAAGCCAACCTCGCCCGTTGTTCCCTCCGTCAAAGAAGCTGCTGTCCTTCAAAAGTCACAGGAGTACTCCTCCCTTGATATCGCCTCTCAGAGCCCTCCTCATGACTCCACAGCACATGAGCAGAGCACCAAGCCATCGCAGTCCACGGTTGACGTTGAGGACATCAAAATTTCTGCGCCATTATCTTCTGTTGCTGACCGTGACATTCCAGAGATCTGCTCAAAAGAATCCTACTACATCCACTCGCAAGGTGACCTTGACGACATATCTGACCTGTGTCATGATATCGTTGGCTCAATTTATTTCGAGAACTATCACAGTCCAATCATCGACACTGGCAACATATTGACTATTGGTGGAGACCTTAGGGTTTCTAACGCCAGCAACTTGGTCCGGATCAATCTCTCAAAGCTTGCAGTCATAGCAGGCTCATTTAGCTTAAGTGAGTTGACCTCATTGACATCAATTAATGCTCCTGTGTTGAACATGGTGAGTACTATTGATTGGAGAATTGTCCCGATCTTGAGTACCATCAATTTTGAGCAAGGTATATCTGATATCCAGAGTATTACCATTTCAGACACTTCTATGACTGGATTTTCTGGATTTGACATCGAAAGCATGGAGATTTTGAACATCAACAACAACAGATTCATGGAAAGTATTACTGCTAACTTAATAGGTGTCAACAAGAAGTTGAGCATTAGTTCCAACGCCAAAAATGCCATTGTATCCTTACCAAACTTAGAATATGCTAACAATGTCACTATTAGAGATGTTGGGTCCTTGTCTATGCACAACATTGAAGCTGTGAATTCCTCTATGGAGTTGATTAATAACAACTTTCAATCAATAAAATTCCCCAAATTAAAAGCCATCGGTGGTACCTTGTCGCTCATTGAGAACTATAATTTGAGGGACGTTGACTTTCCATCTGTTGAGGATGTCGGTGGTGGATTGATGATTGTCAATAATACCATGTTGAATAAGATTAGTTTCTTGCCGAAATTAGTTACTGTTGGTGGAGCTCTTGAATTTGTTGGTGACTTCAAAGAAGCGATGTTTGGTAAGTTGAATTTAGTCAGAGGAAGTGCACTCATCAAAACAGTCTCTGATGCATTTGATTGCTCTAAATGGATAAGAGGAGGAGACCAGAATGGTACCACTTCAATAATCAGAGGTGGAAAGATTGTTTGCACCAGTGGTATTAAGCAACAAACTGTCAAGTACGACCAAGACGGTAACATTGTCGACGAGGATATTTCATTCATTGACGACGATGACTCCAATAATGCGAAGTACAGCAGTGACGGAACCAGTAGTTCCTCAAAGTTCTCAGTACCAAATTCTCTTGTTGTTGTCTACACATTGGTCGTAATTCTCTGCTCCTTTGGCTTGTGAACCATCATAAAGCTGGGGTTGAAGATTCTCTTTTTTTCATTAGTGGAAAGAGCTAGGACCTGATAAATATATTCTCAGTTCTCTAGCTCAACAATTACACATGACTCCTCCTCTTTCTAGTTTTAGGTTGTATTGTAGTGATGAAGCCCATTGCGCCAAATGACCGATTCGGATATTATCTCTGAGCCGGATTTTCGCAATTTGGCACAAAGATAACAAAAACGAAAAAAGGCGGAAACTCATCAACAATTTAGACAAAGCTCTAAGACATCCAGAACAGCGCCAGCAGTTTTACACCAGAAATGGACATGAAACCTGAACAGAAAAGGGTCCAGAAGCGTCGGCGGAAAACTTCAAGCTGTGTGGCGTGTCGAAAGCTGAAAACTCGCTGCGATTTCGAGCCTGTGGTGGGTAAGTGTCATCGTTGCAATGTGTTGAAGATTGATTGTTCTTTGACTTTGGAGAAGCACGAACAGATTCATGACTCGATCGCCGAAGCGAAGTATGAGGATGAGGATTATAGACTGGAGCGATTGGAATCTGGGATGGAGGCTGTGCTGAGAAAATTGGAAGAAATGAGTGGCCGTCAGAATAGCAGTGGTGCTCTCAGCACTGTAAGCATGAGCCCTGATATGTCGTTCAGTGGATCTGGAAATAGGCGCCGTGTAAGCTTTACTAGTGGTAGCAAAAGTAACTACCTGGACAACTCTGTGTTGAATGCACCTTTGAATGTGATTTCCCGGGTTGATAGCAAGTTGTTTGGCAGAATTGACTCGTACACCTGCTTCATGGACTTGTGTCGTACCCAATTTCTAACCAAGTTCTACTACCCTCGTAAGGAATTTTGTTTAAAGTTGGGCACCAACTTCTTGAATATTGCCCATTTCTGGATTGTTCCCGGTGGAATCAAAGCCATTTCAAACGACTACGTTGAGCAGCACCCTTTCATTTCTGCAGTGTTTGTGTTATTAGCCATGGGTTTTGATGAGAACTATTCTTATGTTCAAGAGCAACAGGAACTATACTGGATTGTGAGGAGTATGTTGTCTATGGCCTTAAGCACCAGCCCACTTACTGATCATGATGTTGAGGCCATTCTGTACTGCTCCCTGTATAACATTGCCAGAAAACCCACCCAGCCCTTGCTGGACAACTGGTTGGTCTCAGGACAAGGGATCAAGCAGATGATGTTGAGTTCTAGTTTTTTTCGTATCCGGTCAAATGTGAGATCTAAAAAGTATGAGGCTGATGATTTGTTCCATGTACGGATTTTCACACTGCTATGCATCTGTCATTTACAAAACTCTATTGGAGGTGGAAGACCACATACTATTCCCCATGATTACTTTGACGTTTGTGATTTGCTGTTAGAGTTCCCACAAAGTAATCTGGAAGACACTGTGAACCATGCTTGTGTGCAGCTGGCGAAGACTGCCCATAAGATGTTTTATGTTCGAGATCTAATTTTGAATCTGATGCAGGACGAAGAGTTTGATGAAATTGATGGGCTGACCTGCTTCAAATTCGAAGATTTGCATAAATGGAAACTCCAATGGAATGAATTGATTGATAATGACCTCTCTGGGACACTGCTGTTCAATCATGACTTCTATCATGTCACGTTGTCGAGAAGGTTCTTGTCGTCGTATAAGGACACATCTGATTCACAGACACACAAGTATCTGGAAATTGCTTACAATACTGCAATGTCATACTGTATGTCAATCCTCACCAGGTTCCTCAAACTTCCCAAGTCTATTGTGAAGGGGTCTCCGAATTTCCTCCTTTCACAGATCGTGTACAGTTGTATCACCTTGTATGATTTCCAAAGCAAATTTGATGTTAAATTCAACACGCAATATCTCAGTTTGGTTTCGAAAGTGTACTGGCACTTGAACCATGTTGGAGAGACAAAAAACGATGCTACGGACACTGTGGGACAAATAATCAAAACTCTGGTGGATGTGAGGTCTGTCAATGCAGTTAATGCCGTTAATGATGTTATTTCATCGCAGAGTGTTGAGGCTCCTAATGATGGTGCCTTCGAAGTGGATTACAAACCTTTGCACGATGAGATTAGTTATGAATATTCGAGCGATCTAAGAAGTTCACTGCTGGATGTTGACAAGTTTGATACGTTTGAAGAGTTTTTCAAGGGAATTGTCAGTCAGTGATTATATTTATTTATGACTTCGTATCCATATCATTGTAGTGAAATAGGGCCAAGGAAGGTCGCGTTTAGGCTGTGCTGTAAAACGTGCTAATTTTTGTCTTTCAATTATATAACTACGCACATGGTCCATCTCTAGGCGTTTGATCGACGGTACCGCCCACATGTTGATCATTCAGTACACAGTGGTCGTGTGGCTCGGTGTTATGTGAGCTGTCGACCAATGGAAGAAAAAAAAGGCATTATATAACAAGCCAGCAAAAAGTAGGTTTTCCCAGTATAATACTACCTAATCTAACTCTTAGAGGTACATAGTAACAGTAAGTAACACAAGTAGACAATAGTGAACCCACTTAATGTCCTAACACGTGCAAGCTCCGAGTGCCCAGAATGCCGAGAACTCGAAAGTGGAGGACTCTCGACAAGAGGGGGTGCTCGGGGAATATTCTTGAATCCAGTAGTCAATTGAAAAGGTATCTATAGATATATTATTGACTTGTTTTTGCTTTATCATTGTAGGTCAATTGACCCCTGCTCGCTGTTTTCAAGACTCCTGTTGGAAGAGTAAAGCCGGCCTTCCCCAGATTATTTGTTTTTCAGATGGAGGCTAGCTTCATCAACAGGCGCTATCGCTATCTCTCTTTCTATGTTCATTGAGCTACACTTGTTACAGATGCAGCCAAGATTTTTTGAGAAAGATTACTCCAAAACAAGATAAATTGCCCACGTTGTTGAAGTAAGCTGTTGCAAATCCCGGTATATTAAAGGAGGTCTTGCCTCCCTCTACTTTTTATCGATAGAATGTCTTTCCTCTTTATCAACGACAAAGTCTGTCCAAAATGCACCTCCCTTATGCTGTTTTAGTTCTTGTTTTCACTGCATTGGTTTCTGCTGTACCAATCAAGTATGACACCAAGAAAAATATCATCTTTATGGTCTCGGATGGTTTGGGAATCTCCGGTATCACCAACGCTCGCCAATATCGCCAGGCATTGAACAACCTGACCTACGAACAGTCTGTGCTGGAAATGGAAAACTACCTTATTGGAAGTGTTAGAACCCAAAGTGCCTCCAACCTGATCACTGATTCTGCTGCTGCTGGTTCTGCTTTTGCAACCGGTGTCAAGACCTACAACGGTGCCATCTCGGTTGATGTTAACGGTAAGCCAAGAGGAACCTTCTATGAAGGTGCTAAACTAAACAATTACACTACAGGTATTGTATCTACCACATTTGTTCAAGATGCTACTATTTGTACGCCAAATTCTCATGTGAAGTCCAGAAAATCTTTAGATCTTGTCGCTTTACAACAGCTGGGATTCTCGCACCCATTAGGTAGAACCATGGATATCGTCATAGGTGGAGGCCGTCAATACTTGCACGGTGATAATGATGATAAATACCCAGATGAAGGAGCAAGATCTGATGGTGTTGACTACATTGCCAAAGCTCAAGAAGAGGGATGGACGTACGTTGGTGACAGAGAGACGTTTGATGAAGTGTATGCCTCCAATGATGTCAAGCTGCCATTGTTGGGTCTCTTTGCTCCAAACTCCTTGCCCTATGAGATCGACCGTAACGCTACGGAGGTTCCATCTTTAAAGGAGATGTCGCTGCTTGCTTTGGAGCAAGCTATCAAGGCCACTGAAAACACCGAGCAAGGATTTGTCTTGTTGCTCGAAGGTGCTAGAATCGACCATGCTGGCCATGTCAATGACCCAAAGACCCACGCTTTGGAAACAATTGCTCACAACGACGCCTTCATGGCTGTTATTGACAGAATCAGTGGTTTGGATACTGAAACTTTTGTTGTTTCTACCTCCGACCATGAGACTGGTGGTTTGGCTATGGGAGCCAATGGTATCTATGAGTGGTGGCCACAGAACTACCTAAAGAATATGGCCCACTCTGCTGAGTACGCTGCAGGTTTGTTGGAGGCCTATGAGGGAGATGACAAGACTGAGTTTTTGAAGAGAGACATTTTAACTGACACTCTCAACTTCAGCAACTTCACCGACTCCGACATTGAACAATTGCTCGCTAGTGAGAACTTTGAAGTTGACCTGTCAACGCTGATGTCCGAGGCCTTGAACTTGGGCTGGAGCTCAACCGCTCATACACAGCAGGACGTGCCACTCTATGCTTACTCTAACACAGAGGAGGGTAACTACAAGCTATTAGCCGGTTTGGGCTCCTCCATTGAAAATACTGAGATTCCAAAGTTCTTCGCCAGGGAACTTGGTGTAGACCTGGATGAGGTCACTGAAAAGATCCAGGACATTGAGACAGAATAAAAAGCGGGGACCCTGCTTTCTGTGCTGGCACCACTTTGCCTTTCTTGTACGACTCCTCTTAAATTTCTTATTTCTGGCTAAATAGCTATATAATTTACACTTCCAGTGCAACTTGCTAGTAGTACCTCTAACGGCACCCTTGATCTCCGCAAAGCCGTCGGCTGTCAAAAACGCCGTCGGAAGCGGAGTTCAAAGCCTAAAAAAATAAAAAGAAATTTACAGTCAGGCACTCGGCCGCTATATGAGGTTCCTTTGTTGGCCCTCTTCTTTCCCTTCGTTTGTTGCTTAGCAGCGTAGTTCTCACAACTAAACAGCAATGCCATTTGACGACAAGAAAGGACTTAAGATTGCCATTGACGAGGCCATTAAAGGTGTGTATATTTTCGTGTCTCATGTTTTCCGGTCTTGGGAGTGTGTTAAGTACTCCGATGGACCCTGGTGACTACAGTTCCAGTCAGATCACCGCGTACTAACCAATCACCACAGGTAGAGACGAAGGCGGTGTGCCAATTGGTGGCTGCTTGATCTCTGAGGATGGAACTGTCTTGGGTTCCGGCCACAACATGAGAATCCAGAAGTGTTCAGCTACACTGCATGGTGAGATCTCCACATTGGAGAATGCTGGTCGTCTGAAAGGTAATGTGTACAAGAACTGTACAATGTACACTACTCTGTCACCATGTGATATGTGTACTGGTGCCATCTTGATGTATGGTATCAAAAGGGTTGTCATGGGCGAGAACGACACTTTTATTGGTGGTGAAGACTACTTGAGACAAAGAGGTGTTGAGGTGGTTAACATGGATGATCAGCAGTGCAAGGACCTGATGGCCCAGTTTATCAAAGACAAGCCAGAGGAATGGAACGAGGATATTGGTACTGAATGAACTCTCGAGACGCAAGCGCATATTAATGACAAGATAGGAGTATGAATGAACCGAGAAGACAACGGATTTGAGTATAGAAGGTGACTACGGGGATTGAAGCATCTAAAAACTAATAAATCAAAATAATGAGTGAAATAATGACTGACTGCATCATTTTCCCTAAGGGGAGAATTGAAAAGCCTGATGGTGTGACTTGGACTGATTGCCGGTACCAGTACACCGTGTAGTATACCTTTTAGCGTCTCACTTTGACCTGTTGCATGCAACTTGTTCTCTCCTTCAAGCAGTATTTGTGGCAGCTGCTGCAGCAACTGTTTCTGAGACCTTAGCAGCAGCCTTCTTCATCTGTGCGCCCATAGCAGTACCAGGGAAGAACAAGTCCATGTAGCACACACAGACACCCAAAATACCAGTTCCCAGTTTGAGGAAAGCCCCCTGGGAGCCTTCTGGAGATACCTCACCGTGGATCTCGTACATCAAGGCAACCACAGCAGTGAAGATGGAGAACCATGAGAGAAGCTTGTTTCTCATGAACATGGCCGCCATTGGCATGCTCTGAGAAATGAAGTTAGCAGAGGAGTTGTCCTCTGGTGCAGTTTTTACATGCACAAATGGAACGATGAGGTCCTCTCTCTTGATTGGTGGTGCCATGACAGGTGTTTGTTGGCTGGAAATGACTTTGGTAGAGGTCTATTTCCTGAGGAACCTACATGTGGTAATGGACGTTTTCAGACGAGCGACTTGGTAGGGCCACTCTGTGTACCTCCATGTAACGGAGGTGGTCGGTCATTGATCAACAAATTAAAACCTTATTGGTAGGGTCATTACTGGTCCTTTAAATTATCAATGAAAGACAACAGTATCAGATATACAGTTGCTTGAGTTTCTACCCGCCATGGATCTCCTTGTGGAATTCAGGCTCCAACACTGCGTCCGGCGATCACATGGAGCGCTGCCTCCTGGCCCGCAATCTCAACTTTTAAAATTGCATGCCCCACCTTAGTTAGGTGAGTCCCACTGCAAAACACGGATAAACCTTTTTTTCAGGGACATCAGGGAGTATGATTTTCTCATTTAATCCGGAGTGGTTATTGTGGGGTCGTTAGGCTGACACGAATCTGACATCACGGGGGACTTTCCCACAACTAACGCAGCCTCGGCTGTTTTCATGTGGTTGCTAAACAATTAGAGCGACAATTCAAACTCTCTAGTGATCTTATTGGCTGTTTCCTATGCTACCATCACGTCATCATCCCTCGATCTGCGGTTACGGAAGTTACAATTTCCTGCGAGCTACGTGGAGATCAACACCGCTCCGGACTTAAACATACATGTGCAACGTGGTATAGTGGTACCTTACAGTGCAAGACGGAGAAATCCCGGTGAAAAAGGTCCGAGATCTTCGGTAGATCTTCCGAGAGTGAGGGGCTCGGTTGATTGGAACAGTTTTTCGTGCTGTATACACCTCTTTAGGTTACCTACAAACTCTTCTGTTAAAGTAAGGATCGTCGATCTGGCACTGTAGCTCTGTGATATTAAAGAGTGGTGTCCCCCAGCTTTTTTTCATAACTTTTCACAAATCAGCTATTCTACAATCTAGTCCCACTTTGTTACACCCGAGATGATTCTTCCATTGGCATCTCTGTCGTTGTTGGCTTCTGTAGCCCTTGGCCTCGATCCTCTCATCTCACCTTCGGGTTTCTCTGATGATATCACTACTTGGTTGTCTCCTTCCTCTTCAGACGGTCAAGCCCCTCACTCCAAACAGCAGATCTTGGACAACATCTCTGTGAATGGCTCTTTACCAGGTTTGGTTATTGCTGCCCAGTCATGGGTCCACCCTGACTACGCTTTCCACTGGACTCGTGATGCAGCCTTAGTTTACAACTGTTTGGTAGACGTCTACGCTGCTATGGATGACGATAACAGTCAAAAGTCCACTTTGGAACAGCTATTCACTGACTACATCTCGAACTCTGATTCTGAGCAGCATGATCCAACTGCCATTGGAGGTATAGGTGAGCCAAAGTTCTATTTGGGCAACAACTCTGGTTACCAGGGTTCTTGGGGTCGTCCTCAGAATGATGGTCCAGCTCTCAGAGTTTCCACTTTGTTGAAGTACCAAGAGCTTCAAAATGAAGAAGTTCCAGGTCTTCTGGATGTTGTCAACACTGACTTGAACTACCTTTCTGAAGTTTGGCAAAATGACAACTATGACCCATGGGAAGAAGTTAGCGGTACACACTTCTTCAACCGTTTCGTTCAAAGAAAGGCTTTCATCGATGCAGCTGCCTATGTTTCTTCGACCAATGCTACTTTAAGCGAGCAGTACAGTCAGGTTGCCCAAGACATCCAGAACACTTTGTCCCAGTTCTACGACGACACTTATAACTTTATTAAAGTCTCTCTTGCAGTCGGTAACAACAAGGTCTCTAACAAAGACGTCAGTGTCATACTTGCTATCAACCACGCTTATAACAGTTCTGATGGTGTCTTTTCTCCAACTGATCCATATGTCTTGAACACAGTTTACGAAATCGTCACTAGTTTCATTGGTGTTTTCCCAATCTCTAGTCAATCTCAAGATGCAAGTGGATTACCTTTGGCACCTGCTACTGGTCGTTACCCAGAAGATGTTTATGACGGATATGGAACCTCTTCTGGGAATCCATGGTTCCTCTCTTGTGCAGCATTTGCTGAATTTTTCTATGTTTCTGCCAAAGAGTTCTCTACACAGGATTCTATTACAATCAATAGCATCAGTGCTCCTTTCTGGTATTACTTCGCTGGTGTTGACTCTAGCACAACCACATTGACATCTCAAGAGCTCACTGATTCGATTCAGAAGTTGTATGGATGGGGTGACGCTTTCATGAGAACTGTCAAATACCACGGTAATGGGTCCAGTTTCTCTGAACAGTTCAACAGACAAACTGGTGAAATTCAAGGTGCTAATGAGTTAACTTGGTCTCACGCTGCTATCTTGACAGCTGGTATGGCTAGGGCTAAGGCCATGGGTGACAGTTCATTTGTTTCTCAATTGGCCAGCGCTTGAAAGGATAGTTCACTCTTCGTTAACATTTTGCATAATACACCTGTATGTTTTGCTCATAGTAATCATTCTAGTAACCGTTAACGTTATGTAAAGAACAGGGTGTTTCAAAAATGCGGGCATCTACCAATGATTCGTAAGTACATGAAATGATGTATAAGTATGTATGTACACGTTTTTATAAGCAACATCAACGCTTAACCCAAGTTGGAGACTTTCTGGCTTTAAGCTTACCAGGTTTCTTTCTCTCTACTCTTCTATGGTCTCTAGTCATGCAACCAGCCTTGTACAGTCTTGGCTTCAGCAAGGGGTTATGTATAACCAAACCCTTAGCGATAGCAGTAGCTATGGCACCAGCATGGCCTGTTGGGCCACCACCATTGCAAATAGCAAATACATTGTATTCACTCTCGGCCTCCACAACTTGGAGTGGGTAGAGCACCTCTTGTCTGTGTTTAAGCTCTGGGAAGACTTGATTGAGGGGCTTGTTGTTAACGAGAATCTCACCCTGACCCTTGACGAGATATACGACGGCTCTAGAGGACTTTCTCCCACTAGAGGTCTTGGAACGTCCGTGCATGTCTAGCTCTTGCTGCTTGTGAGCGCTGTCATTCATTGTGGATGATCTGGAGTACTTGGCCAATAGTGTGCTAACCTCTGCCGGTCTGAGCTGTGGGTCGATAGAGTTAAGTCTGTTGAGGAGCTTCATGAGTTGCTTGTGCTGGGAAGATTTGAGACGCTCACCACCACCAATAGGCTCGTACTGGGACATCGACAGCCATTTTCCTTGGATGTTGGCAACACGTGGCAAATTTGTGTACTTTCTCTCGAGATGTTTAAGTTCATTCAGGTTATTCTCATGGTCTGCGTTGGGCGTGTAAAATGTCTTATGTGCTGGGACGATACGTTTAATCTCGAGCTCAGGGTTGGACACAGGCACAGAGAACTTGGTCACTGTGGACTGAAAACGCATGCTCGGAGCTGAGCAGCGTACTGCCGGGAGTAGAGCTCGGAGCGAATGTCTGAACATGTCTTATTCAACGAAGCGTTCAGAGTATCAGTACGCACTGGTAAGGCTCTAGTTTTTGATGTCGAGATGTGTTGAACTTTTCATGGAAAAGTTTCGAGAAATGTTATAAATGTCTCTATGGGGTAATTGCCATATTAGGTAAATCTGTCTAGTTATATATTGTATGATTCAAGTAAAAGTGGAGAATCAGAAGTTGTGTGAATTAAGTAGTCAGATAAAATTAAATAGGAATCGAAAAGGAATGATTGTTCTTGTCATTCTCTCTCGGGTTAAAATCGGTAGCTAAAGACTAGTGACCCTCATCCTGACTATACTCTTGGTCAACACCATTCAACCTCAGCAAAAACTCTTGTAATAACTGTGTGAGGTCGGGCGACCTTCTCGTGGCCATGAACAGATCTTCGGGCGTCGCAGTCTTTCTTTTGGCGTGGCGGGCGAATGTTTCGAGGTCTTCACCTAACGACAATGCCTGATTATACACCAACTCGACCAGTGCAGCAACAAATTGCGGTGTCGCTGTAATTCTTGCTGGGCCCTCGATGAGCAGTGTTTCCTCTTCCACAATTTTGCCTACTGCAAGCCATAAACGAGCTTTCAATTGCTATTTGTACCTGTTAGCTGGATCTATTTGTGATCGTGTACGACGCGTCATGCTGTCAGTAGTTAAGCACGCATAATTCGCCCAAAAGACCGGAAAACTGCGCCCAAAAAGGGGCCTTCATAAAACTCACTGCTGCCGTGTTTTTCTCCTCGGATGTCAGTGTCTTCATCGCGCTCCTTCTCTGGGTGTAGTCATCTACACGGGCCGTTTCCTTCAAAAGGGTATCAAACATCACAACTTTCGCGCATTTCCCAATTACCCCCACAAATGGCTGCTATCCAGAGAACGCCACTAAATACCCGTCCCTTAACGCACGGTAAACACCATTTACCAATGAGTAAGCAAACGAAGTCGCTGTCATATGTGCTTGGAGGTTCGGCGCACACAGGCTCACACGTGCTACCGATCAATGCAATCCGCTCGGCGAGCGATCGCCTATTGACCGCGGGGCGAGACGGAGCCATCGTTCTCTACGATCACGAAGGAAACACTAAAAACCACATACAGCTGCACTCTGATTGGGTCAATGACGTGCTGCCCTATAATGTCACTACTGTTGTGTCGTGCTCCTCGGATCTCTCTGTGAAATGGTGGAACTACGGCACTGGCCATCACGGACTTGTCGGCCACCATGGCGACTACGTCAAGGCATTAGCGATCAGTCATGGGAACATCGTTTCTGGTGGATTGGATAAGTGTGTTAACGTCTGGGACGTTGAGCGCCGTGAAATGTTGTCGTCGTTCACCAATGGTCAGGCCGACAAAGGCTCTATTTACTCAATGGCCTCATCAAAAACTGGTGATACGGTTGTCTTTGGTGATAACGTTGGAAATGTGCATCTCTTTGATCTCAGAGCTTCACAGGCAGTCGCTTCATTCACAGGACACACAGATACAGTGAAGGCAATCATTACGACGGACTCGATGTGTCTCTCTGGAAGTAGTGATGGTACAGTTCGTCTCTGGGATTTGCGTAATAAAACAGAGTCACTGAAATGTTACAACAACTTTGACGGCGCTGTATGGTCCATCCACTCTGATGAAGATGACTTTGTAAAAGGTTTCTACAGCGGTACTTCTACAGGAAACATATACCATACTTCTGAAGACATTACCAAAACCATTGGTAAAGAAAAAAGAGGAGTACTATCTCTCTCGCAATTTCAAGGAGAATTGTGGTCCTCATCCATGAACGACTCGAACTTAAAGAATTGGAATGATGACTCAAAAAGCAAGCAAGGCAAACCAGGAATGATCAAATCCAGAATGCTTAATAACAGAAGACATGTTGTCACACTTAGCACCGATGATTCTGTTGTCCTTTGGGATGTTATTAAGTGCTGCCGTATCAAAGAGTTTGGATCTGTGAAAGCTTTTGAAGAGGTTATCGAAGAACTACAGACGACTGAGATCTTACCTACTTGGTGTTCAACGACTATCAGAGCTGGTAAGCTTCTGGTCACACTAAGGGAGACCTCGTTCTCAAACACCGAGGTGTATGGCAATGATCTTGATGAGTATGGTCTAAAGTTGGAACGAGACTCGAGATACAACTTGGGTAAGATGGTTATAAAGTCCATTTTCGCCAAACTTGTGGAATTTGAGCTACAAAAGGATCAGTCAATAAGGGAAGCTAGGATTAAAGAACTTAAAGGAAGCTCGAAACTGAACTTGTTGACCAAGTTCTCGTCTCATGAGAGTTCTCCAGCAGTTACCCCAACTGATGAAATGAAGGGTTATTTCAGTGACACAGCTGCCAGTTCAAGACGCCCATCAGCAGTAGATTCTGCCTCAAACACTGCTCCAAATGGCGGAGATGTGTCATCAAGCTTCCGCAGAATGAAGCTATTTTCCAGAAAATCGTCAAAAGTGTCAGCTACCCTAAGTGAAGAAGGTCAAAGTGATCCAGAACAAGGCACAAATGCTGGTCTTCCTACACAGTTATCTTTTGCTTCAGAATCTGCTGCCTCATCGAATCCAGGCTCCAAAGATTCTTCACGCAAGTCATCGCATGTTGATGTTGATTCACTTTCATCGCTTCTTTTCGAGATAAAAACCCATTACGACACCATCACAAGCACGTCATCGTTGAACAATTCACAGTTATCGCCTCCATCCAACGACGAAATACCAACACTGCCACTCCCCGGAGACCTCTATGTTATCCTCAACGAATGTCTTCACCACTCTAGTGTCGAAATTGACACTTACTCTGAGGAGCTCTCACAATTGAACAACATGTTATTGGAACCAACGTTGGCCAAATGGATGGGAAATTTCCTTTTACGCAACAAAACAGCTTCTAAAGACTTCCCCAAAGTTGGATTCGTCATTCGTATCCATCCTGGCTCAGAGACAAATCTACCAGGAATCGTCAACGGAGAAACCCGTCTCAATGCTTATTCGATGCTTCGTGTTCGTCGTATATTGTCATACATTACTGATCGACTGGAAACAAAACCAGTGGAGGTGACCAATGGTCAAGATCCAGAGACCTGGCTAGAAGCACTGTGTCATGATACGGTTTTAGACAACAATATGACGCTCGCAACACTAAGAAGTGTTTACTGGAAACAAAGTGGTGACGTTGTTATTACTTATAGACGTAAGCCAAGGTTATGAGCTTGCGGTAATACCTGGTCATGTGGTATGGCCTCAGTATGGAACTGAAGGTTGGGTTTATGGCAATTAACGGATATGTCAAAGAAGAACTAAACTGTAGTACGTGTAAACAAGAGGCAGACTCGCTTCAAATCATGAGCAGTCGAAAACATCATTGTATCACTTTTGAAACTTGCTCTAAGCAGTCTGAATTGACTCTGCAGAGTGTTAATTCCTCATTTTTTATAGTCGATTGTATATGACCGAGTATCGTTCATTGATCTGAGTCATTTGTAGGACCGTACCAAATGAAAAGATCCCTTGATAAAGATCATAAAAAACGAGGGGTTGCGCCAGTAAAGACGTACTAAACAGCAATTAATTTATTTAGCAGTTAATTGGAAGACTTTGAAAACGTTCCATGCTGCTTACAAGGCTATCGTAGTACGAGAAATCTAAATTAAAAGTATTACATCCAAACCAGGAAGATAAGTAATTCATCCGGACACCATTGAAACACCTGAACATCAAAGTCCACTATCTTATAGCTTTGTGTCGGTCTCACACAGCAATGAGCTAGCTATGTAAGACTGAAAAGAACAAAAGAATTCTCTAGCTTGACACTCATTAGCTTCCTCACTTTACGATAATTGTTAAGAAATTATTATACTTTTAAATTTGGTTTTGCTCAGGAGTAGTTATTCCATTTCTAATTCTTTGCTGTTTGACAGCCAACTGGTATACTTGGTGCTAAATTATACTATATTTTGAACTCATAAAATCCTCAGAAGTCAAAATTTAATGTAGCTTCTCAAAATAAGTAAGCTTAAATTCCAAAATAAAACCAGGTAATATCCTCATAGAGCCTTTCATTTTGGAGAAACTCGAATTTATAGCTAAAGTACAAATAACATCCGGACACCACCTAATTATCGTTCCCGCGAACTCGTTTGATGAGAAAGATTTTTTTCCAAAGAAGTGCAGCACAAACAACAGAGCACACAACAACTGTTTACTCAACAGAAGCAGGAGATAAAGCTCACTATGGACCAGGAAAACGACAGAGCTGTATCACGTTTATGGCGTGCGTACCGTACGGTGAAGGAGATGGTACGCGACAGAGGCTACTTCATAACTCAAGATGAGATTGACTTGTCCTTAGAGGAGTTCCGTTCTCGTGTGTGTGATGCCATGGGCCGTCCACAGCGTAAGCTTATGTCATTCCAGGCCTCACCAGATGCCGAGTCACTCGAGAAGTTTACAGACATGGGTACATTGTGGGTTGAGTTCTGCGATGAGCCATCTGTTGGAATCAAGACCATGAAGAACTTCATCATTCACATCTCCGAAAAGAACTTCAGTTCGGGTATCTTTATTTACCAAAACTCCATTACATCCTCTGCTGCCAAGCTAATCCCAACAGTGGCTCCAGCCACCATCGAGCTGTTCCAGGAGAGTGACCTCATTGTCAATATTACACACCACGAGCTCGTGCCTAAGCATCTTTTGCTCAGCAGTGACGAGAAGAAGGAATTGCTGGAGAGATACAGATTGAAGGAGTCACAGCTTCCTCGTATTCAAAGAGAGGACCCTGTTGCTCGCTACATGGGCCTCAAAAGAGGTCAGGTAGTTAAAATTATCAGAAGAAGTGAGACATCAGGTAGATACGCCAGTTATAGAATCTGTCTCTGATTTTGGTGTGGGTGGGACTTCTGGGTTTCTACAATGTACTATAGGTAATGCGACTCCTTTGAAAGCTAGAGAGTCCCGATGAAAAAAAGAAACAAAGAATTTAATTTGCAACATTCAACTTACAGATATTGTAGACTCTTTGGTTAGCGTAGCGGCCATAATACTATCTTGGATGCCTGTCCACCACTTGACGTTTCTCAGCTTTACTGCGTTTGGAGGGCTCACAGAAACACCTTGGGTACCCAAGTAGACAGGTCCAACAGTGACAATAAGAGAGTCCACCAGAGTGTGTCTGTTCAGAAGTGTGTTGATAACGTGCGCACCTCCTTCTATCATGACACTATCGACCCCGGATCTCTTTAGCTGCTCAAGCAGCGAGTCCCATGACAGCAGGCCATCTTCTTCGACGGGCATTCTTAAAACTTTACCTCCTGATTTCTCTAGATAGCCAATTTTTTCAGGCTCTACGCAGTCCTCTCTGATAACGACCCATGGCTCTTTGCACAGTTCCTCCAACACAAGTCTTTCCATCTTAGAGCCCTTGTATGACCACTTGAACCACGGATCAACAATGATTGGTCTTGGACTATCACTTCCTTCGATACGGCAGTTTAACCCGGGATCATCAGCAAGGGCAGTTCCAGAACCGATCAAAATAGCGTCATGATGGGCTCTTAGGTAGTGCGTCATTGTCTTGGTCTCACTGTGTGAAATAGCCGTTCTCGTACCTGGGGCAGCGGCGATTCGAGCATCAAGAGATTGTGCGTATGTCAAGGTTACAAATGGGCGAGGCAATGGCAGATTTGTTGGCAAGTACGACTGCAAGAAAGGCGGGAGGGTGTCCGATAAGGGTAAAAGAGACGATTGAAGCACCATCATAGAATAGTTGCAGGAGAGCGTGTGTTGGCTTGAGACATAAACATCATCTTTTGATATTTCACTTTTTTTCGCACTAGATGAGGTATCCCCAGACATCTCTTGAAGAGCATACATACAGTTAATCTACAGGCATATTCTGATCATTCATCAATTCATTATGTTTGGTTATTACTGGGACCCTTCAGGTTTGTAACGCTGTGGAAGAAGCGTCTTCCTGTCGTACTTCTCTACTTCACCTTCGAGCTTTCTTTTCAAAAGAGTCTCGTCTTGGTAGAACACACCCTTGGCCTTCTTCTTCCAATCATCTGCATTGAGTTTCTCTTGCTCTTCAGCCTCCAGCTTCTCCTTAGCTTCTTGGTCTCTCTCCTCCTCGGTACGCATGCGCCTTTCTTCCAAATCCTCCAAGTCTTCCATTTCTTTCTCTAGTTTCTCTCTTTCTCTCTTCTCTCTCAGAAGCTGTCTTAATTCCCATTCAGCACGCTCGCTCTCTGGATCTAAGTCGTCAGTATCATCAATCCCGCCATAGTTCTGAGTTGCCATTGACAATTCCTTGCGATAGTCCAACTCCTGTTGTATATGTGTCTCGATGGCTTTGAGGGTTCGTTCTTTCGATATCGACGATTTGTCCTTTTTAGAAGACTGTAAAGGAGCCTTGAATGCGCTTCGTTGTTTCTTGGAGAGAAATACGGGCTTCAGGATTTGCTCTTGGTCAGATTCGTCATCACTGTCACTATCACTGTCTTCACTATCACTGTCTCCTTCGTCACTGTCTTCGCCATCACTGCCTTCGTCCTCATCTGATTGTCCGTGAACGTCTTCATGTACCTTTCCGCCACTATAACTATCAAAGTTCTCGTATTGAACAGATTGTCTCGGTACCAGACCCTCCTGTCCTGGAGTAGTTTCGTAAGAACTAGTGATCACTTTCTTTAACGGCTGTGATTGTGTCTCTTCTTCTACCTCTTCCAATTCTTCTTCTTCACTGGAACTTTCTCGGTCATCTCCCGTGATTGGTTTACCACTAAAGTGTCTCTTCATCCTACCACCTGGTCTAATCAGCTAAAGTGCGTCCCTGGGTATTTAGCCGAGAAAGTAGGACGAGAAAGATATCTTGTTATGGAAAAAGCCTGAGCTTGCAAAAACCTTGGAAAAATACCCAATGCGGCAAATACTGATACTGCCTATATTACCCAAGGGGAAAACACTGCTCCACTCTCCATCGAGGATCACTCTTCTGCTTCTGCTTATTGTTTCATTTGCTATATAACTTTTATAGTGAGTGTAGAGCTTTCAGTGAGGGGCCAGCAGAGCTACGTTATGTGTAGCGAGCAACACTACGCACGGCTAAATCTTCAGCTTCATACAGGTACCACTAAAAGGGGCGACCAGAATAAAAGCAGAGCTACCATTTAAGTCCCTTATATGGTATCGTATGATGAAAAAGTAAAACTATAGACCGGTCACTCCGGGACTAGATACGTATCATGGACTTAAGACCTAAACAAAAAGATCATCACGCACTTCAGTAACCGAAAGAGTGATCACCAGATATCCAAGTGTTGACCATCGCCAATGCGTTTTCTGGCTGATCATATGGAACCATGTGGCCAGCGTCATAGATTCTCAAGAAGGTCAAATCACCAAAGGACTTCACTTGACCAGCCTCAGTTGAATTGACTGTCCATGGTTTCAAGGTCTCCTCCCTGTAAGACTGTGCTAAGATCCAGTCCAAGTCATCAGTCCAAGCGTGGTTACCTAACCAATTACAAATAAAGTCCTTGTCACCAGCATAAATGAGTACAGGATAACCCTTATCTAATAGCTCAGCAACAAAGCCCTGGAATGGTTTGGATTCATCACCAGTGAGGAAAAATCTTTTGTAGACATCATCGTCACAACCAACAAAAGAGTCAACATCAGAACCTAAGGCGTCAACAACCTCTTTCTGGTTCAGATAAGTTTCAATATAATCCAATCCTTTATAACACAAGGCTTCACCACCATCACAAGGTCCTCTTATGTCGTAATAGTTCAAACCAGTCTTTTGGAAGGCGTCCATGTTGACAGAAGAGCAATAGACGCTAGCAGGGACACAAGTGAAAGCATTTTGGAACTTGTAGCAAGCTTTGACTAAAGACTCACAGCGTGGGCCCCTTTTCTCCATGTCTTCACATTCTTCTTCGCTCAAGACAGGAGGATGTCCACCTTTACCACAAGCCATTGGTTGATAATATTTATCTTGGACCAAGGCATCAGTGATACCGTTTCCAATCATCACAGATGTCAATTCAAAAGAACGATCTGCGTGGTTGATAATTTCAGAGCCAATAGCTGGGATATAATGTCCAGCATAGGACTCACCAGCAACATGGAAATCCAAGCCCAAATACTCTGGATACTTTTGGAAGAACAACTCGAGGAAAATAAATACGTCCTTGGCTGCAGCATAGGAGTCGGACACCTCAGATTCACCATAGGAGTAACCAACACCAATTGGCTGCTCAAGGAAAATAACGGAAGCGTTAGAGTTCCAAGAGAATGGGTTGTACACTGGCTTAATGTCTGGACCAATAGAAGATGGACCAAGCTCAAAGAGCAGACCCGTCATGGAAGAGCAACCTGGACCACCATTCAACCAAAGGATGACTGGGTCGGTCTTTGGGTCGTTTCTCGACTCAAAGAAGTAGTAGAAGTAATGGTCGTCCAAATGGTCTAAGTAACCAGAGTACTGCTTAACAGTATCGATACCAAGGACTTCAGGATTTGAGCGAGCAGTACGAAGAGAGTACTCTGGATACTCTACCATGGACAAAGAGTCGTACTGGGCAGCGTACTTAAAGGCCTGTTGGAAGGAGTTTTTCGGGGTAAATTGCTTGCTGTTATACTGTGAAACCTTGTGACGGAGGAACTCGGACGAGTGCTCACTCAAAAGCTCTTTCCAGGTGTCAAGCACCTCAGGAGCAGCGGAGAAGGCCTCCTTAATCGTATCAATTGAGAGCCCAACTTGGTCGAAGATAGAGCCTCCGAGAAGTGGGGACTGAAGATCAATGGCAGCAGCCGAAGCGCCACCTGACAGTAAAAGAGTGGATAATCTCATTGCTTCGTGCGTTTATGTTCTGGGCTCAGTGTGCTGAACTGGGTGGCGTTGAAGGAAGCAATTTGAGCTTATCTTTGAGCGGAGGGGGCGGGTGTGCCGCTGGTGTGCGGGTGCTTTGATGTTACGGCCACGCAAAGTCCGATGGCGGGCTTTTCTGTCTGTTGCAGACTGGTGCCTGAGAGACAGATAACGGGTTGGCTGTGATCAAGGTGAATGGGGAAGAGATCTCAGCATATAAATAACTGATTTTACCATTAAATACGGCCACAAATATTCCCTAATATTATTTAATTTTTTTACCAGTTGTACTTTTCAGCTGTCTCATATCTTTCTTCTTACAATTCGGTAAAACTCATGCACACTTCAATTTAAATGCAACCGTCATCACTGTCAGCCTCAAAAAGATTACTTCCCTTGACAGATGTGTCTTTTAAGTTCAAGAAGTCTTCTGAAATTATAGACCTCCAGCAAGTGGCCAATGATACTGACTGCGACAATCAGCGAAATATCTCTCACCGCGTACAGAGAAGACGTCAATGCAGTCACAAAGGGGGAAGCGCATTTATAAAGGAGTGCAAGGATTTACTCCATATCAACAATAATGTGTTTAGATCAAGCCGGCCAAAAACCTTCCAGAGCCTAACTCATGTGGGAAACAAGCTTCTCACCAAGACTGGTGTTCATGAGAATCGCCCATTCTACCATCACGACGACTGTAAGTCCAGGGCGAGTATTCGTACCCAAAACTCCGACACTGGAGCACTCCTAAGTTTTCAGGATAGTAGATGGGAATCTTGGAACGCTTCTACAGAATTTGAAGATCTCCCTGTCATTATTCGAGATGATCAAAACCCCATAGATATCTGCTTCGCGTTTAAAGGATATTACAGGCCCATGAAGAGTACACTGAAGCTTGCATTGGAAGGCAAGCACTCCCGATTCTTTCCTAAGTATGAATCCATTACAAAGAGCTTGGAAAACAATCAAGATGTAATCTGTCATCAGGCACAGGGAAAGCAGAGCCGCCTGGAAGAAGCAGATCTCAATGTGGAGAGAACTAAACCATCGCCCACAGACCTCCTGGGAACTACCTACGGATATGTTCCTCTCTTCAAAAATGTCAATGGACGCATGTTACCTTGCTTCCTTCCACATACAATGTTTGAAACGCTCTTATATAATAGAGTGCTTGAGGTACCGATCAACAAGCAAAAATGATGATCGAAGTATTCAAATTGTTTATATGATTCAAGTTGACTTTATACTTCTGTGGCTCACTAGTAGCACGTAGTGCTTGAAAAAGTTATAACTCATCTAGAATGCGGAAATCGACTCCCGCCTTTGTGTAGTGGAGAGAAGTAATACACAGCTACACTGCATACACTTCACTGCTACAAATCACTAGTCAATGATAGCTAGCCCCAAAAACTCATCACCTGAGCTTTTACCACCATTAGCGAGACCCTTCCTAAGGAAAAGAGAAGAGAATCTACCATGTTGCATCTGATCCCCACAGCTGTGACCGTGGCTTATCTCGCCATGATGATCATAGCTGCCCCACAGAGATTCATTGTCGAGCTCAAGGAAGGTATAAACGCTGCTGATTTGATGATAAGTACTGAAGATCCATTGATGAAAGTCATTGGGCCTTACGTAAAGCAGAAGATTTCCATCGGTGCTTTCAATTGCTTAATTGCTGATATCGATTCCAAGGCTGCTGCTCAGTTGACTAAGTTTGTTGGTGTCAAACATGTTGCTCTGGACACACAGGTAAGGTTTCTTGATTTTCCAATTGATTCACAAGAAAATATCTTAGAGGGCATCGAGCTGTTTCCAGGGGACCCAAATTTCAAGATCCAGATTGAAGATCCATCATTTATTCCTAAGGTAGGTGATCCAATTTCTTCACCAATCTCAATTGCGCCTACTACAGTCCAGGACAAAACTCCAGGATTTGAGCCTGAAACGATAGCACCAGGAAAAGTGACAGAACCAGATTCAGTACCATCGGAGACACAAGTTTTGGCTCGTTCTGTTCAACAAAGTTCTCCGTCTCATTTGACGAGAGTCAGCCAGCGACATCCACTAGCTGATCCAGCGAGCACATTGAGCTACGAGTATGAGTACACTGGTGAAGGTGTCACAGCTTATGTTATTGACAGTGGCATCAACATTGAACATCCAGAATTCGAAGGAAGAGCCATCAGAGGAGCCAACTTTGTCAAAGGGGAACAAGAAGGTGACCATCACGGTCATGGAACACACGTTTCTGGACTTATTGGATCAAAGACGTTCGGTGCAGCAAAGGATGTGACCATCGTTGAAGTGAAAGCCTTGGATAAAAAAGGTGGTGGCTCCATGAGTGGTATTCTTCAAGCTTTAGAATGGGTTGCCAATGACCATCTGAGCAAAGGCGGTAAGTCCGTATTAAACATGTCCATAGGCGGTTTTTTCTATGCCATTTTAAATGATGCCACAGATGCTGTGCTGAGGGCGGGTGTCACAGTGGTTGTTGCAGCTGGAAACGAGGGAATGAGCTCTTCATTGTTCAGTCCTGCAAGTGCTCCACTAGCCATCACAGTTGGGGCCATGGATGCAAGAAAGGATACCGTTGCTTGGTTCTCTAACTTTGGTGAAGGGGTTGATGTATTTGCTCCAGGACTTGATGTGGTCAGCTTGAATACCAATGACTTCATAAACCCAGCTGTTTTCAGTGGTACCTCTATGGCTTCCCCAATCACTGCTGGTGTTGTTGCCATGTATCTTGAAGAGGGTGTTCCCTCAGAGGAGATGAAAAACATAATTAAGCAAAGATCCACCAAAAAGGCTTTAGGAAGAAGTCTCAGAGGATCATGGAGGTACTACAGTACTCTGGACCGAATTATTTTTAGTGGTAGAGACTCTGCAAAGACTGAAGCTCAATCAACTCCTGATCATGGTGTGGAAGACGTCGGCTCTCTCCCTGTGACGCCATCCTTTGGCCAACTTTTACAAAGTCCTCAAACAGTTGAAGAGTTAGCATATGATAATTTTTGACAATACACAAAGTGAATTAGATGATTGACTTGGTTTTGAGGCGGTATAGTAGTCTTATGATATTATATCTACGTCATAAAACATCCGGACATCCCGTGCTTTGGTGCTAGCGCGGGTTTGGCGTAGAAACGGGAGGCAAACAGGACATATTAGGACACTTGTTAGAGTTGCTAAAATTGAACCAAATCATCCTTTTCAGACGAAAATTGGGGAATTCAGAAAATAGTTTGACTTCTAGCTATGAATAGACTTTTTGGGTCGAAGAGTAATGCGCCAAAGCCGACATTGGACGGCGCCATCAAGAGCACAGAAGATCGTATCTCTTCTTTGGACATCAAATTAACCAAAATCAATGCTGAGTTGTCCGCATATCAACAACGCTTGAGCAAGATGCGTGAAGGGCCTGGTAAACAATCATTGAAACAGCGTGCCATGGCGTTGTTGAGACAGCGGAAACAGATAGAGGCACAAAAGGATCAATTAGAGCAACATGCTTGGAATATGACGAGTGCACAGATGACTACTGATAATTTGAAAAGCACATTAGCTACTGTCGATGCTATGAAACAGGCCAAGAAGGAGATGCAAAAGGTTTATGGAAAAGTTGATGTTGATAAAGTTGAGGAGTTGCAAGATGATATGCTGGACCTGGTTGAGAGAGGAAGAGAACTACAAGAGGTTTTGGCTAGTGGGTATGACGTCCCTGATGCCGTTAGTGATAGTGAGTTGGATGCTGAACTGGAAGCATTGGCTTTCGATATGGAGAATGAGCAGTTGGATTATGGAGAAACCGAGACGCCTGGGTATTTATTGGGGGACAGCGGTGTACCAAAGTTCATCGATGAGCCTGTTGAAGGTGAGAAGGTGGAAAAGGAAGCTGCTGTCTGATATGCTACTACTATTGTGTTTGGTTTATTTTGTATTATGAATGAAAGCATTATGATGTTATTTACAATTCTAGATTCTTTTGATAGCTGCCATGTAGTTACCGGTGTTACCGTCACCACAAAAGATCCAGCCTTTCAATGGGATGTACATACAGCCTTTAACACTTGCAACCTCAAACCCAGGACGTTTCTCAACCCATTCAACGAGTTCGGAGGAGTTAATGTATTTGTCGTATGTATGTGTCCCTACAGGAACAATACGAAGTAAGTGCTCAGCGACAAGAATCGTGGTGAAATAGGAGATTAGATCTCTGTTGATGGTGGACAGGAAGAGCCAACCACCTGGTTTGACCAGGTTCATCGCACTGAGGAGGACCTCTGCTGGGTAGTCCACATGCTCGAGCATCTCCATCATCGTGACGATGTCATATTTTCCCTTTTCTTCCTCCACTGGTTGCAGTTTGTAGGTAATCTTGTCGTTGATGACCGGGTCCAAAGCCTTGTGGGCATTAGCAGCTTCCAGCACACCCGGTGAGAGGTCAATGGCTTTAACACTTTCGATAAATGGAAGTCTCGCCAGTGACTCAGTAAGAATTCCACCGCCACACCCAATATCCATCGCCTTCAGCTTCTGCGTGCGTAATTGGGTTTCTCTGTAGGATGCTTGCTCACTGACAATCTGGGTGGAGACTTCCTTAGGCAAGAGATCGAGCGAAAAGCCCGGAACAAAGATATCAGACTCGTCTGGAATCTTAACGTTCTCTCTTAGTGTTTGCTGGATGAAGTCCATTCTCAGCAGGTTCATCTTGTGCAGTATTCTCTGTGGACCAGCTACGTCCCACCACGTTTTCGCCAGCTCGTTGAAGTGCTGGAGCTCGTCGTCCGATGTGCTTGTGTGGCCCAGGGAGTGCGAGTGTGAATGGGAGGCTCTGACAAAAGTGGAGAGATACCCCCTTGTAGCTCTCCTTGTTAGGAACGGAATGGCACCAATCTTGAGCATTTGATGACGGTTTCTTATATTTAGCTCGGTTTCGTGGTACTTCAGCTAAGTAGAATTAGCTCTTCCCTTACACTGTACTGCATCGCGAAAGTTCGACTTTGGCAGGTAATGAGTGCTCAAACAAAACGCGACGGCCATAACAACACAGAACAACGGCTCAATCTAGGGCAATTCAAGTATACATGATGGACGAGGAACTACTTGTTAATACCAGAAAGCGCCGAGCCAATGCTGGCTCGCGTTTGAAGCAACTTCTGAGGGCTGAAGACGCACAGGAAGAAGACGTGGATCTCTTATTCGTGGAGGATGAGGACGATGGAGAGTACCACTCCGAAGAGGAAGAAGAAGAAGAAGAAGAAGAGGAAGAGGAAGGGGAAGACTCTGAGCGAGGTGATGAAGGTGAACAAAGCGTCGAAGCTGATGATGATATATCCGTAAACACCAGAAGAAAGGCCAAAGAAGCCAGCGTTGGAGCACAATCGGATGAAGAAGGGTCTCAATCAGGCTCGGATTCTGATGCTGAAGTGAACAATGATGAGATGTTCTCTGATTCGTCCGAGGAGTCATCTTCAGACGACTCAGACATTGGTGAAAAGGAACTACAGAAGGCAGAGAGAGTCAAACAACGAGAACTGAAGAAGAAGAAAAAGTTTGTTCCGCAGATCAAGAAGGCGTCTACAACGCCACGTAAACCAAAGAAAGTTTATGAAGCTCCTAAAGCTGATACGCTCCTATCTGAAAACCGTCGTTCCTCATCTCGAAGTGCTGCGGTACAGAGCAAACTGGACTTAGTGGAGAAGTTGAAAGAGGAAGAACAACGTCGTTCCACACTAAAGCCAGTACAAAAAGTCGAGTACGTCGAGATGACACAAGAGGAGAGACTGGCAGAGGCAATTGAGACGGAGAAGTATAATATTTCGACCTTAAATAAGTATCAAGAACAAGAGAATGACCGAGCTATTAAAAGACGTGAAATGATGTTAAATAAGAGAAGGAAGCTGACAGACGTTATGACCATTCGGACTGTGGTCAAGTATGTCCCTATTGAGGAAGAGAGAGAACTAGAGAAGTTCTATTTGACTAGAGATGTTATGAAGAAAAAAGATAGAAGAGGAAGAAAAAGTGATAAACAGAGGAAAGAAGAAGAAGAGGAGAGATTAAGAGAGGAAAGACTGAGGCAAAGATGGGAGATGTTGAACAACCCAGAAATGTCATTTTTTGATAGTAAAGACGATGGTAAGAAGACTGAGTCAAAAGAAGACACTCCTGCGACCCTCGATACTACAAAAGAGCAAACGCCAGTTAAGACAGAGACGGATGATGATAACAATAATAATGATAATGACACTCAACTTATAACACAAGAAACATCTGGGAAGAAGGACACGATAGGTAATCTCTCTGATTCAAATGACGAGGTTAAGAATAATGAGAAGACGGACATACAAGTAGAGGAAGATGAGTTAAAAGATACCTCTGACTTGTTTGCAGGGACCACACAAAAGGTCGAGGAGGGGACAAAGGAAACGTCTACAGAAGAGGCAGAGAAGAAAGAAGGCACAGGAGGCACAGATGGTGATATTTTGATGGTTGATGGTGAGAAATCTGAAAATCTTGAGGCTTCTGAGGAGATTCCTGCTACCGTTGAGGAAACTACACAGGATGAGACTACAGAATGTGTTAATCCTGATACAGATATCAAGATGGAAGATGTCAGCTCTGAAGTACCCACAGGTGAACCAACTCCAGGACCAAGAACAGTTACATTTGCCGACCAGGTCGAACGAGAACAACCGGAACAATCAGAGCACTCAGAACAACTGGAACAGTCAGAACACATAGACCCTCCTAAACCAATCAAAGCTAAACTCCCTCCTCCTCCAAGCATCATATACGAAGGTCCCTTGCAGAAAGTTGGTGCCAATTACATTACTTTTGAAAATAATTATACAATTAACAAGCTTCGTGGAATGCTATTTGGAAAACAATCTACACTACCAGCACATCGTCGTTCTATGGAAGTTGAACCAGTCGTCCGCATACGTCAAGACCCAGGATTGATATCTATGGACCCTTCTGACTCACTAAAACAATATGATTTGTCAGTACTGGACTCCTTCCCCGAGTTCGGTAACTTTGAAAAAGTGCATAGAGAAACAACAACAGTTGAAGCAGTCAAGGATACACAGATTACTCTGAAGACAGAGGCACCAACAGGTATTTATCTACCTTCTGGTCAACGTAAGATGTGTTTGATCACTGGTAAGCCGGCCATGTATTTCGATCCGAAGACTGGTATGCCATATGCTGATGTGGAGAGTTATAAGGTCATCAAAGAGATCCAAGATGGTGTCTATAAGTGGAGCGAAGGTGGGTATGTCTCCAACTATTGTGCAAAGGGTGTTCCTGCTGGGTTTGATACGTTTTGAAGGCTACATATATTGGATAAGTTCAGATGAATTACGCCGTAATAAATACAAGGGGTTGGACTTTCTATAATCTTTGGGTAAATGCGAGTTTAGTCGTGAGCGACATTGTTTTTCTGGAGATCCTCCTCCTGCGCAGAAAGAAGCTCATCCTGGAACTTCCACAGCTGTTGCTGGATTACAGGGAGCAGTGTTTTCTGGACAAACACCTTGTGTGAGCCAAAACCCTTAAACTCGTACTCGTAGTCCTGCTCGTCGTGTATGAAGTCCTTGACAGTGAGTGTACCGTCGAAGGATTCACCGCCGTTCTTGCCAGAGATGGAGAGGTCGAGGGTCATGTCGAAGATACAAATCACCTTTCCTTTTCTGTTGGAGACGTCACAGTCGCCTGAAGTAGTCACAGAGGACACGGCGGCCTCTGGAAGCTCCAGCTGTGGCAACTTCTCGGAGAAGTAAGTTGTGGCCCATGGAAGACAGTTCTTATCGACCCAGTGCCAATTGTTCGGGTTGTGGACGACCATTTTCTTTTGCGGGAGGTGAAGCTATTTGTCTTAGATTTGTTAACTGTGACAGCGTGTGCTGGTACGATACCAAGGACCCTGCCTGATCTTTATATTAGGGGGGTCTGGTACACAGAAAAGAGACAGCTCGATCAACTGTTTCCAGAAAAATCCAAGAGGGAGTGCGCGCACCAGGGGGGTTTCGGTCGAGTGCAGGATGCCTACTAAGTACTGCTAACTACTTGGTGTACATAATAATGTCATTACGAGTTCTAATCACTCAGTCATTGTTTGTCATCCTCCACGAGGTCCTCAAATGGACTCTCGATCTCGACTTCTAGTAGAACACTGCCGTTTGACTCTCTGGACTTCGTTGATTTAGCATCGTCTTCGTCTTCGTTTTCTTCACCATCGTCAATGATAAATGGCTCATATTCGCTCTTGTTGGAGATCACAGTGTTGGTCTCCTCCTTCATCACAACACTTTGAACATCGTCATCGTCTTCGTCCTCCTCCTCGATCAAATCCCCAGCCAGTGCGATCTGATTCTTTGCATGCCCACCCACCTGGACACTTCTGACACCTCCCAGCTGTTGAGCGTTGACTGCCGTTGATGGCACAGCGTCCTGGTCATTGGATCCACCAGATGTCTTGACCTCGGCAACAGTGACGAGCTTTGGTTTGGCTCGGATGGCGGTTGTGGTGAGAGCTGGGTTTCCCACGATACTTGCTTTGGAGAATCGATCACCAATAAACTCGGAGGAGACTGTACCTGTCTCTGAGATGGTAGAGATTCTTGATGAGGATCCATTTCTTGATGTTCCCTGAGGCCCAATAGTGACACCAGGAATATATGCAATAGGAATGATATTCGAGGCACGCGTGAATACTGTGGTTGCTATTGAGGTTCTTTGTGATGGTTTCTCCAAATCCGCAATCCTGTTGTGATGGAAGTTGATCTCGGCATCGTCATCAAAGAAGAACTCCTTATGTTGTCGCACTCTGTTGAAGGCAACTTTACGTTGGTAGTAGTACTTGTAGAACAGGAAAAGAAGAACACCTAACACCACAACGCCTGCTAGCGTACCACCAATGATACCACCAATGTTTGTCTTTCCAGAGGAAGATGTAGTGGATCCAACACTAGCCTTACAATACGTCTTAGCACACTCCGAGCAGCTCTGAACCGTCAAGGCACATTGATAACCATCTTTACAAGTCGGACATGTTGGCTGTGAGCTTGGGCAGCGGACACAACCGTTGGAGTCGGTGGCTGTGGACGTCGATGTCGTGGATGTGGAGTCTGCTCTCTCAAAGAGTTCATACCCTTTCAGGGAAAAAGATTTGGTGGGAAGCACCATGGTCTTGCAGTTATTTTGTTTGGTAAGTTTTATAATAGTAGTTTCAAGTGAAAAAGTAGGGAATGGCTCTTTGTGATAGTGAGGAATGCGAAAGATGTGCGTTTTCGGTGTCTCTTTCAGGGGTGTAGAGGACAGTACTAAAGTATTCCGGCGATATGAAGAAATAAAGTATATGCAATACCAAAAGGATCTGGCAATAGACGTTAACTTGGTATATTTAAAGTCCCAGGTCTAATTACAACGGACGGGAAGAGCACAGCTTACGCGCCCCCTTCATGAAGAGGTCTCGAAATTTACCCGATTTGGAACAAGGGCCTAGAACGTTTCAATGAATGGGCTATACAATCAATATCTTAGAGACGAGACATCTGGCGGAAAGACTCTGTGTTGTCTTTGATAACGATCTCAGAAACACGGTCCACAACTGTGTTGAATTGTAGGTCTTTAAGGGTTTGAGAGGAAGCGGATGCGGTCTTCAAGGCAGCGATGGAAGAGACGACAGCGGACTTGGTCTCCATGATCTTGTCGTCTCTCAATTTGTTCAGTAGTGAAATATTCTTTTCTCTTACGTCAGATGAACCCTTGATTTTGCCTTTGGATGCAGTGAACATGGAGTGCACAGCTTTACAGGTGTCAAGGACTGTAAGGATGGTGTGGGGAGCTTTCCATGTGCAGTCTAGTGGAATTTCTGGGACGCTGGAATACTGCTTAATGACCGTATGAGAGTCAATGTCACCACTTAAGAACTTTTTGACCACGTTGATTGTCTTAAAGGACCATTTCTCTACTTCTGTCAAATGAGTTAGGTCGGTTTCATCAGGTACGCCATCCAGATCACCTGCGATCAATTTCTCTTGGAGGGCAATGACCTTGTTATAGTCTTTACCAGAGATGTTTTCCAAGGCAGGGATCTCCAACTGCTCATCAACCCCAAAGTTCCAGAAAATTTTCATGTCTCTGTTATCCCATTCTTCTTCTTCCAAAGCGGCACTCTTATACTCTGTGATCAAGTTTTTGTCATTGAGCAATCTGCCTAATTTAAGACCTTGTAAAGCCAAATGTTTCTTCAAATAACTGTTGCGTAAGCGTGTTTGAAATTCTAGCATTTGTCCCAACTTGTTGAATGCGCACTTATTAAAACCAACTTTACAGAAATACACTGTCTCGGTCTCGTTGGATTTGTAGATTTCGTATCCTTTCTCCAACAACTGAACAGAAGGTTTGGTGGTGGCCAGACGTGTGGAGAGGTATTGGTTTAAAATGTCATACTGGACATTTTTGATCTTAAGGTGATCCCAGTGTTGTTGTGCTTGCGTCTGACAATTCAGGAGCGTATACAGTTGGATCAACCACAGACGAAGATGAAATTCGTGTTCGTCTTTTAGGATGGCTGACTCAAGAATGCAGAGACACGTGAATATAGTTTCCTGAGAGTAAGATTGTATCAACAGAGACTGAACGATGAATAGGATGAGCTCAGACGAGGCCGAGAAATCCGTCTTGGACTTAGTTCCAAGAAGTGATTGATAGAAGTTATACTTGGTCACCATATCTTTCACGAAGTCAGGAGACGTTAGTAGTGACTTGTTTGCAAGAACACTGAATTTTGTGACGTTGACCTCCCAAGTCAGGCCCTTTTCACCTCTTGGGATCTCTTGGGACTCAAACCACTTAAGAAGCTTCTCAGTATCCAAGTGGGACATGTAGTGTTTGATATCAAAAAAGGAACAACTCTTGGTCCCCATGCATTGTAGGTATTGGAAGACAGCTTCATGAATGTCTTTGCCAGACTGCAATTGTAATTCCACGTTGGCCAGCAGAGAGTTTCTCGTGTCATACTTAGCAATGATCTCAGAAATGTCTTTGTTTAACTTTAACGAACTCTTGACGAGATATTTCCATGTGTCGAAGTCATCAAGCTGGTAAGTGCATAACACGGTCTCACTCCAGTTATACAACTCCTCCCAATTCTCCAAAAGGTCGAGAGAGTGCAATAGGATGATCTGCAGCTCCAGGTCAAGCTTGTCGCCTTTGCTGAAATCGAGAATTTCCTTAACTACCTGTTCATTCTGGTTGTTCGCCTGTAGTAGCTTTACCAGCACGTATACCTCTTGCTCACTGGCCATAGGTTTCAATGATTCTGCAATCTTCAAACCGAGCTTTGGGAAGAGACCTTTCTCTAAGACAGTGGCATCAGGGGCACTGGCGGCTAATTGACAAGTGAATGCAGCCCACAGACCAAACAAGCGCTGAGAAGATAAAGACTTCAAGGCCATTGCACTCTTTTGCAGAACTCTGTAATTAGCAGTCTCAACTCCCAAGTGGAACCACTTGGTGAGGATGTCAAACGAAGGATACTTCTTTGCAGCGTTTTCGTACACTTGCAACGCCTCCTTCTTCATTCCAACGTCATTAAAAATACTATTGAGAAGTTCTAAAGACTTTGTGTCGTTTGGTGTCTTGTTGAATATCTCTAAGCAGTTTCCAATGGCCTCGGACTGCTTACCTGATTGTAGAAGAACGTAGTTATACAGTACTTGGTGGTACGTGCTCTTGGGGTACTTCTTCATGAGCTTCTGCGCAGACGTCAATGCGAACTTGAATGTACCATTGTCGCATGCTGTGAAGATCTCCTCCTCTTTGGCCGACATTCCTGTAATAGGGTCTTATTAAGTAGTTAGTATACCATCAGTTAGTACCCATCTCGAAAATGGGCGAGCATCAACAGTATGAGAAAGGCCGGGTAACACTTCCGGGATAGTTAAGAAGCCCTGCTCTTTCCGCTAGTAGAAAAATTTATCAGTGCGATGAGCAGGGCTTTTAGTATTGATTCTCTTTGGTAAAGGCCAGTTAAAGGGAACAAGAGGAGCTTAATAATGTCTGCCATCTACAAAGTACTTTCTGGACGTTCTTCCAAGGAGTCCGAAGAGAAAAAGTCCCACATTAATAGACAGAGAGTGTTACTCATCTCGTCGAGAGGTATCACCTACAGACACAGATACCTCATCTCTGACTTGTACTCTCTATTGCCACACGCCAGAAAAGAGCCAAAGCTCGACACCAAAAAGCAGCTAAACCAACTGAATGAGATTGCTGAACTTTACAATTGTAACAACATCATCTACTTCGAGGCAAGAAAGCACACTGACTTGTACATGTGGTTGTCGAAGCCACCAAACGGACCTACAATCAAGTTTTATGTTCAGAATATCCACAACACAGAGGAGCTTAATTTCACTGGTAACGCACTCAAGGGATCCCGCCCTATCTTGTCATTTGATGGTGCTTTCGACGACGAACCACAATTCAAGCTGATGAAGGAGATGTTCATCCACACTTTTGGTGTTCCACCAACCTCTAGAAAAGTGAAACCATTTATTGATCACGTCATGTCCTTTTCCGTTGTTGATGGTAAAATCTGGGTTAGAAACTACCAGATCTTAGAGCAGGCTGAGGATGTCAAAAACAGAGACGATTCCGATGTTTCACTTGTAGAGATTGGTCCAAGATTCGTCCTGACTCCAATTGTGATATTGGAAGGCTCATTTGGTGGACCAAAGATTTATGAGAACAAGCAATATGTGTCGCCAAACTTCGTCAGAGCACAGATGAAACAACAGGCTGCAGAGGAGGCTAGAGCTAGACATGATGCAGCTCAGACTTTGAAGCTGAAGAAGAGAGACCATGTCCTGGCCATGGATCCATTGTCCAACGAGGCTTTGTTTAAGGGTAAGAAGTAAGAAAAAGTTTTTTATGACATTTAGGTTTATTAATTGCATGAGTTTGGTATTAATTGTTGCTATAAGTATTAGTAGTACTACAGGTGAAGTGGTTTAAAAAGAAGAGTGTATTCCTGAATATTTTCTTCATTATGTGTACACAAGTCGTAATCAGTTTTTTAGAAGACACGACCGTTCTAGAGTTTTTGTTGGCCAGGCCATATGTGTGTGTTTGTTTGGTGAATGATAGGTTCCGGTACGTGTTTATGTGTAAACGACATTAATTTAGTGCTTCTCAGCAGCGGCCTCAGCCTTTTGCAAGTACTCCTGGATGAACTTCTCCTCTTCTGGGGAGGAAGCCTCAATCTTTGGGGTCTTAGAAGGACCAGCAGCGAATGGGTTTGGCAATGCAACCAAAAGAGTGGCACACAAAGTGGCAATAGAGATCTGGGAGCAGTTAGTACAACATGACTTTGCCAGTACAGTCTTTGTTTGTGGGTCGTAGCTAGTGAAGAAGTAGGCACAACTTGAGTCGGCACTAGTGCATTCTCCACTCTAAATAGACCAAAAAGAACGTACTTGGTGAGCAGGAACAGTTCTTCCAAGGATGGTGTAAGCGGAACCCATTGTCAAAGTGAATTGGAAGAGTAGACTAGGAACTAAGCTCAGCTCCAGTATTTAATGAACCCGTTTTTCCTGGTGTGCTTTTGACGGTCGTTGGCTTTTTTCCAGAGTGCGCGAACCGGGTTCAGGCGCGGCGATTTCATTGGCTCACACAGTCTTTTCAGTGTGTGTAAATGCCTTTGCCACTTAATTGCCCTCATTTTCTTCTATCTGAGATCTACTAACTACTAGAGTTAGTGTGGTGCAAGTTGCGTGAGCTGAAGACCGCAATTAGTGGAGTTACCTCCGGCCGCATGTCTTATCAGTCACGTGCCGCGCTTTCATAAACAATCGCTTAAGAGGCATACCTCTGTGTACACACACTGGTGAGTGTCTTTGGAAAGTAAACTGGCTGAAATTGAACACGAAAAGTCCCTAAACTGCACATGGCGCTTGCTCCAGACGTCAGTTTTGTGGTGAACCAACTGCGGACGCAGTATCTTCAGGTGGTGGACGATGATCAAAGCCGAAGAGTCATCAGGCCGTTCCCTCAACGGTCGGTGGGCTCCGAGTTCAGTGAGCTTTTGACGAGGATGGAGAGTCCTCCGATTCCGGTTGATGTTCTTGAGGAGTCAGAACTACAGAAGAGGTCAAATGAGCGTAATGCCGTCATTAACGAGGAGAGTGAAGAGGAGACACAGGAGCACCACGAGCAGTTGAGCAAGACGGGCTTTATGGACTCGCTCAGGAGCTCATTAGCAACGCTGAAGATGGGCACGCTCGATTCCGAGGCATCACAATCACAGTTGCAGCTGCTTCAACAGCAACCGCGAAGACAGTCTTCGCTGACTGGTAAGAACATGCTTTCCAAGCTGTTCAGGAACGCATCGAGCTCATCCACTGTTGATAGACGAAGCTCTGGCGCCACATCCATTAACAAAAGTGACGACGATGATGACGACGATGATGATGACGATGAGGACATCAGCATGAGTACACAGAATGATGAGGAACATCCAGGCGATGAGACGAACATTGAGATTAACGAAAACGCCGACACTGTGCCCACCGAAGAAGGAATCCTCGTCGACCAGAACTACTCGGATGTCAACAATGCAAGTAATACAGGGAGGTTTAACGATGGTAAATTTTTGTTTGGCGACTCTGTGTCATCTGGTGATGATGATCTGCTATTAGATTCTGACTTTAGTGAAGATGATGCCGATGTTTTGGACTCAACGTATCAGAGCTCGGGCCAAATAAACTCGTTTTCTTCTAAGTCATCCTCAGCAGCCACACCTTCAAGGAGTGCTAATAGAAGACTCTCTTTCGACAAGAACAAACCAAAGCTTAGAAGAAGAGCAGAATCTTTGATACCCAAGAGAGCAGAGTCAAACGAGTCCTCACCGTTAATACACTCTAAGTCTATATCCAACTTGGAGCACTTACCACAGTTCGAGAAAGTGACTCCGCCATCAATATCACAACAAAGTATCTCTTTGCTTTCTTCATTGATTGGTAAGAAACCAAATGTTGAGAAAAAAGCTACACTTGAAGGCTTTCTTTTTGTTAGTGGTGAGAATATCTCTAACAAATCCGATGTGATGGAGTTGAAAGTGTGGTTGCCTAACGAGATGACCATTGAATTGATAATACGAAAGTCTGTGAAGGTCTTTGAAGCTATTGGATTTATACTTTTGAATGTATCAAAGAAACAACCCGATTTGTTGGAACATGAATATTTACAAACTCCCAACAGGTGGTGCTTAAAACTTGTTGATGACGATGGTGAGCCATATGAAGGATCATTTGGGTTATTAGATCGGTCGAAGCTCATTGGGTCTTTTGGGTCTGAGGAGGTAGCACTTTGCCGTGTATCTGACTCTGAATTTGAAGAGAACGAGAAGACAACACCCTATTCAACTTCAACGAATGGTCGGTCTGGTACCCCTTCACCCGTGAAGAATAACAATCAAAACAATTACTACAGAAGTATCATCCCTAAAGTTGACAATGTTGTAAAGGATGCCAAGAAGGTTACTGTTACTGTGTTCGAATACCCATATAATCCAGATACAAGTGCACACCAGTCTTTTGAGCTTCTAGTATCTGACCATATCAACGATATCTTATTGAAGTACACTAAATCGAACAACATGGATCCTAACGATTATGTCTTGAAACCCCGTGGAGAGCAATTGGTTCTCGATCTGAATGATGATATTAGTTCTCTTGACGGTAATTATTCACTGGAGATTTTGACGAAGAGGAAATCGAGAATTCTGAAACTGAAGCGAAGAGCATTGTTTGTCGATAGTACGCTTCCAACAATCAATTCAAATCTGACACCACAAACACTTGTACTCAATAACAGACTGGAAGATCCTGCATATGTCCAGGCCAAACCACCGTCACAAGTCACCACCTCCACTTCAGCAAAATCAAAGTTCTCATCATCAGCGCCAAAGTTTTCATCCTCCTTCAAATCTAGAAACTCGTCCAAGAACAACTTCTCTTTGAAACAGCCCACAGAATCTCAGCTCCCGCCGTCAGTTCTTACTGGCCAATATCTCAAATATACCGTCTGGAGACGCTTACCAATGTCCTTCATAAATCGTCATGAGCGTACATTGGCCATTGATGGCGAGTACGTGTACATCATGCCCAACGACGAAAAGAACTGGTATGATACGAATTTCAAAAACACAACATTTCATGTCTCGCAGATACTTAATTGTAAGGTGAGCAAGAGAGTGCCCGCAAACTTTAAGATCGTGGTTATGAAGACGAATGGCCCTAAAAGATATGTGTTTGAAGCTGCCAATGCTTCAGAGAGCAGGGACATCGTTGAAAAGCTACAGACCTTGAGGGATGCTTATAAGATAAACACCCAATCGGTGACCTGACGAACCTTCACGTTAATGCTATGAACACTTATGACAACCCAGAAGTAGAGCTCATGAGTATGTAGCCTAAAACCCCATAGTGTGCCCCTACCTCATCGAGTTGTAAAAAAAAAAACTTCGCACGAGAAATTTCTACTGAATCTCTCTTAATATCGCATCTACTGACTCGCCTATCACCATCAAGAAAACATCATACAATGGCGACCAACCTCAAGCCTGGAGTTGCATGGCTCAACCTCAAGAAGAAGTCCAAAATTACCAAGGGCAAGAAGCCCAAAACAAAGAAGGTAGACAAGACGCAGTCCATCATTGACAAGATCACCGCAGATTTGGATAAGAAGACCGACACCAAAGATGTTGCGAAGATGAAACAATGGGCCGAAGAGAACGATATCCCACTAGATGACGTATCTAAGACATACAATCTTCCGGAGGCGAAAATTGAGGACACGAAAGACCTTTCGGAATCAAAGAAAGAATTAGGTAAATATCTGGCTATAGATTGTGAGTTTGTTGGTGTTGGGAAAGACGGACTGGAGTCAGCTTTAGCACGTGTTTCAGTGGTAAATTTCCACGGCCATACGGTTTATGACAGATTCGTTCAACCCCGTGAGCGTGTGACAGATTGGAGAACCTGGGTTTCAGGTGTCACTCCAGCACACATGAAAGAGGCCATTGACTTCAAGACGGCACAGAAGGACGTAGCTGATTTATTGGAAAAGCGTGTCCTTGTTGGACATGCCGTGGAACATGATTTGGAGTCGCTGTTCCTCAGTCATCCAAAGTCAATGATCAGAGACACTTCGAAGTTTCCAGCTTTCAGAAAACTATCTAAAGGCAAGACTCCTGGCTTGAAGAAGCTGGCCAAGGAGATTCTCAAATTGGACATCCAAGGAGCCGAACATTCCTCAGTTGAAGATGCTAGAACAACTATGATGCTTTATAAGTCCCATAAGAAAGAGTTTGAAATGTGGGCAACGGCGAAAGCGCATTCAAGCAGACATTGATGATCTTCCATTTGCATTTCGTCCATAATATAAAACTTACGACTAGTTTTTAATGTTTACGATTTCTACGACCTTTTCTATATCAAAAATCAAATGTAGGATCAAAATGTCAAATGCGTGTCAAAGTTCAACTGCATAAGGTCGTAAGCGTATAAAGTAATGCACAAAATTAGGGTAAATATGGAAGTTCATTCAAAAAGGCATAAAAGAAGAAAGCGATGTAATAGGAACTAGAGAAACATAGGATTTCAAAGTCCAATGAAGCAAAATGTATGGTAATGATGATCAATGATAATATTTGTATCATTGACAAATACGTTGGATGATTGGCTTAATCATGAAACCTCTTTGACTATCTGGTTCTGCTGGAGTGACCCCAGTCACAACAAAGTCTTTCAACCCCGTTAGTTTGTAACGAGAGAGGAGGTCATCAATTATAGCAAATGTCTTGTCAACTTCCTGATACTCCGGCATGACACTGGCAATAGCGGCAACGTTGAAAATTTCAGCGAGAACATCAATAGGAGCAGCAGTCTGGATTAACTCTCTTAACTTAGGCTTGATAACGATGTACATTCTGATGAACAGCTGTGGATTCTTCGTTCCAAGAAGCTTCAGGAATGAGAGGAAACGAAGATTTGACTTCTCGTTAGCAGAGCCATTCTTAAAGTAAACAGAAGCCTGGTAAAGTGTCAAGTAAGCAGAGTCGTGGTTGTCAATCATGAAGTCCAAAAGGAGTTTTGGAACATGCACTTGTTCGTCCAGCACAATGTAGCTGTCATCGTAGTCAATGTCATCTAAGACAGAGCGGAGATCACTTGGCTTTGAGATCAAAAAGATAAAGAACAAATAAGATAATGCCTTAGGATCCAATGTTTCATTCTTGTAACTGGCATTCATCATGTCATTCATGAATCTCACTTGGAAGAATGTCTTCAAAGAGGCAATAGAGGAAGCTTTGGCATAAGGCAATTGCAACCCTCTAACCACAAAGTGCAACAAAACTTGATCCAAGTTATTTTCGGTAATGGCGATCTGGCTCATAGCCTCAATCTTTTCAAACATATCGCCAAACAAGGACTTTCCCTGCATCAGCGTAGTAATACAATCACAGTCAACAAACTTCTCCTTGATGTTCATTGATTCAATGCAACCAGTGATGAACTTGAGACCACCTTGGTAGACCGCACTATGTCTAGAGTGTGTAATGACAACAGCGAGCCAGAACATCTTGGAGAAGAGCTTGGAGTCAACAAGTAAACCTTCAGATATTTTACCCAAAGCAAAGACCGTACAAATAGCCAAGTACATGTATCTTGGATCATTAGGAGACTCGGCGGAGACATCAGCAATGTAACTAAGAACAGTAAGAACCAGCTCATCAGAAACACCACCCTTGGATAAAATACCCAACAAAACCAACGCTCTTCCTCTGAGAACAGAGTCAGTCTTACAAACAGCATCCAAGGCGTATCTGTTCCATCTGGCCATCCAAACGGCCTTCTGACCTTCACCAGCAATTTCAATAACCTCGGATAAAGAGGCAACAAGTGATTCAATAGTACTGATTCTGTTTGAGAATTTCGTAATCTCTGTCTGGAAACTATCAGTACTATCTCTGTTTAAACCGAAGAGCAATCTGGATCTGTGGGATGTGAAATGCTCAACAGTAGTTTTGATGATACCCTTACTGTCATCAGACAATGTTTTTTTAGTCATGAATGCCTGTAAAACATTCAACATTAACTGGTGACATCCAACCCTAAGATTTATTGGACCAACATCAACTAAAATGGTAATGATGTGGAAAATATCTGGCAAGAACATTTCAGTCAAAGTCAAAGAGTCAAAGAAGAGAGAGACAGCAATATGAGTCAAGACTGTGATCTCAGTCCATGTGCCATGCGATTCTAAGGAATATTGACCTTCAACATTTGGGAAAGGAATGTATGTTATTTCTCTCAGTCTTTTTACGACATAGCCACAAACCTCAATGGTTGGGGTTGAAGCCAAAAAGGAGATACTCGTCATCCAGTCTTTACCCTCAGCTTCACGATCGACAGCGTTCAAGACAATTTCGTCAACAAGAATATCACTTATTCTGTCCTCCAGACAAATTTTGCTGAATATGGAGAGGGAGAAGGCACTCAGGAAAGTCGAATCCTTCGTAGAAACGGACAAGAAGCTTCTGATGAGATCCGAGACCAAGTCTTTGCCGTGTTCATCGTCAGACAAGTAAACATGTTCATAGAGATTAGATATCCATGGAGAAACGTACAAAATGGCAGAATAACGCTGACGAGGAGTGATCGTGTCACTATAAACTGAAAAGAATGATTTGACAAATTCTAGTGTGATTCTGGGCATCGAAAGAGCAAGCTTCTCAGAGATTGAGACGACAAAAGAGTTGTTATCCCTTGGAAAGTAGACTTCATGAAGCTGAGCAAGCTCTCTTCCAATATCAAACTTGAAGTGCCTTTGGGAAGCAGCAAGAAGATTGTAGGAGATAGATCTAACTTCATGGGAAGAAGATGTCAAACCGAGGAAGACAACGTTGAACAGCTGGCCAAGCATATCTTCAGCACCATCATTCAAACCACGTTGAACATGGTCACCACTAGAAGAATTCAAAGTTCTGCGTTTGGTGAAGTACAGTAGTCTCATAATCTCCAAGAATTTAGGGGAAGCAAGAATGATTTTGGAACCATCTTTGAAAGTGACAGTCATCTCATTTGGAACAGTTGTGGTCTCTGTGGCAGCAACACTAGCAACTTCGTCAAGCTTGAACACATCATTCAAAATAATCTCCTTTAGTTCACCTCTGATCTTAGCACGCTGTGGAGTTGTACGTGACACTTGCATGTTGTCGTTACCAATTTTCAACATAACTGGTTCAAATCTTCCCATCTCACTGATAAAGATGGAAACGTCACTGAACTTCACTCTGACATCGTTATATACACGAACGGCTTCTTTAGAAAGACCCAAGTTCATAATAGTCTTTCTATCTTCCATACCTGAGCTAAATGTGAACTTTTCAGCACCAAGAGCACGGAAAGCGTCAGGAGTTTTAAAGGTTGTCAACAAAAGTGGGTAGAGACCAGATGAGACGTTATAGTAGATAACGGACTGACAGTTGTCACGAAGTTGATCCGGACCAATGTGACTCAGTCTGGCCATCAGCTGTCTTGGGAAAAGTAATGAACCATCATTACCTGTACAGTCAATGACAAAGATGTACTGCTGATCCCAAACCTTCGAGAACACCTGAATGAAACGGTAAAGAACCAAGTCTTCGTCCATATCCTTGATCTTTTCATACTCATTATAGGAGAAAACAACCATGTGAGTACCTTCCTGATTGAAAGCGTTGTGAATGAATGGACACTCTAAGAGCTGACCCAGATCCTTGAGAGAATATTTGGTCATGAATTCATAAAGTTCGGGATTGGCCTCAGGTGTGATGGAAGCCGGGAGCTCGTACCCAAACGACATGGTAGGTTGGCCGACTATCATGAAGAACTTGTCAACCTGAACGGCAATGCTCTTGAAGAATAGGATGTCGCTCGTAGCCTGAGCACTTGTCAAGAACTCATGTCTGACAAGATCCCAGTGTTCATAGACATATGCATGGAAGAAGTTGAAATCACTGTCACTAATCTGAGAGATTTGAAGTTGTTCAAAGTCAATGGCTTCACCCATTTCAGACAGATCATCGAGGAACTCAGCGACACTCTGGTTCAAAGCGGCTAATTCAGTCTCACGAGTTTTAAGCAAAGGCCATCTCAAAGAGGAAATGGTACCATTGGCCATGTTCTGTAGCACTTTTGCTAGTAAAAGGAAATTTCTTTGTGTTTGACGAGTTGGGACATCGACAATTCTTTCGGACTCTGGACTGACAATGGCAGGACAGAGGAACCTCAAAAATATGAAGGAACCAACAGCAATAACTCTAGAATTAGCAAACTTTTTATCAACAGCGAACGATAAACTCTTACAAACATACTTGAACTCCACTGGAATAAGATCTCTGGAGGAAATGATGGTGTTCACAAGCTTCTTGAGATAAAACATGAAGTTTTCTAAGTTTCGTACTGCATCCGGATCGCTAGCATCCAGCTTCTCAACTTCGAAGGCTAGACCGGAGTCTCTGATTTCGGTTAATATTGGTCTTAATGTGCTTACCAAATATTCACGACCAATAGTTCTTCCAAATGCAGACAAACATCGTGAAGCAAACGAGTTACGTCTTAGAATGTCAGAGTACTTCATTGCAGAATGGATTTCCTCATTGACCAAGTAAGATACCATAGGAGCAGACTGGTTCATGGAAGAGGCTAATGAGAGGGCACATGAAGCAAGTGCTGGTGCCTCGTTAGAAGGACAAGACTTGGCAACAGCTGACAGAAGAGTTGGGTTATCAATGATTAATTTGAAGATTCCGACCACGAAGCGATTTTTATCAGCAGCAGCATGTGTTGTGTCTATAGCAGAGTAACTCTGAATTATACTAACAAAAACCTTCAAGAAAGACACCCTGATGGCCAAGTTGGTGTGGTAACCAATTGGTAGAGCGTATGACAGACCAACGTCAACATTGGACTTTAGGAGATTTGTCAAAGACAAAACAATGTTTTCAGAAACAGTAGACACCTTGTGTCTAACAGATACAGGGAAACTGTCAACATCACTGAATCTTTCGAGAGCCCTCAAAAAGGTGTTGAAGTAGATACTAAACAAACTTGACTTGGAAAACTTCAGCTCACGCTCATTCAGAACCTGCGGTGCCTCCAACACTAGTCCATCAAGAAGAAGCGCTAAAGCCTTTATACTCTCAATGCAAACGTCAATGTAGATAAACTCCCACTCCTTGGAGGTGTGTTCATGGTGATGTTTACGATGTTCACTGTCTTTGCAATCACAGCCAACATTTACGGCTTGTTCAAACCAGTTGTAGACCAGTCTCAGAAACTTATTTCTGATCTTGAATGCGTTACGCATGATGAGCTTGTCATTGTTCATTTCAAGCTTCGTGAATAAAGTAGACATTCTGATTCTCATTTTGAGCATGTTGACATCTTCATTAGCCTTTGTGTCAACAATAATAGCCAACTTCTCGACACAACGAAGAATCAAAATAGACACACCAAAGACAGTTACTTCATCACCATTGTCCAATACTGCTTTCAATAGCGTGATAACGTGTTCCATGATAGTAAAATCTCTGTGCGAAAGTGTCTCGGATCTGTTGTATAAGTCATCAACAATAGATACAAGAGACTTGATGATTTTTGGATATGTCTTAGCGTTTGCCTCTGAAGCTAAAATTTCCTTCGCATTTTCTCTTGTAACCAAACTATCTTCACCAAGCATTATGAACTGTTGACTAATGAACAGATCAATTTTGGTGTTAATATCCTCTCTGATATCCTGAGTGTACACTTCAGAGTTTGGAATCTCCAAATCGGCAAATATTCCAGAAATGGCAGCAAGACAACCAGCATAGTTTCTAAAGTTTGACATCTCAGTCTGTGTTAGCTCATCGTAGTCTGACTTGGCAAGTCGATACCATCTATCATAGAGTCTTTGCCAGAAGTTGATAAGAGCGATAGTAGGGGTGTTGACATTCAACATGAATTTTCTAATCTTCTTCTGCAATGCTACCTGACCAGTAATGAGACTGTTATCATAAGCAACAGCACGGTAAAGATCACGATTGTAGTTCAAATGCGTACCTTGCAACTCAAAATCATCAACAAGGGCCTTGAAAGCTCTCTTGATTAAAGAGTAAGAGTCAGTGGCTGGAGCAGCGACACACATCAAAAGAGCTTCTTCAACAAATGCACGGATGTCAACATGGTCAACTTCAGCCATTCTTGCTTCTTTGAAGTAAGAGTGTTGCTCTAAGATGCCATAAAGCTTAATCCTGTAATCCATAACTTTGACAAAATACTCCAAAGTATCTTTTCTCCGTGTCTCAGAAGAACTCACGTTGGCAATAGATTGGGCCAAAATATAGAGGATCATAGCACATCCAGTATAGGAAGCAACAACAGCATCTGAGGTATCTGATATATTGGTCACGGAGATAAAACTTTGAATGAAATGCTTTGATGCCTGAACTAATCTTGGGGAGCTGTCCCTAGCAGCTATAGAGAATGGTTCCAAAATATCATTGACGTTTTCCAAGAGTCTGTGTACTTTTTCAGCAGCCGGTTCATCAACAGACGTGAAAAAGTAAGCATGCGGCGTCTTTCTGAAGAGTTCAAAAGCATTAATCATCACTTCACGTGACATTTGAGACAATTTTACTAAAGATTCCTTGTCTTGATTTGAGTATCTGCTTGTGTCGTCAAATGAATTGGTTGAAGCATGACCCAGGACATGGTTCGATGAATGGTGGTGCTTGAGCAAGTTTTTGGCGGTGTCTTTGAGCTTGTCAGCTTTTGGAGTGGATGATGTATTGGAAGAAGGAGTGGACGTTCTTAAAGAATCTATCATGCCCGCGGATTTATAGTTGTCCCTTTGAGGCTCAATGCTGGAAGCAGACGAGTTAGTCTTGCCTAGACTGGCAGTATCATCTTCATCAATGGATGGATTGTAAGAGTTACTCTTAACAAGTCCACCAACTCTCATCATAACTTTTCTCAAAGCTGGATACATGTCCATCAGCATCTGGTGGTTTGCACTTTTGAAAGTCTGAGTCTCCAATAAAGTTCTGAGAATTGAGCAGGTTATATTTAAAGTGTCCAGTGCAGCATTCTCATCGTTTAATGTCTCAATGAGCAAAGGAGCAGCCTCTTTAGGTCTTAGAACACAAATAGATGAGAAATAATTCTTTCTTTGTTGTTGCAACAGTTCAAGTTCCATTGAAGACCCATTGAAGATCAATGGAGAGGGTTTGCTCGATTGAATTGGAACAAGAACTCTCCGCACCATTTCAAAATGCGTGTGTGTGAATTGAATAATTGTATGCGCTGGTTCCAAAGTGGTAATTGATGCAGCAATACGAGCCAACGTCACCATAAAGTCCAAACTCTCTAAAACAGAAGTGTTATCTGACGAATCCTTAGATTGTTGCTCGTCTAAGGTCTTGATGACCTGAGAGAGAATCTTCTGTTTCTTATTTGAGCCAAAGTTCGTTAGTTTCTTCAATGCACTTTTCTTTTCAGAACCACCACCACTATGGGACAAAATTGATGGATTCAAAGCAACAAGAACAGCCATAAATCTGAAAGAGGTTTTCAATGGTCTTGTTGCACCTTGATTTCTAACACCAGAAGCAGTCATATCTGGCATCTGACTAAGCTCATCAAACAAGACATCTGCCTCTATAGCAACTTTAGAGTCTGGCCTCGTACAGTTTAGAAATTGTGTCGGCCTTGATGAAATCCAAATTCTGAGAGCTTTGAGGAAAAAAGAGAGCACAAGTTGGCGGTACGAGGCTTTCTTAACACTTGCAAGTATGACTCTGATGTGCTTGAGGTATTCATATAAGAGTTCTTCGTCTAGGTACACGGAGGAGAATAGTTCCAAGTATGGCGCATAGTCACCATCGTTACTGATATTGTGTTTGAACACTGTAAGTTTTGAGACCGTGAAGTCGAAAAAATCAGATCGATTAGAAGCAGCGATGAATCTGAGGATGGCTGCACAATTCAAGTCGATTTCTTCAAACAGCACTCTAGTTCTCAAATCTTCGTACATGGTGGCTTGTGTGAGAATTTTCCCGTTTATGAGAGCCAATTCCTTTGTCAAGGCAGCAGTGGATTTGAGTCTTGATACCAAGAGTATAGTCTTCTTAGCGATACTGGATTCAAATCTATCTGGTGGAACAGTGTGATGCTCAACTACTTCACTTCCAATACCTAAATTGAGAACTGATGTAAGTGATTGCAATGACTGGTTTGAATCGATAGAGGCCTTTCTTTGGAAGGGCTCCTTAGAGTCCCAGTGAACTTTGCACAAATCTGCCAGGAGTCTAAGAATTATGAGAATCGAGCTTAACGATTCTGTTGATCTTTGCTTCAGAATCAGGTAATCGTCGATCTCGTTTATCTTGGAAAGCATGCTATTTGAGCATTTAAGAATATCAGACTGAAGATGCGACGAAGCCATGTTGATCAGAGCCTTTCTTGAGCTGAGGAAAAGCTGTGATTCTTCCACCTCAACCATTGAGAGCTTGGATTCGAGTGGCAATACTGTATAGATTTTGTCAAAGATGTAAGAGACAACCGTCTTGTCACTCGACGGATCGAGGGCGGCAGTGTTTAGCTGTGGCATCCTGGAGTGCTTGATGACTGTTATGTGTTTTGTGCAAGCAGCAAGGGCAGCGTGATGTGTTGTTCAGTTGTTTGCCCAGGTGTTGACTCTGGTCAAGAATGAAAGAACGTGGTGTGTGTAATTGGGCAACAAGGAGTGACCGATGAAGCGCTAGAAGGGTACACGGAGAAGCTGAACGCACAGTGGTCAACTTGGACAAGCCCGTTCACAGCTGTGGAGCTGGGCGCCTAGGGATGTTGTTGAAGCTCGGCGGTTAGCTGGGGGAAGGGTCGGGCCTTCTGGAATGTCACTGGCGGCCGCGGGCAGGAGCGCAACAGAGGGCGAGTTCGTTGAGGAGGATTGGGAGACCGGAAGGAGGGGTGACTAGAACTGTTTCCGGGTGTCACAGTATCGCCGTGATGGTCGCTGTAGTTGTAGACCGTTAGCTTTGGGTAGCACTGGAGTGGTTGGTGAGTTCAGCGCGGCTTCGTTTCACAAGGGAAAATCGAGAATCGCCCAAAGTTCTAACAGCCAACGGCCAACGGCAACGGCGCCCGTTTGCGCGGGACACGACTACAATACTTCCGAGTTCCACACGCGCATAGCTTCCCAGGCAGGGGGTGAGCGGAGGCAGGGTCTTTAGTGCAGACTACGTGTGACCCTGGTACTGTTCCTTACAGTTATCAACGTGTTTCTTTATTGTAAATTCTCTAAATTGATCTTTTGACCAGCTCCCAGACCCACTGACTTTACTGAAATCCACCCCTGAACAGCAAGCACTAGCGAGTTACCGTCACAACTGTGCGTCCAGGCGTCTCTGAAAAGCGACCATGTGTATAACCCTGCAAGCGGTTCTCCACACCGGACAAAGAACAGAGTTTACACCCTGAAAAGTCATGTGTCTGCTTTTGCCTCAGGTTAGGGCGCCACAAAGGCTATTGTGTAAACATTGAACACAATCCTTATGTTATAGGAAAATACAACAATATAGACTAATTATTCATCAGCTACCACTACTGATTGTTTACTGTTCCAATAATTTGTAAACCGTTGCGCGCGTTGTATAGATCCGATTTATACAGTTCTATGGACATTTGGGGTACCTTTAAATTAGACTTCTTAGTCAGATGCCCGCCTTTTCCGCAGCTCTAGATCAACAAGGGACAAAACAAGGGGCAGAAATAAGCACCACTTGCAGGGATAGGGACCTCAGGGGACAGAGCGTATAGTACATCTTGAGTAGCGGTTTTATCAAACTAACATCGTTTGTAATCGACACTCTGCCACTGAGCCGTAAATGAGCTGCTCAAGAGCAAGTCCGAGTCATTGGACATTCCGGCACACCCTATTTCTACGAACTCCGTATGCATTCAAGAGAGGTATCATTTAAAATAATAACAGTGGAAGTTTTGTAACATGTGTATATAATTCGATCAGTAGAGGGAGTAGGAAGTCTTTTCTCATGACAGGAATCGCCACAACCAACGGTATTACTGCACAAATAAGAGCCCCATTTTCTTTGAGTGATACCAAACACAAAGAACGACAAATAAGGGCCACTCCGTAGCTGTTTTCCCTGGGAAGTTAGATAGTTGTAATGAGCGTTCTATTATTGCCTGAAGCAGCATTTTAGAGAAACCACGAGAATGTAGAGTAGGTGCCTGAAAAAATACATCACATTTATAGGCCCTCCGTCTACCCCCAATAGATAATAATCACCAACAACCGCATTCCTCAGCTTCTGTGCTATCTCGCGTCCGCCACGCAGTTTTCCGCATTTGTCCGCTTTATCCGTCAGTGGACAAAGCACTTTGTTAGCTTTGGCCCGGACTCAAAGCACAGCAGCTCGCAACACACAATTGGCTACTTGTATGTGGCTAATTGACATTTACTCGGTAAATAAGGGTTGGGTTGGGTGGCTCTTGTCGTCATATATTGAGTTTTGTACTCTAACCAATTCTCGCCACAGAGCTTATAGAACACAAAGCGCAGTAGTAGGCAGTTCTTGGAAATTCACAAGGAGGAAGAGATTCTTAGATAGAGAATTGACAAGACCTCTTCACAATGTTATAACATAGCTGGCAAAATCTCCAAGAAGTTACTCCGATGCTGTCAGAGATAATGAAATGTTTTTCGTGGAAACAACGACACGGCTGCGGCATCAACCGATTTTGAGGTCCCGCCGAGCTTAAAAGGCCAGACCGACAATCTTTTAGATAGACCTTGCAGCTGATTGTTCTGGGTAGGGACATGACATGCCAGAAAAAAGGTGAAGGCTAGCAAGGTGGTATATGTGAATTAATTGGTGATACATATAAATTGCAGTTTATATCAACAATTACCAAATACTCGAGCTCCAGGGTTTACCATTGCCCGGCTAGAACACGTCGTGTTATCTTGTATGTGGCTTGTCGCGAACAAGCCATCAACGTAGAACAATCGACACCACATTATGGTGGTACGTCGTAAATCTCGGCTGTGACGATGACAGTCTATAGTTGATGGTTGAGAAATGAGAGTTTTAACTACACACTTGAAGCTATAACTTGTATCGTAGAGGTATTACAAAAACATACGAGTTTATTTAAATGTCTGTTTGTGCCGTTGAGAATGTAGGTAAAGCCAGCTTCTTGAGCCTCGAACTACTCCTGGTGTAGGAAATTTTACCACACTTGTCATTAGACCACAAAGCCTTTGTGCAAAGACCAACACCAATAATACACTACCAAATAACAATGACACTCTCCAATAATAAATGCATGAGGAACGGATATCTCCAACGTGGAGATAATAATTAAGAAATAAGAAAACAAGAAAAGATATCAAAACACAAGCGATCCATAAAACCAGATAGTAATCCCAATTGCACAAAACATAGAAGACTCAACGGACTTACAAATACTAACCATTGTATTACAAAGGTATTTCTTATCAAAAGTTCATAACACCGTCACATTAGTTTTTTTGTTGTACAAATTTTCTATAGGTTGAAGTCCTCCTTAGAAGTTCAACTTAGTGAAGAACCATTTGTTCTTACCGGCCTGGTATCTCTCCTCGAAAGCCTTCTTGACGGCCTTCTTAGCGTTCTCTCTCTGAGTTGGCTCGGAGAAAGTCTCGGTAGACAACTCGCCCTTGAAGGACTCCACATCAAGTGTATATCTGGTTGGCAACAAGTGGTTGTAGTTGACAACTTTGATGAATGGCTTGACCTTAGATCTCTTAGCAAGCTTCTTGGCACCAGCAGACTTACCAACCTTGGATGGATATCTCTCAACACCGGCAACAATAGCGTGTGGGAATTGATGGGCCTTAGAACCCTCATCGTGTGGTTTCACAATAACAACCTTCTTACCGGCATAACGGCCTCTGACGACAATGGCAACTTTGCCAGACTTGATGAACTTAGCCATGTTTATAGATGCGATGGGTCTGTTAAGAGCTTTCAAAAGAGATCCCCGCACGCTGTGGTCTTCAAAGGTGTTGATATTTCACTTTTGAGAAAATCAGAGTCGCGGACAGCGCTGTGGCGCGAGAATGCTCTCTGGCGATTTTCGTGGGGATTGTGACTGTTATCCGTGATTGAATGTCGTGTGCTTAAGCGCGAAAGTTACAAAACACACCCGGACATCTTATTAACCTAATGGACATCACGTGAATAAGTGTTTTAAAAGCCCTGACCGTTCTTCCCGAACACAACAACGTTCAACTATTCATTTGACATTTGATATACAGGCAGCATGATACTACAAGGATCGTTTTGAAAGGAAATGAAAAATGCAAGATAAAGAACACAAGTACGTAAAAACACAGTTTATTTTGTTACCGAGCAGGCATTTAGATCTCCAGGATCTATACCTTTAAGCAGGCAGCCTTGATTCACTTTTTGGACCTGGAAGATCTAACACTTTTAGCCAAGAGCCTTGAATTCATTCCAGTTATATGCTTTGGTGCAGAGCTCTGATGGTTGGTTGTTGGACTCGTAGATGCTGGTGCCTTGCGCACCAGTGGCTTCTTTGTAGTAGTGTTATTGGAGACAATAGCAGCAGATGCAGCTGCTATCAGTGGATTCTTCTGTTCTTGAGTTGACAAGAGACTGATTGGAAGACCATGATACAGTTTACCTTGGTCTGGTACCTCTTTTGCTGCGGAGCGTGTAGTTTTGCGATTGACCATGTCTTTCAACATGTGTGTATGACTATGGGATTTGGATGACGAGGACGCTGTGGTCATGGATGAAGTCGATCTTGGCTTAACCGGAAACTCGGAAGACGTTGGTGACGTGACAATAGCAGCAGCACTCTTAGCAGCATCCGAGCCCAACACTGTACCAGCACTGCCACTTGGGTCTTCTTCTAGTCTTTTCTGTAATGCCTTTTCTTGAATGAAAAGTCTGGCTTTGTAGAGGACCTGTGTCCATGACGAGACATCCTTCTGGGTGGACTCGAAAACGAATGCAGTATTGTAGGACTCAATGACAAACAATGACGGCGTATCACTTGCAGTTGAGGTAGGTAGCAGTTCTTTAATTTTGATAACGGGGTGTGCCAAACTAATTTCTGTACGGAGTTCCAACTTTGCATCTTCATCTTCTTTACTATCCGACCGGGTGAAAATCAATGCACGACCATTGGTTGTAACAACAAGCAGCCTATTTCTTTTGTCTTCCTCACCAGAACTAGCCGAGAAGAACTTCTTGAATCTGTTCTTGGCCATCTCCCTCAAATCATCAGTACCGTCACTAACATTGTGATTTGTGATTATAGACTTCTCAGCTTCTTCTCCATGTTTCTCCATGTTTCTCAGACCCCTGTAAGAACCGTTTGCAACTTGACTTAACAGCGAAGATGATGAAGAACCAGTTTTATTACCACCCAGTGGAGAATCAACCAGGCGACGCTTGTATTTTTTCTCAATGCTCTCAACAGTGGTCAAATAAACATTGATATCGCCTTTCTTCAGCACCCTTTCTTCACTATCTTTCAAATAATCAACAAACTCCAAATCCAATTTCGTCATTGGCGCCAGTGAGACTGGAGAGCGGAGATTATATACTGGTTTTTTCTTGAAATTAGTCGTAATTGGCGTTGGTGTCTGTGTTGTATGTGTGTGTTGTGAGGCAGCAGGAGCAATACGCTTCTCAGAAATTGGTGGGGGAACAGTGGAATCAGACTCCTTTTGAACTTCCTTTTTATCGTTATGGGCCTTTATAATATCATTTGGTTGGCGAGAGAGCGCTAATGCTGCCGCACCAGCAGCACCACTGGCTGCTCTCATGCTTTCCTTTTGCTTTCTTGCGGCAATGTTGGCCTTGGCTCTCATGAGAACTTGTTGACTTTCCCTTGTTTGTCCTGATTGACCACTTGAGGGTAATGGTGGTGGCGGTGGAGTAGAGCTGATGGACTCTGAAGACTTGTTGTCATTTTGAATTGGTGTAGATGGTGTTGATACAGCTCTTCTTGGTATTGTGATGCGAGTTCTTGAGCTTTGTGAGTGTAACTCTGGCACTGGTAGCATTGACTTGGCAGAGATCTTGTATGGCCCAGCCTGCGGTGGAGGAGGATTCCAGATAGATTCTTTAGAGTTTTTGAAATCAATACCTTGGAAAAAGAGATGAGACTGGATGCCTCTGATGGTGAGACGATCTTTTGGATGAAGGACCAATATCTTCTTGATCAAATCTCTGACAACCATTGGAAATCCAGCTGTGAATGCATACTGTAGTTTGACAATTTTTTGAAAAGTGAGATACTCATTAGTCGCCTTAAATGGGGGTTTACCGGCGATCATTTGATAGAGGATGCAACCAAATGCCCAAATATCACATGGTTTACCAACAGCTTTTTCGTTTAGGAGTTCGGGTGACACATACTCAGCCGTACCAACAAAAGACTTAGATCTCGTATCAGCAGGATAAGCACCGGTTTCTGTATCCCTTTCCATTAACTTGGCGGTACCAAAATCGGTGATTTGTAGCTTCATATTAGTGTCCAAGAGAATATTTTCTGGTTTAAGATCTCTATGAATGACACCATTATCATGCATATACTTGACGGCGTCCAATAATTGGGCGCCATAGTATCTTGTGGTCTCCTCGTTTAATGAGCCATGATCCTTGATCAGTGTGAGAAGTTCACCATTTGGTGCGTAGTCCAAGACAAAGTAAAGACTTGATTCATCTTGGAAAGTAAAGAACATATGAACAATGCCTTCTCTTTTTCCCAGCCTTGAGAGAGTATTCTTTTCAATATTGACATACTTCACTTTTTTCTCTCTGATGATATGGCGCTTGTCAAGAACCTTGACAGCAAATTGGCGACTTGTGTTCTTATCAGTGGCTAATATGACCGTGGAGTAGGAACCTATTCCCAGTGTCTTGCCAAACTTGAAATCCTTGACGCTGCGTCTGATGACTATGTCTTCGTCTTCTCCCTCGTCATTTTGAACAGTCTTGATGGCAACAGCAGCACCACGATCCTGCCATTCTTTCTGTGTGTGTGTGTATGACTGTGGTACGATGGAGGGCACTCCGTCAATAGACATGTCATCATCTGATCCGGATCCCGTATCAACGATCTCAAGTTCCTCCAGAGCCATTGACTCGCGCAGTGTTGATGGAACCACGGGAGAGGTACCAATCAGGGATTCATCTGTACCGTTCTGTTGATTAAGGACCAAATTTGTGGCGGTGAGTGCACGGAGTGGATGATGTGGACGCTCTCTGAACGGGGTACCTACTGGAGACGGTGGTAGAGTTTGTGGTGACTTTGGTCTAGCAATTGGACCCCCATGAGAGGAAATGTGCGTCGGAAGGTCATAAAGAGTGTTACCATCAGGACTGCCATCGTCGTTTAATGTGTAGATCGACTCATCGTCGTTTGTGAGGTCAACAACGCTCGAGTAGTCTCTTCTAGCAAAGGAGAACTCGTCGACCTCTGGTGTGCGCGGATTCCCCGAGTACGTGTGATTGCGCGGGTCAAGCGACATTGCGGAGTTGCTGTATATGTGATTGGTATCCGGGCGCCTTCAATTTATTGGATTACCGCTGCTATGGTCGTTACCGCCGTCGTTTGTATGGAATGTAACATCTGCTTGTATAGCTGTGCTGTGGCCAATTCCATCCACAGCCCCCCACAACCGATTCGCGGGTGTGTCCATACCTCCTGGTATGCGCAGCACTGGCTCCATCCTCGAGCCTTGACTAAGACAGAATCAGGTTTCTATAACTCGCTGAGGCGATTAGTACAGTACTGATCATGAGATAGGCCTCTGGTTTGAGTCTGAGCGTTGGTGAGCGAGCTGAGGCCAGCGTCACTGTTGCGGGCAAAACTCTTATAGTTGATGGCTGATGGCTGATGGCTGATGACGAATGACGTATATGTGCAATGTAGACAGTTCGCAGCGCTCATACGAAATATACATTTAAAAATTTGTATATTACTGTTGAAGCGGTCTACTACGATTAATTCAACGATATTTAGTATCATCCATGCGTTGGATCTGTCTATTGTCATTACCCTATTCAGTAGAGGAACTTTACACACATATACGTGAGTCGCGACGGAAAAAAGTGTCAGAAGGTAATACTCAACAGCTGGGATCTACGAGCTAAACTCTTCAGCTCTCATACCTAAGAACTGTGGAGGAGCACATGCTCGGCCGTCTATATACACGCTCACTTGCCACGATGTCCAGAGCTTCACGCCCGATAAGGCCACGTTCTGAAAGCTCTAAGAGCACCAACCACCGGCCTCAGAAGACTCCAGTGCTTCATATTGGTGGGCTAAACACCGTTCACATACCTGCTATCTCTGCGGAAGAACGTGCTATCATGTTGAGGGAGTTGTACGACAGCTTTAAAAGTTCAACTTTGGAAAAATCATCTTTCTTTCGGTCTTTGCTTGTGGTGAATGAGAACGAGACTGGTGTTAGCCAGCCAGGATTCGTTGACACACGCATGGCTGAAATGATCAATAGCTACCATGTGCCAGAGAAGAGGAAGAGGCTACAGCGTATTTTCAAGATGTATGAACGTGGTGATGTCATTACAGATCCGGACCTCTCGGACCCTCAAGTGAACAGTAAACCACCATCACAACAACAGGGTCAGAAATCACAACGCCCAACCCATAATTATCAACGACTAAATCGCCCAGGTATTCCCAAGCTGAACGATATTGTTCCAGGCTTTGACAATTACAACTTCTCGAGGGACTTCCTTGACCAGATAACGCAGTCTCGTCTTAACACATTGAGACAGTATCTTGATGAGCTGCAGCTCACCGCTAAGCATCATCCACGCTTACAGAATCCAGAATCCTTCAAGTCTTTGACCAAATTGCTCACAATAGTGAACGACCAAACGAATGCTCTTATATCTATTGATATTGAAGCTCACGAACATAACCAGAACACAGTGACCGAGATTGGTATCTCCATTTATGACCCACTCAAAGAAGCCACCTCAGTTTTCCCAAGCTTCAAGAACATTCATTTATTGCCAGAAGAACACATCAGATTGCGCAATGGAGCTTTTGTTGCTGATAATAAGGACAAGTTTCTTGGAGGTAACTCCATTATTCTTCCACAACAAAGTGCTGTCCATCTCGTACAATGTCTTGTCGATTATTATTTTGTTCATCGTACCGCTATGAACATGACAGGAATACTGGTTGGTCATAACGTTGGAGGTGATGTCCAATGGTTAAAGAGGCTAGGTGTTGAGTTTCCAGAAAGTATGCAGATTGTGGATACACAGACGTTATATGGACTCACACATGGTCAGAACAACTCCTCATTGGGGGCTATCTTGAGAAGGTATGATATTCCACATGCCTATTTACATAATGCCGGCAATGATGCATACTATACACTCATGTTGGCAATGAAGCTCAGTGATCCACAATTTAGAAAATGGCAAGGCGTTGATTCTTTCAAAGAAGACGAGATTTATCAGGAGAAATTGGAACAGAGGAAGAACCAATATGATGATCCATTTAGAGGCTCCAGAGCTTCAAAACCAAGAAGTGCAAAATCTAAGAAAAACAACGAGTCTATCACCCCACTTAAATTCGGTTCTTTCACAGGGGCATTGGCAGATGTGTTCAAACCTGCTGGTGGCGCTCGTTAACTATATCCAATCTTTGCAAAACGCTACCAACTAAACAGTGCTAAAAGTTTCAGGTACTTTCCGCTTGTATACCGTATGTAGTAAACAAATACTCACATTTGAGGACATAATGGCTGTCGAATAGTTGTTCTGTTATTAACGCAATTAGATCACCTCTCGCTCCGCGCCAATGTTAGCCGTCGAGTTCCCATATTGACTGATGCACAATGGAGGTGGCGATGCGGTTAATGGCTTCCATAAGCCTAGCAAGGGAGGAAAGTGATCATAGAGAGGGAAAGTGACATGTTCGTGCATTTGAGTTAAAACTGTGTTGATTGATGCATTAGTGATATATGTACTTACAAATGAAGCTAGAGAATGGTAATTAATACACTTTTACCCTCGGAAACGCTGGTACTTGTTGTGGAAGATATACATCAGCGCTTCTTTGGCATGCTTGATATCTTTGGTTGGCGAAGGAAATTGAACGTCCTTTGCTTCAATAGGTTCATTATGAGTCCTTCTCATGAACCAATCTCTGGCATCCAACTCATCCAATGCAAAATCTCTGCGATAATTAGGATCAGTTATTCTCATGCATAACAACAGACAATAATAAGATAAATTACCGGCATTTTGAATATTCGAACACACCATGGAATGTGCCTTGAGAGAGGATAGCAAAGTGTCCTGTGTGTTTTTGCCCATGGAGATCTTCTGTAAATAACCCGTATCTATTCTTTTGTATGTTGGTGGCATTTGTAGGCCAAGTCTTTTCATCTCATCCAGCTGATTGAAGTAGTCATGAGAGACAAATGCGCCACTCATACCTTTTCTGTATAAGAAGAAGTGATCGATCACTGATTGGACCAACAATACAATCTCGTCTTGAGGCATTACAAGAGATGTACCATATTGGAACTTGTTGATCTGGTCGTTCTGATTATGACACTTATCAACGGTCTCAGCAACGATCAAATGGACGTTAATGAAAAAACAATTCCTGTCATACTGCAATGCTGGGTCATATATCGAGAGACCGACCTCCCTAAACACGGAAGGGTCCTTATCCCAAACACAAGTAGAGACACTGATTAACACGTTTGTCAAGTCAGCTGTTGGTATAAGTGATTGTTTGAGTCTATTCAAGTTCTGTGGGTCACTACTGTAAACGCTCCTCGAGTTTCCGGATTGTAGTGAGTCGATATAAGCAAACACATTACTCTTACGCTTTTGTGACTCGTATTGCAGGAAGTCAATGTGTGATTCATAGTTTCTCAAGTCCGGGATGTGCTTGGACAAGTTGAGACGTTTATGATGATCCTGCGGAAACATCTTCAGGTATATCAGGTATCGCGTTTACCTTTATTTAGATCTCAGTGTCTATAGGAATCACCAATGAAACAGTCAGACTCTCAGCCCCCACTCTTTTGTTAGGTTCCAGGATCAACACGAGCGCTTGTTTTGTTCATCTTCGCTCTGCTGTTTTGGTGTGGCCCTTGACAGAAGTGGTAAGAGATACCTGCCCCAGTGACAATGAGGTATAAGCGGAAACCACGTACATAGGGATATATTCACCACTGTTAACTGTTTTCGGTGCGCAATTATTTGCTGTTACTATCTCTTATCCTTGCTGTAGTACACCTGTAAAGATTTCAGAGCTCTTTTCAACAAGTTGGAACACATTCAGAGGCAAAGGTGGCCTCCTAGAAATATTCTAGCCCGGAAAGAGCACATCTCTACGTGTCTACGTGAACTATTGCCACATTGCGACATCTGTGAACAACCTTTATGATTCAGACTGAAGGCAGTGGAAAGGAAGATGCTACATGTGGACATCTTTACCCAAGCACACGAATACTTCACTAGCATTGCCAAAGCCCGTTCCCGAATTGAAATGCCAATATTTGTATATTTGATCCCACAAAACCACAGAAGAAGTAGACAAATAGATTGCTACTTAATATGCAAATTCAAAGACCTCAGAGCATCTTAAAAGACGCTGCAAGTCATAGGAAAACTCTCGTATCTCTTGCTTTTCATTCCCCCATAACGGGCGTAGGTATTCCGTCACATGAACCAAGTAGAAAACTGATGTCTATCGAATCCACATACTGATTGATAGTAGCCTCGAATTCTAAATAAATTCGGCGGTGGAGGTGCAAAGGCTGTGCAAAAATGGTTCTCATAATAATGCAGGTGTTGCAATCAGATTCTACAATCATTGTGAGCGACTAGCACACAGCTGAGCACAGAAATATGAGGGGTGTGATTCACAAAAGTCCAAAATACTAGGAGTGATGTGATGCCATACTGCGTTTACAAGTTCTCTTAGTACTTCCCTCCAGAGCACAAGCACAAAAGCTTAACATATGGATGTATCTAGTATTAGGCAAGCCTGTGAGTGACCGATGGAGGATTATCGTGACCTGTCACAAAAAAGAAAGCAAGAAAAATACACAAACCCGCTTGATGCGGAGAAGCAGCAAACAGGCTGCTGCAAAATGATGTGTAGGAATAATATGGGTGGTTGATTGCCCACGTTCAACTTGCCCATGTTGCTTTCCATTTGATGCGCATATGTTCTCGGAAAGGGTAGCCGATCGCGGAATGCTCGCTTGGAACTGCGATGTGGAGACGGCTTACTCATTGAGCCTCTGAGGCCTTCAAAAGCTCTGGAAGTTGTGTATTGAATGGTATACTTCTTATTCAGACATTTACTACGGATAAGCACTTTGACAATGAACACGCAGAAGTACTTAGAACATGTGTTGTATAAGTCAGAGAAGCCATGTGCACGTACTCGTACAATTTGACACAAAAACAGGTCTGTTGCTGTATAAGTGCGCCCGCCAGTAAATAGTATTAGCTGCAGACCCCGCAGCCCCGCCACTAATCCACTAGATTTCTGTGACTACGCTTCTTAAACAATGACGTGCTCTACCAACGCCCTTTAAGGTTTTACCAAGTCCTCTGGACTATAGCGGGATTCCCCAGGATCTTGTTTAGAGTCCGCGGACTCGTTGCCGTTTTGGGTGACAGTGCGCGCGGTGCACCGGAAGCCTTGTCTCATTGGTTTAAACGCTATTGTGAATGGGATTGGTGCTGTATAAGTGTAGGAGAATGTCTTGGCTACTTTAATCTGTTGTTAGTTTTAGTAGATAATGAAACTCAGGTGTGGTGGTACGATTGTGCGATAAGGGCCTATGAGTAGGCGCAGAGGCTTGTTAACAGAGGAGCCTAGCACCGATAACAGCACGAAGCCAACTGCCACCTCAGCTTGCACGTCCCTTAGTTTGAGAACGTCTACTTCGTCCGAGCTCCCTCTGAGCTCTGAACAATGGAAACGGCAAGCGACGATCTGTGACGTTTTGCTAATCACTACTGTGAAACTGACAGCCCACAACTGTCAACACCGAGCCCAAGAGACAGACGGCGCGAAGCCAATCCGACCACAAAGCGTACCGCGCGGTCCGCAGAGGCGGAGCCCAAGAATTATCTAATCAGGATCTGGAAGGTGGACATCTAGCTGCTCGCTTAAGTTCTCTTTCGCTGTTGGAGCCCCGTGCACAGGTGTGGGTCTGGGTGTGTTGGTACCGCGGTGTTTGGGTGTCTGTGTGCAACAGCTATAAGCGAGCAGGCACCACAGGCTAAAGTTCTTGTGCCCGGCAGAGGCCGTCACTTGCGTAGGCAGAGAGCGCGGGTGCCACGGACTGAGGCGCCAAGCAGAACCCTAGGCCTAACACTGGCGCGCTAGGCAGAACCTCACCGCGCTACGCACAACCCTCAACCAAGCGTCACACCTCTGCTCAGAAGCATGTACACGGCACACGGCGCTCTTTGGTGACCTTCTTTTTTGCCTCTTCCCCAGAGCCCGAGCTTACCCCACACTTGTAGATGTCTGTTGTATCCGGGCTCGCTTGAATTCAGTGTTCTACTAACTGTATATACACCTTATTCATTATTGAAACACACAAAAACGACTACCTTTCTTGCCAGCTGCCCGCGGTGCTAAGCTCATCTGCTCAGGGTCCCCCAGGATCCACACGCGATTATCTTCCTCGCTCTTATCAGCGCCACAAGTGAAAAAAGAAAGAATGGACTGGGCCACACTTCTGGCAGCGCATATATAAAGCCGTGGTGCCATGACCTCTGATCTGCCTCTTTGCTTGTGGTCACAGTTCCACAAGTCACACAACAATGTCTTCGTCCAACGTCTCAAAAGACGAGAAGATCAATTATACCCTCGACCAGCAGGGTGATGCCTCGACGGGTTTTGTCGATGACCTTGAGGTGCAAATAACCGATAAAGAGCTCATCGAGAACCCAGATGGTCTTCACAGAGGCTTGAAGTCGCGTCATATCCAGCTTATTGCACTAGGTGGTTGTATCGGTACAGGTTTGTTTGTTGGTACTGGTTCTTCTTTGGCCTCCTGTGGTCCTGCCGGTTTGCTTACTGGTTACTTGATCTTAGCAACTGTTATTTATTTCGTTATGAATATGCTTGGTGAAATGGTTTGTTATATGCCACAAAAAGGTGGTGCTGTCTCCGATTTGGCTAAACGTTACGTTGGTCCTGATCTGGGTTTCGCTACTGGTTGGATTTACTACTACACTTTTGTCATCCTCATTTGTACAGAAATCACAGCAGCAGCCATTGTCATTGAATACTGGACTAAAAAAGTTCACATTGCAGTATGGATCGTGATCTTCCTTGTTGTTATTATTGCTTTGAACTTTTTGGCTGTCAGATTTTATGGTGAATCTGAGTTTTGGTTTGCATCTTTGAAAATTTTCTGTATTTTGGGTTTGATGGTTGTGGGTGTTGTCATCTTCTTCGGTGGTGGTCCAAACCAAACAAAAGTTCTCGGTTTCCATTACTGGAAAACCCCAGGTTCGTTTGCATACCACTTAACAGATGGTAACACTGGTCGTTTCCTTGATTGCTGGACTGGTGTGATCAAGTCTGGTTTCGCTTTCATCGTTGGTCCAGAACTTGTTGCCATTGCCACTTCTGAAACTCAAAGACCTAGAAGAAACATTTCAAAGGCTTCCAAGAGATTCGTTTACAGAATCATGTTCTTTTACGTTGTTTCTTCTGTTGTCATTGGTGTGGTCGTCCCATTCAACAACGAAAACTTGCTCAGTGGTACTGGTAACGCTACTGCTTCTCCATTCGTCATTGGTATTAAGAATGTCGGAATCAAAGTATTGGACCATATCATCAATGCCTGTATCCTTTCATCTGCTTGGTCATCTGGTAACTCTTTCTTCTATGCCGGTTCCCGTTTCCTCAAGACAATGGCCGAAGATGGTGACGCTCCAAAGATTTTCGCCAAATGTAACAGACATGGTGTTCCATACATTGCATGCGCATTGACAGCTGTCATTTCCCTTTTGTCTTTCCTTAATGTTTCAAGTTCCGGTGCTGAAGTTTTCACTTGGTTCTCCAACTTGTGTACCATCTCTGGTTTCATTGGTTGGATCATTGTTGGTGTTTGTTACCTTAGATGGAGAAAAGCAGTTATCTACAATGGCTTGTGGGACCGTGTTCCATTTAAGACCCCATTCCAGCCATATGGTGCTTACTATGCTATTGGTTTGATCACTGTCATCTGTTTGACTAATGGTTATTCCGTTTTCTTTGACTTCAATGGTCCTGATTTCGTCGCTGCATACCTTACCCTTCCAGTCTTCTTCCTCCTCTATTTCGGCTGGAAGGTCTGGTTCAGACACTGGTCTTGGGGTTTGGCTATAGAGGAGATTGATGTCATCTCGGGTCTCTCCGACGCTGAGAAGATCGAGGCTGAGTTTGAGGCCAGAGCAAAACCTCCGAAAACCATCCTTGATAAATTTTTGGACTGGTTGTTGTAATCGTTTCGAGTTTGGGTTTTGTATTACTTTCTACTTCACTTCGTGATGTTTGTATAAAATGCTCCGCTTTAGTTGATCTCGGGTTGGGCACCAATTTTAGCTTTGTTTGTTTATGACGAAAGATATCTAATTGTAAAACTATAGTTACCAATAAATATGTTTAGCCGCACACACACAGCCCAGCATAGTTTCGTGTATGACGTCCAGAGTTGGGGCCAACTGAAATCTGCAACCTCTTTAAATTTTCACAGTGTGGGTGGGGGCGGGGCGAAGGCTGGCCATGTGCTACAGGCACAAATCCCCTGCGCGTGAAAGAGCTGCTGCTAACAACCCAGATCTTGCATTGACAAACCACACTGATGGGTTAAGAAAAATCACCCAAAACAGTCGGGAATAAAACCCCAAAACAACCATACTTGTGAATTGTTTGTTTGTTTACGCCACTTCCTAATCGGGGTAGTAGTCGGTGCATCTTGTTTGCTGCGACAAATATAACCCTTTGCAGTAATTTGTGCAACAAATGGCGAAGCGGCTCGCTGGAAGATTCTGCGCCAGTTTCGCGAAAGGGCAACAACTGCCGAGCCAAATTAGGCGATTTGCGGTATCCATGTCTCCTGGTTCTTCGGGGATTCGCGAGTAGAAATTTACTCATTAGTACTGCGCAATCGTCCCGGTTTCAAAGTGTTTGTTTACTTTTCGCAGTTTCCTCTTTCGGTAGCTGCGACTGCCGCTTCCGTGCATTTGCACAGCACTGCGCCAAATTTCAAGTGGCAGGAGAGTACATGAGCAGTAAACAACCTGGGAATAAAAATTGGAACACTTTCTTCCTTCCACAACACCACACAGAGAGGGAAGCATCTATCACTGCTAGCACACAAAGATATAACTGCTCGAAATGAAGGTTCCTGTTTTCGCATTCATCGTGCAAATTGTCCTCCTCGCAGGTTCAACATTACTGCTCGTTTTCATCATTCTCTCTGGTACCGTTAACCACTTCCCTTTCAACAAGTTTTACTGGCTCGAGGCCGACACCTCCAACATCACCAATGCTCCAGACATGTCTCGTTGGACCTTCTGGGGTTTGAACACTGTCTCCAACGGTAAGAACATTGCAAGCGACTCTGCTCCTGCCTACCCTCTTTCCCCTGTTGACAACTTCGACACTACCACTGGTGTTCCAAGTTCCTTTATTGACAATAGAGATGTTTACTTCTACTTGTCTAGAGTTGCTTTCGGTCTCTTCTGGGCTGCATTGGCCTTTGTCGGTGTCTCTTTGATTATTTCCTTGTTCACATTGTGCTCATACTCCATCGTTAAGCTTAATGGATGGTTGGTCACAATTGCCTTCATTGCTGCCGCTGGTGCTGTTGCTATGATGACCGCTGTTGTCGTCATGGCCAGATCAGCTTTCAAGGACCAGGGTGACTACGCTCATATGGGACCAGCCTTGTTCGGTGTTGCTTGGGCTACTGTTGCTTGTTTGATTATTTTGTTCTTCCTCGCTTGGGGTGAGCTCATTGGTGCCTCTTACAAGAAGCACAGAGCCAACGTTGCCTCTGCTAAGGCCGCTGAGGCTCAACAAGCTCCACCAGTCGACGCTTACCCACCACCAGCTCAGCAGGGTCAAACCGAGTTCGAGGACCCATACGCTCAGCCACAACAACAGCCACAGGCTTTGGGTAACGAGAGTGGTATCAAGTTCTTCAAGATTAGACGTCACAACAAGGAGGATCAGGAGTCCGTGTAAACTATACACATAACCTATGATCTCCCTGATGAGATGACAACATTCCACTTCACTCAAAAAAACATAAGTACCACAACAACACTCGCCGATTATGCTTGTGTCCTTTTACAAGAAAATACTGGCATTTGTATTTCATACCCACTATCGGATCTTTAAAGTCCATTGACCTACCCACTCACTACCACGCTTGTCTGCTCTAATGTCTAATGTGCTCTTCGATGGATACCCAACTGAAATACCGACAACACGCAGATTGTCTTTTTACTATTTTTGTCACCTTTCCTTCCGCTGCCTTCCACATACCCACTGAACAACTTTTCTATTATCAAACTCCTTTTCTAATCTCTCTTTTTCATCTTTTCTTCCTACGATGCACTCTCTTCTACTCCTTCGGAACTCGTTTATACGAATTATGTGTACTATTAAATCGAGAATTATCTGTTTATACAACTACTGTAGCAAAGGTATGCTCGTTACCGTGACAACCAACTCCACCGCGAAGCAGGGAAAAAACTTCGCGCTTTTGTATCCTCAAATATCAAAACAATTCCGACCACAAACCGGTCCATAGACTAGTAGAACTGGGTCAATAGCGACACAAAGCACCATTTGACTGTGAAATTTGGTACCAAGAGCATTTTGATTAGATACATACATCTCTGGCACCATCTGTGACATTTTATTCCTAAAGAGTTACAAAAGGAAAGGCTCCACTGACGTGTTTTCACAACAAAGTAAACAACAGGTCGAAACTCACACCAAACAAACCCCCGGTTCTGTCACCACTTCATAGATCAAAATGTCAAACCTCAACCTCGTCAACTTTGACAGATCCCACACGGACAGCAACGACAACATCGACAGTGCGCTACAGCAGGCGTTGTCCAACTTTGAAGATGCACATGACCCGCAGCTGAGAGCTCACCAACATCACCACGACCAAGACAAGAACAGTGTTCCTATTGACCCTTCCATAGGGTCTGCCTCCGAGAAAGAGGCAGTAGCTGCAGTTGCTGCCGCTGCTGCTGCTAATGCGGCCAACTTTCAGGCCGCTGTCCAGTCCTCTAAGTCTAGACCGCCTAGACAGCAGCATACAGGCCCTAAGATTTCCAAGCCAAGAGTTAACAAGCCGGGTCAGAAGTTCGGTGCTAAGAAGAAGTCCTGGGTTTGGAACTGGTTTATCCAGGACCCCCATGATTGCAATCTGGCCACATGTGATTACTGTGGCAAAGTGATCAAGAGACTTGACAGCGACAAAGGTTCTCCTAAGAAGCTCGGTGAGCACTTAAAGACTCACAAGATTGATAGAAATTCTGTCAATCAGAGAAGAGATCACATGATGAACCCAGGTGCAGATGGCCGCCAATTCTTTAACACTTTGAACACTTCGACAAACAACTTCAAACCACATCCATTGTCATCTGAGTCGCAGCAGTCTTCTACAGCAGACCAACAAGCTGAAGCAGATGCCGATGCCGCAGTTGCTGCAGCAGCAGCTGAAGCTTTGGATATGACCATGTTCGATCAAAGTCCTTACTCACAGACAAAATTCCAAAAAGAGATTATGAAATTTTTGGTTGATTACAAACTGCCGTTATCTGTCGCAAAATCCCACTCTTTCAGACAGATCGTATATACATTGAAACCCCAGGCCATACCCGATTTAAATGAGTTGAATCAGATGTATTCATCGTTGGTTACCATAAATTCCCATGATGACAAGGATGGTAATGAAGAACAAAATGTTGAAGGTGGATCAGGAAATGACAACGACGTTGGTGAGTTGAATCCTTCGACTTCTTGGGTTTAAACCTCTGTGCTCTGTCTTTTTACTTATTTTTGTTAACAAACTGAATTCTTTCTTGAGTTCTGTGTGTTTTGTAATTCTGTTTGTTTCTTGATTGTTTTAGTAAATGTCTTTTTATTGATTACACCTCACAAAGTAGATTATATGAGTATTCATGTCATGAATAACCTGGACATTCAAGAAACATCCAGACACCACAACACTCAAATAAATTATTATAACCATATTTTATTCCGCTCCAGCACAATATCAGAACTTGAAGTTTCTCACCTAGTATTAGATTTGTTCATGAAGTCTCTTCATGGATCTAGCTGAATAAGATTTATTGTGATAACAAATTCTTTTTAAATTCGAAGAATTGTACTATTTATTTAGACAGTTCATGGAATGACTTCAGAAAATGTTTTTTCCTAATGAGGAAATTAAGTAAACTAATTAACAAACTATTTCTTTGAAACTCAAAAGTCCGTGGTGAAGAAATACGGATTAAAGAGAAGTTCAAACGATCTTAGGTTCTTTGTGCCTTATGGATGCTATTCCTGAACTCCTGAACTCTCAAGTCTACTGTTCTAACTCCTCTATCACAACTAATATCGTATATATAGGCCTTATCTGATAACGAAGTCTTCCGGATTGGCATAAAAGTTACACTGAAGCAACTGTTTTAGATGCGTTTTCATAAAAGTGGTTTTCTCATCTTCTTTATACCAAGGGTCCATCTGAGCACAAAGCTCAGCATTTTCGATGGTTAAAGAGAGTTTCTTAATCTCAGATTTAAATCTTTGTGTGTTATGAAGAGATCTCTCATATAGTTTACTAGTCCACTGATTACAAAATTTGAGACCATTGACGTATTGCTTTATGATAAAACCATGAGAATTGGCAAGTGAGATTCCACTCATGAGCTCTTTACAGTTTGGTAAAGCAAACCGAAGACGGACTTTTTCCCCTGCAGTGATATTGAGGGCCGTTGTGAAGTGTTTATCAATCGTGCTGATTAGATACTCTGTTTTTTGCGACTGCTTGGAAAGCTTCATCCAGTAGTGGAGCTCATGGGAGAGTTTAGAGAAAATACCGAAGTGAATGAGGGAAAGAATCGTGAAAGCAATCATGGAGTCTGCTTTGAGAAACTCAGATTTGCAACCAAAAGCGGTAAAATACTCATCTGGAGTATAAGTAAGAATGGCATTGAGCTGGTATACATTGATGACTTCTAAGATGAACTCCCTGACTCTTGGCCAGCTCTCTTCGGAGTATGCATGGAAATAGGTAAGTTTAGCAGTTTCTTTCAATTCCACATATTCCTCTGTATCTGGGATTTCATCGTAAAAATCCTTTGTGTATTTGGAGTTACCAAGTTTGCGAATGATGTACGATATAACTGCGTTATTAGCTGCCTCTCTATCACTGGAAGCGTCACAAACAGTCTCAAGTACGCTCTCAAGAGAGGTATTATGCTCAGTGTTCTTTAGAGATGGGATGGACCCGTACGATTTTGACTGGTGTTCTCGAGAGGGAGCATGTTTGAGTGGACATACGGGCTTTTTAACCACCTTGGTAAACTTTCTGAGCACTCTACCAGTGCTCTTGAACTGTTTCAAAGGGTTCTGAATCTCCACAACCTCGCCATTTTTGTTGGTAGTGTAGTATTCAGATCTGGATGCACCAAAGTGCATTGGCATTGGCACATACTCAGCCTCATCATCCAGAGCAGATTCCAATTTTAGATCTTCAAGTAGTGGTAAGTCTGGAATGGCATCTTCAGCTGGGGTGTTTGCCTCCTCAAGGAGCTGTCTGTGAGAGAGTAATGAGGTCATTCGGGTTCTGTTATTGTGTGGTTGGTAGTGTGTGGTAGAAGGGAAGGAGAAAGAAACAAATTTAGAGGATTTGAGCCTCTTTTATAAACAGTTGATGAGAGGTTTTCTTTGCTTGAATGAGAAGATTTAGCACCATACTATCCAGCTTATTCTTTGTTTCCAAATCTGAGAAGTTTATAGGTGACCAGAGGTCGGGTGGGGGTACCTGATCCCCGGATCTTTATCTCCGAAGATCCGTCAACGAGCGAAGATTGTATCTTAGTTGAAGAATACGATGGTGTTTGAAGGATCATGAAGCAAGTGACGGTATCGATTAGCTAGACTGTATTGGTTTTCATTATAAACAGTTAATGGAGTCCACCGGTCTTAATAAACTCAATATACCTCTCAAATTTACCACCGATATCTCTTCCTTCATCGCTCATCTTCATCAACAGGGAAATCGCCAAAGCACCAGTTATTGTGGAGGCCAACTTTCCAATGACTTGCAAAAAGTTATTTTTGCTCTTGAGTCCCATGTCTCTTTTCTGTCTATATATGGAAAGTAAGGTTATACGGGTCAAATAAGCAAAGAGTGGCTTACTAGCCGTGTCCCGATAGGCATACCACCATAAACCGGAGAGGAGACCATTCAAACGTGGACTGACAGGTGTCATAGAGAGAACGTAGGATGTGATTAAGGAAGAAAGTGTTACTAGTGTAAGTTTAGTTGATGAAAGAAGCGCACGTATAAGTACAGATCGTGTGTGTGGTGCTGTAAATGGTTCTGTGAGTAAAGTGTATTCGAAATCCACGGGTGAGCTCTCCAGTGTTTTGGTTTCAGTTTCAGCTTTTACGGGGTCTTCAAAATTTGTTATGATATCATCATTGATATCATCTAGTTCTTCATAGCAACTTGTGCCTGCACTTGTTGATAAGATGCCACTTGATGCATCTGTCGTCGTTGTTTTTGGGCTGTATGTGCTTGATTTGTACTTATACGTTGCATAGAATATAGGCAATGATAATGAAAACAACAATGAGTACTTTTTTGGAACTTGCGACTTCAGAATTTCAGACAATTTGTTTTCGGATGGACTCAATATGGACATTTTTGCATTGACATGGGCTGGGTTTGTTCTTGTCAAGATGACATGGGTATGAACAAGGCCCCTATTAATACGTTTGACCTTCTTGAGTGCTAAGAAGGTATCAATAGTACTTGGCCATTCTGCACTGTACCACACTGGCTTTTGTTCAATGAGCCCAGAGTACAAGACAGTGAATAGCCTGCTAACGAGCCCTGGGAGGTATGATGGAGATGTTGATACTTGTTGAAGTAACTGAGACAAGCAGAGAGGCATGAGGAACCAGTAAGACCCGAATTTCACAGGAAAGATATGGGAGTACTTATGGATGAGTAGCTCCAGTCCTTGAAAAAGAGCGTATATGGATGTGTAATCCTTTAGATATCCTTCTGGCATGATGGAAAGTGAAGCAGCTGAAAGAAGAAACGAGGAAGGCCCTAGTTGCGTGATTCTTGAGCGTAGCATTGGAAGCGAAGAAGTCAGCAGCGATATGGATACCGAATACATGGAAGCAGTCTTTATGTCTGAGACCGTCAATATAGGTTTCACTGGTCGCTTTATGCCGACAAGGGCGTTGCGTAATGACATGGCAGTGGTAAGGATACCAAGAAGAGCTACTAAACGTGCAATGAAAGCCCTTGAGCTGCGCACAGCAAGCTTAGAAGTCGAAGATCTGGAGTCATTTATGGAGGTGTAATCATCGACAAAAGCACCCACCGCCTGGATGACGTTTATGCGGACGGCCTCGTCAGTGATGTGCAACCTTGTTAGCACCTTCGGCAAGGCACCCCTCAGCCGGGAGAGCACCTCGGGGGACACAACAAACTGTGCCAGATAAAGCACAATTCTATAAATCTTGACAGAGACCTCACGCATTGCCTTGTGTGCTATGTATCGCTTAGAAGGCTGTTGACCCTTTCACGGACGGAGTTTTTCTAGCTGGCCCTGCCCTCATGAACGGTGTCAATTGCCATTGTGGGGTCAATAAAGGCAAATAGATTCGCGGGGGGGGGGGGAGCACTTCAGGCCGGGTAACATGTTCCGAGCTCTCCACTAGCCGACCCGCGAATCCTTCTTCCGCGAATCCTCGCAGTGGGCCTAGGTGCTTAAAAATTCATCTGGACACCACACACCCACACACCATCAACAAGACCCCACCATCTGCAATCACTACAACGCAGACTTTGAGATTCGAATGAAGATGGAGTGAGTTTACTGTGCTATTGCTGCTGTGCCTTAGAAGAGTGCACACTTTGTGGACTGCCGTGTTGCTTTGTGGTGTGCGCGTCTTGTGTTTTGGTGTTGTTTCCCGCTACAACAACACAAACAATGTAAACAACACGAACGCAACGCGTCACTAAAGCCGGTGGATGAGCAAAAGTGTGTCGGGGCGTTGTGCCGACGTTCTAGAATAGGTCACTAACGAAGAATGCCTAGGTCCCAATTGTTCGTGTCGAACGGGCGTCCGCTCGAGTTCTTCGTGCCCCAGGACGAAGATAATCGCCAACACATTGTTGATACAGTTGCTGAGAACGGTGGTAAAGTTGTTGATGTTGAGGGTGATGCAATCTTCCTCTCGGCAAGTGCTGAGGAAAGCAGAAATCCGGTTGATCCGAAGTTTGTCTACGAGAGTGTTGAGAAGAAGCAGTGTCAAGACCCTTCGGACTACAGAAGCTTTGGTGTTCAGCACATTATGAACTATTTGGACAAAGAGGCCGCCGGTGAAGGTGAAACTGCTTCAGCCACTGGTACCTCCGATGACCAACAAGGCTCTATTACCGCTGCTACTGCTCATGGCGATGGCGAGGCCTCTGCCGAATCAGGGACCCGGAGTCGTGCAGCCCGCCTTGCTGCGGCATCTGCTGTACCAAATGGTATCTTTGTCACTCGTGAAGACCGTATCAACTTACACAACAAGAACGGGTTCACCGAGCAGGAGGATAGCATCATCCTGGAAGAAGTTCGTAAGCACCCACATCGCCGTTCAACGCATAAGCTGTACAATGAGATCGCTGAAAAGATCGGCAGACACACTGGAAACTCTATCCGTTACAGATTCCGTACCCATTTACAGGTTAATCTGCTTTACGTGTATAAGGTTGATTCGAATGGTGAGCTTTGTTACGATGATGAAGGTAAGTTGATTAAAGAGAGCGATATGCCAAAAACTTTGAAAAACAAGTTTATGGCTAAAGACGATTACGCTCTATGTAAAGAGGTTCGTGCTTATTTGAATGATAAGGAGAGTTCAACTGAGCAGGATCCAAAGGATATTGTCTTACCAGGTAAATTCTTTGAAAAAATGGCTGAAATGAATCCAGGTCACTCACGTGCAGCATGGAGAGATCGTTATAGAAAATTTGCCATTCCATTTGGTATTGACAAATATGTTGGTTATTATGAGTCTGAATTGGCTGCTGGTAGACAACCAATTGAAATGAAGAACTTCACAGGGAGACATCTGTATAAGGGTACCAAGGCTAAGAAGTCTGAAGATGATAACATTGATGCAGTTATCTCAGAAAGATTGGGTCAACATAACAATAACTTCCAAGAACAACCAAGAGCTTATAAGAAAAGAAAAACACAAGGTACTGGTAACTCTTCCAATGCAGCATCTCAAGATGATGCAGCCAATGTTTTCCTATCTGGTGATCAAACTGCATTAGCAGGGATTGGATCTAACAATTTGTTTGAATCCCAAGCTGCTCAAGCAGTTGCAGTTGCCAATAACGCAAATTCAGTTATTGACCCCGAGGAGTTCTTAACAGAAGACCTGGTTACCTCCAAGTTCTTCACTTTCCAACCTTTACACAGTGTTGTTAATAAGATCACTGAGATTGTCAATAGAAACTATGAGTCCGGAGATGCAGAACAATTGATTGATGCATTGTATGAGGAGACAGGAATTCAAAAGAAATTTGGTACATTTATTATCACATCAGTTTGTGGTGATGTTGTTCTAATTCCAAAATATTTTGAGCATTTCTTGAAAACTGGTCAAAATCCACCTGAAGATGTCCATGGTGTTTGGTCCCCAAGGGATGATGCCTTCTTGAAAAGTAATGATCCAGAAGGCATGGAGTTCCTAAGAAGACTACACGGTCAAAAGAGAATTGATCTGAGAAGAACGTTTGCTGAGAACTTGTCTGATTGGACAGAATGAAAGGCCTGGTCATCTTTTTGATGTGACGGCTGGCTTTTGTCACCTTTGTTGCTTTTTCTAGTTCTTGTTTTTAATATGTCTTTGTGTTTTATAAGTGATCCGAGTCTTTGTATACTATATGTTATCTTTTTGTTATAAGTCAATGTAAATTATATGATTAATGTTATGATGTAGTGAATGGAACTAGAAACGCAAATGACTGGCTGAGTCCACGCTCAGCAACGATGCCTTTTACCAAAGACCAAATGCTTTGAGTAAATAGTCGAACAGAAGACCGTATGTGAAGTATAAACCATAACCGATATTAGCAGTAAAATACTTCCAACAGCTTTTTGGGTCATCCAGGTTGACCTTTTTGATCATTTGGAAGACCTTATAACCGAAAACTCCACCACCCACCAGGAATCCTGGCATGAGTATACTTCCTGAGCTGATACCAGTTGCTGTTAGCAAAGCAAATTGGGCAACGGATAACCCGGTGAAGACTTTCTTGGAATGGTCGCCCCATGCCAAAGCAGTCGACTTGACACCTGCTTTGACATCGAATAGCTTATCTTGGTGAGCATAGATGGTATCGTAGGTCATTGTCCACATAAAACTCGATAAGAACAGTGGGATCATAGACGATGGGTCCCAAACACCCATAGCAGGGAAACCAAGTAGGGCACCCCAATTGAAAGCCGTCGATAGGACAGCTTGTGGGTAGTAGGTAAATCTCTTGAACAATGGATACGTACAGACCGGAATCAATGATATTGCACCAAGTACAAAGCAATCCCATGGCAGACACATGATGACACCTAAGCCGACTAGTAACTGGGATCCTAAAAACGCAACTGCTTGGTTCGGAGAGACTCTGCCCGAGGCAATCGGACGTTCAATCGTTCTCAGCACTTTGCTATCGAAGTCTTTATCTAGGAGATCGTTGATTGTACAACCAAAGCCCCTCATTATCAACGAGCCAATACCAAAGACAGACAACATGAAAGCAGTTGAGACCAGTGGCGCACCACTCGAGGTCGCAGCCAGGAGTATTGACCAAGTACATGGAATGTATAAGAGCCACGTACCGACCGGCTTCTCAAGTCTCATGAGTTCCGCATACGGGATCCACTTCTCTGGTAGTTTAGAGACATATGGCCCTAGCCCATCAAGACGTTGTTGCTGGGCAATTGCCCTTTGTTGTGGTGTGAAGATCTCTTCTTTGAGAGACTCAATGTGAGACACCTCGTGCTTCTCTGGCTGTGAGACCCTGCTGACCGTATTAAGGCTCTGGGACTGGCAAAGCAGGCGGACCGGGGTGAGACGTAAACGAGGCCATGGTGACAAGATCCGCTGTCTAAGTAATGGCGCTCGTAGAAGAAGCATTGCGGACAAGACAAACCTGGAGGGAAATTTCCAGGATTAAAGAAAACAATGGTACAAGTAGATCGCAAATTGACAATCTGATCTGTCAAGAACCACAGTTGGGTCGGTGTTTATATAAAAAAACCCTTCCGTTGCCGTTGTTTGAGTGATCTGCGGTTTTTTTCCCCGATGGATCTGCGATTTGGGGGGGGGGGGCGCCAAAGTTCGGAACCAACCAATTAAAGAGAGCCGACCCTGGCTGTTGTGTGCGTGTGTGTTAACTACGCCTATTTGTGCTACATCTGCTACTCGTTTGTGGGCTGTAGTTGTGCTGCCGGCAAACACTTTTACGTTGGTTTCCGACCCGTCCAACAATGCCTGTCGGGCCCCTTCCAGGTTGTCTCAAATATGTCTGGTTGTGTTGCCTCAAAAACGCACATGATTTTGCCCTTCTTTGGATAGGAATCACGACAACCTTGGACGCTAGGTATATTTAGCATAAGCACGCACCATATGCACCATATACTCAGGGACTTTGTAGACTAAACATAGCCGGGATACTCCGGCCATCATAATGAACGTATTAATACCGACGTGCTTCTAAAGGGTCCGTCTACAGGGGTGCGGGCATCGATTAAAAAAAAGGGGCGTTATCTTGCTGCCTCCTTTTTTGACTCCTACCAGGATGACAAATGGTAATAGGCCAATTGCGCGGGAATGGACTGGGATGGGAGAATTAACAGAAGTTATCATGAGGAAACGGACGGACGCGGCTGATTATGTAATAATTATTCATTGATGACATAATCATTAGGTAACGGCGATGATCATCACCTTAATTACGTAATCATAACATAAGCAAGTCGCGAAGGAGCAGATAGCGATAAATTTTTTCCTTTAAGATGTCACAATAGACAGATGGGGAGCCTTAGACACTGCTGGGACACTCTTTTTGCAAAACGACGAGATGAGACAGAAGCGTGCCAAGTCGTACAGAAAGCAGATGCTGGTTTACCAGCACACTTTCAAGTTCAGAGAGCCCTACCAGGTCATTGTGGACGATGAATTAGTCCTTGAGTGTGATAAATCCTCTTTTGATTTAACTAAGGGGTTGGCCAGAACATTACAAGCCGAAGTGAAACCCATGATTACACAGTGCTGTATGCAATCACTGTACGAGAGTAAGAATCAGAATGCGATTGAGATGGCCAAGAAGTTTGAAAGACGTCGGTGCGGACATTTAGCCCCAGATTCAAAACCACCACATGAATGTATCAAGTCTATTGTCAATATTAACGGTGAGAATAAACACAGATACGTCATTGCTTCTGAGAATGAAAAACTCAGATACTCACTGAGAAAAATACCAGGTGTACCATTGATTCATATGAAACGTTCAGTTATGATCATGGAACCGTTAAGTATTGAATCTGCCAAAAGGAGTCAGTCTATAGAGAAAGCTAAGCTTACCGGTGGTTTAAACGATGCTAAGACGACTACTGGTACAGAAGAGAACAAGAAGAGTAAGAAAAGAAAAGGTCCAAAAGAACCAAATCCATTAAGCATAAAGAAGAAGTCCACACAAGAGAAGACAACAGCAGAGAAGAAAGACATAACGACACATAAAAGAAGAAGAAGATCTCATAAGAAAGCCACAGAAGGTGAAGAAAACCCCCAAAGAGAATCAGATTCCGAGTAAATATCATGGGGGAAGAATGATACTACGATTGTATAGAGATATACGAGACAGTTGCATGCTTTATAAAGCACAGTAATATATTAATAGCATATTTTGGGTAACAGTAGCAGTGTTATTAGTGATAGCATTGTTATAAGTGATAGCATTGTTAGTAGTGTTAGTAACGATGGTAGTAATGGTATCGTCTGCCATCACAGTGCGTGCCAATAACACATCAAAATTGAGGCTCGAAAGACCTTCTATGCCTTCCAACTCATCGACACGAAAAGCAGAAGAGATCTGCCCTATAAATGATGCTTCGGAGAACGGGCATTACTAGACGCATACGTCTGTATACAACAGAACAAACACCAAAAGAAACACCATTACCAAGACCAGCATCAACACAAAGACAGCCCAAGGTTTCTGCTAAAGAAAGAGCAGAATTAGTCTCCACGTCATTCAAATCTGTATTCGAAGGAATTTTAGGCAATGAGGAGACATTTGAAACCATTGACACAAAACCTATTCTCAAATCACCAAGGAAATTCGTTCAATTATCACAGTTTCATAGAGACCAAGTCATTGAAGAGGTTGGTAAAAGAATGAAACAACCGTGGACGAAATTGGACGATGATGTTAAAAGAATGGCGTATTTCATCAGTTATGGCAACTGGGAAGCAAGAGAAGGCTTCAAAGATAATATGTTTGCGAATGTGCAACCTGAGGATTTACCATTTAAGACACCGTCTGTGATTAGTACTACCAACCCTGTTGGTAGTGCCAAAATCACAAGATTGCCAGAGGTTGATCTGTGGCAAGTCACAGAGACCAGACGCTCAGACTATAAGAAGATGACAAGACGATTAGATCCAGTGAGTAAAACGGTCGTTTATCTTGCTGTACTAATTAGCATGATTGCCCTGTATAGGGACAAGGCCATTGGCGAAGATGGCACGATTGGTGAAATACCTGATAGTCCATATATGTTGGCAGATTTACAAAGACAGCAAGAATTCGATGCTAATGAGCTGAAAAAGAAGCTGGAAGCAGAGTCCGAACAAAAGAAATCAACCAAAAAATGGTACTACCTATGGTTGAAGTGAAGTACAGCCTACATGTATATAAAAAACAGATGCAACTTAGATAAGATATGTGAATGACAAATGACAGCATTAGACTCTAGAGTTGAAAGAAAAAGTAGAGAGATGAAGGAAAACAAAGAGGGAACACATTTCAAAAACGCAAAACAAAGTCATTAGGATAAAGAATACACACAAGTGCCTGTGTTCTCATTCTTCGTCAATTTCATCATCACCGTCCATGATATCATCAGCCCAACTCTTCTCAACAGTTTCTCTGACTCTTTTAGCGTATTGCGACGAGTGATCCTTGTACAGATTAGCAGCTTCGACATTTGCTGGCGATGAAATGTTTGGATCATTCAACAAGGACTGGATAGAGGTTAATATCGACGCAACATCGAATGTCGGGGACCATCTATTCTGTAAAATGTCTAGACACAGTTCGCCACTGGCATACACATTAGGATGGAACATCGACGAGATGAACTTAACGTTTGGGGGCTTATTTGGATACTGCTCGTCAAAGTTGATTGTGAGCCTGAAAGTGCCATCTTCGAATGGAGTGTCAGCAGGGCCGATGATCACAGCGTTCCTATTTTGTGGGGGTTAGTCAGCAGTCCAACGAGATCATAGAGAAAGAAAGACACTCACCAGACCATCACGTTCTCTGCCAATGGGGTAGCAGAAACACCGTCTGGGGGGTCGCCTTGGAGACGCTAGAGATATCCAGTTAGTTTTGAAGTCCATCGATCGCCACCTGGAGGTCTACCGAGCCCATTCTGCGAGCCGGCTCCTCATGGGCCAGATAAGCCTCGGACAGCGGGCAGAAGACCAGCAGGTCAGCAGGCGTTACTTACTTTTAAGTCTCTCATGAGTCTTCTTCTTGCTGGCGTTGACATTTCGTTCTGTAGGTGCCTTGAGCTGTTAGTGGGTTTCTGGTCTTGTCTCTATGGGGGCGTTGCCCGTTTAATAGCTTTTAGCTATTCGCGCTCGCCTTCCCGCTTTTGTACAATTGCCGCTTTTGTACGTTTAAGGCAGTTTTATTTTTGTGTTTCCGCAGTTTTGCGCCACTCACGGAGCGCTGCTCCATACAAGTCCATATTCGGAAATGGTTATGTAGCGCGGGAGCGCCAGTGGCGCAAACAGGAAGCGCTGTTGCGCTTTTGATCACGCGTCAGGCTCACAACATCAGCCACATGCAGATGAGTCAAGGACTTCAATCTCCAGATTTTCGTCTCTGTCTTCCCCACTAGAATATCCGTCTTGAGAGGTAAACACTGTTCTTGGATCTGTTTGGGAAGCTGTTAGTCTAGTCTTTTGTCTGTTTGGGCTTCTTCTCCATCTGTCTTCGAATTTGACCCTATCTCCATTACTTCCGGGCCCATCAACGACTAGTGTGTCACAAGTCGGTCACAAGTCATTCATCACCAACCAACCGTCCAGGTGACATTTTTATCCTTTGAACGTTCGTGTGTGAGCCTGTTTCTGAAACTACAATTACAGCTGCGATGCTTGCACTACGGGCTACGAGGACTGCTTCCATGAGAGTACGGGCTACAAGGACTCTGTGTCTACGAGGTATGCAGACTACTCCAACGTTTGACATCACGACTAAACCAGATTTCTCACAGTATCATTCGCATATCGAAGACATAACGGATCACCTGTCCGACTTAGGCCCCTTTCCTTTGCATTCACCTTACTTGAATCCACAGCACTTTTACCAAAACAAAGTTGTGAAAGATTGGAGTCGTCGCACTCCACATCCTGTCACGTTGCAGCATCTAGCAATGTACGGTAAGCAACTAACAGAAGGAAAGATCATTGCAAGTGCGAATTTCGTGCGATTGGAACTGCCTATTCGTATCGCCTTGAAACTCCGAGAACTGCAAGATCTGCCTTTTAGCGTTGTTAATAACTTCCATTTGGCGAAAGTATATGAATCATATTATGACATTTTTGAAAGATTCAGAAAAATACCACAGATCAAGACCATTGAAGATAACGAAAAGTTCTGTGAAATGTTAGAAGATGTATTGACAGATGTCAATCTGTTGAACTTGCCAAATTTAATGATGGGTGCATTAGAGTGTTGTATTCTACAATCTATCAATAGAACCGAGCTAGATGAGCTGATTTCATCACTGCTGAGAGCGAGAATCTCGAGAAGATTAATCATCGAAGAACATTTATCATCCACTAAAAATTTTATGTCTGAAAAGGGCAGATCGAAGCAGTTCATTGGTGATATTTTTTTCAAATGTTCGGCTGAAGAGCATTTAAAGATCTCTGCTTCAAATGCTGCTCAATTCATTGAAAACTTGTACCCTGGTATCCAGATGCCTGAATTAGTGATTGAAGGTGCAAAGGACTTACAATTTTACTTTTTGACTGCTCATTTACATTATATGCTTGGTGAGATATTACGTAACTGCTATGAAGCAACGGTTAGACATTTTGTCGAAGGTAACCAACAGCACGCTGGACAATCCCCACCACCCGTTAAAGTTTGTTTAATTGACTCAAAAGATCACGTTGCTTTCAGATTCTCTGACCGTGGGGGTGGTGTTGACATGGAACCGATCCAAAAATCATGGTCGTTTGCTAAAGACCCAACACTGGCACGTAAATCATTGATGAATTTCCACAGATTACCACATCTGAACCTCGAGGCAATGAATGCTTCGAGGAACTCCAACCTCAAAGCAAGACAATCACTAATGCAAACCTCTGTTGGTGGAATTGACGACAATAGAATGAAAGAGGCAACACTGATCAGTTTAACACAAAGACCTGCACAGTATAAACTCGGGCTGGGCCTGGCGATGTGCAAAGTGTATTCTGATTACTGGAACGGGGACTTGGTCGTACACTCCCTGAAAGGGTACGGGACTGACACATACTTGAAACTGGGAAAGCTCGGCTACCACAAGGACAAACTGCAGCTCGATAGAGCATAAAAGGCCTTGAACTAATTTGTATATACAACATACATAATAAAACACTCGCACACTACTGATAAGGCAACACCTGCACACCACAAATACACAAATTCAAAAAAAGTACAAAACATTTACCAAATGAGGAAACTAGGAAATCAGGAAAACACACCCGGACACCATACCGCCGACCTGGCGCATAGTTAAGACTGGACCACCCAGTAAAATAGAGAAAGTCCGGACAAGAGCACAAAAGGTATGTCAACGGATTCGCGCCTTTTGTGTATTTTTTTAGTTTTGGCCTGTTAATAAAGAGCAACAAGCGCAAAGGGGCAGTAGCCAGTAGCGACAGAACATCAACAACTCTGGCAACACATCAACGTGAGCTCAGCCATGAACCCATACTATCAAAGGAGTCCGGCGGAGAAGGAGGGAATCTCGATCTCATCGCTGCTGGGTGACGATAAGAAGGACGAGGCTGTCGTGTCATTAGACTCAGGGGACCAGGCTACGCCAGAGACGGAGCCGTCAGCACCAACAGCAGCGCCATCGGAGCCCAAGAGGGCTCTGAGACGGTCGACTCGTATGGCTATTGATTCCATGGTGTCTAAAGAAGAGCCAGCAAAGCCCGTGCGTGCCAGGAAGCCACGCGTGGTTAAGAAGAAGCAGGACGCTGATGCCGAACCCAAGCCCGAGCCAAGTTCCAATGCATCACAGGCAGTTATTGCCATTGACCAGCCCAAGCGGCCTGAGGATCCAACAGTGGAGTCCTCCGTAGCTCCTCAGCTGGAGAGACCAGCTGGAATGAGACCAAACATCATGAACCTGATGAACTCAGAGCCACCGGTATCAACAGGCCCACCGGTGCCACTACAGCCATCAGTGCAGCCGGTTTTCCAACAAGCAGATCAGTTCCGAAATGCTATGCCATTGTACCAGCCTCAATTGCCTCAATTTCAAACTCCTCAACAATCATCTCCGAATCATCTGAAACCAATCTTGAACGAACAACAACCAGATGCGCATCCAGTGGCAGAGGCCACCACTAAGCCTGTGTCAGCGGAGTTCGTACACTACCAGGTGACACCTTCGGGCCCTGTGGATCCCCCACAAGTCATACAGAGACCTTTATTATCATCAGATTCACAACTGCGAGTAGCTGGTTCACCAATTGCGGGCTCGAAGACTGCTGGCTCACCAATTTTACCTTCACAATCAGACACAACACCAACACAACCAGCAAAACCTCTTACAAGCGCACCACCAAATCCTGAAGTATCTTCTTCAACTCAACCCAAGGCTAAAGCTAGCCGTAAACGTAAAGCTGATACCCCAGCTTCGACCAGTGGTAACGCTGCTCCACTGAAAAAGAACAAGAAGAAAACCAATGCTGGTTCCAGCTCAAATCCAGCAGCAAATGGCTCTAATGGTAATACTACACCGGAAGTTGAGGAAGTACCATTCACGGAAGTCATGAATAAACAATTAAAACAACCAAAACCAGAGTCATCATTACCACCTCCAACGATCGTCGAGGTTGTACCCTCAACCAAGGATAAACAGTCAACAGCAGACCAGCCTAAGGAAGAACCAATCATTGCATTACATGTCCCTTTGAAAACACCTTCTGAAGGACCTGGTTCAACACAAGTGGTGTTCAACGTTATGAAGATGTGTGAAGATAAGTATGGCTGGAAATCTGTTCATCCACATGCTACAAAATTCATGTATAATGATGATGATCTAGATGATGATGATGACGACGATATGGAAGATGATGATGAAGAAAAGGGTAAGGACAAAGACAAAGACAAAGATAAAGACAAAGACAAAGAATCAGCTAAAGACAAAGAGCCAGCTAAAGTTGATGGAAGAAAACTACAGAAGGGTAAGCCCAAAATTGGACAATACGATATGAATGATCCATTTATTGATGATACAGAAATGCTTTGGGAAGAACAACGTGCTTCAACTAAAGATGGATTCTTCGTTTTTTGGGGCCCATTGGTTGAAGAGGGCACGAATGCTCGTATTGAACGTGCTGACTCTACTATTAAGCGTGGAAGGAAAAAGAATTCCAATAGTGCTACTACAACGAAGAAGAGAACAGTGGCTAGACAACAAACACCAAAGACCACTACAGTTTCCAAAACAAATAATGCTGTTCCGGTGCAAAGAAAATTGGCCCCTGTGCCACTAGCTCCATTACCTGTTTTACCAAAGCAATGATACCGTACATGTTTGTGCGTTTTTGTCAGTTTCTCCTTCTCTACTTGAAAAAAAAGAGTACTAAATTACACCCAAAACGGTAACATCCATTTTTATGTTCTATAAGTAATCTTAATTGTCTTTCTGCTTCATCTGACGAATATAAGCAGATAAGGAATCAATAGCAACACTAGCAAATTCGACATTTGTAGAGTCATCATCACATTTTTGACCTTTTGATAGCAATTTTTTTGTATGGTTGACGATCTCCGAAAGTAGATCCTGTGGGAATCGTGTCTTGATACCGACCAGTAGGTTCAAAAATCCTAATAGCGTCTTAAACCTATTACCGTTTATGATTTCATTTGCAAATGTATCATCAAGACATTCACGGGTTAACGCATAAATATCCTCAACACGATTGGGTGTTAATTCGATCATATGGCGTTTTGGTAACGGTGGGGGTGAAGTGTTTTGTTGTTTCTTTTCACTTTTATCAGTGGACACAGAGGTGTTTTTCATAGTATTACTTAATTCATCAACATCTTCTTGTGTAACACGTTCACGAATCAAGAAATCTTTCAATACATTAACGACCCCTGCCTTAGCCTGTTCTAGTGGAGCGGATGTCAATGTGTCCACAATGAAATTGTATGCCTCATCTTCTTCAACATTTGCTAACATACGAACCATTAAAGTGAATAGAATAAATCTATACTCTGGATCAATATCAACACATGAATGATAAATCGTTGTTTGGAGGAATAGAACACGTAAATGTTTCGGAATCTCTTTGTAATCGGATTGCTTAGATGTCATCATTGCAATGAGGATCCATGTCATACAGGAGTCCAATTGACCTCTTGTAGTCCATTGTTTGGAAACCAGAGATGGAGAAATGAAACGGACATAGATGCATGTTGCTTCAAACAATGAAATTTCAACTGGATTTTGAACGCCGTACTTATATTGCACATCATAATAGTAATGTGTACATAAGTTCAAAAAACCTGTTGCAGATAATGGGATTTGGTTCTGTGTTGGATGATATGCATATTTAATACGATCATTAACTGCAAGTCCCACTGTGATTTGGATCAATAAATCTTGTTCATCTTCATTTGATTTATTTTCAGTGTTCTTTAAAACCTCCTGTGCTTCATCCTGGACCAACTTAACAGAATCCTTCTTCAGATTTGCAAACTCAACGTCTAATTCTAAGTCAAAACTTGCACATAGTGAAACAATCCTTGTCGCAACATCTTTTGTTGATATCAAAGACTCGTTTTCTTTTTCTTTGAAAACCGGCACTTTACCGAGTTCTTTCATTACCAACTCTTTATACTTCTCAATGGCGAAAGCCATACCATAGTTCTTGAAACCCAATCCCATTATCTGGGTAACGAAGCTCTGTAGTAGTTTCCTTTGTAAATAGTTCTCATCATCATCCAAATTGTTAGCTTCTTCCTGCGTTAATCCATGTTCACTGAGCCAATTGAGTGGTTTCAACGGTGGGATATAGTCTCTTGCGAACGTGTAGAGCTTACGTGTGATAAATCGTTGAAGCTGGGAGTGGTCAGTATAAGTGACAAAGCAGGTGATCAAGCACGATAATGCCATGGACAGAAACTTCGAAGGGTAAACAGTGTTGATCCGTTTCAGTGAACTCGATAGCAATTCTAGTAGAGCATAGAACTTGACATCCAACACTCTTTCATCGCGGGCTGTCTTGTTGTCAGCATAATCCAAGCCCGTCAGGAGCTCAATGCTCTTCACAAACAGCTCTTTGGCGTTACCATGTTTGGCAACCGTATCGAAGACACGCATCACACACTTTAGAGACTCAGTGTCTTTGAATCCACCGTCCTCATAGTCCCAATCCAGTTCACAGAAAGGTAGCATCATAGCCGGTAGGTCCCAACCAATCTCCTCAACGATGTCCAAATTGGCAACGAGCACCTCGTTCAAGACCGTCAGAATCTGGCATTTCTCATCACCTGTGAATCGCTGTGAATTCTCCAGGTTAACCTCCAAAACAGTCGCATACGATAGGTAGTCCTTGGTTACCTTTGCTTCTTTGTTAGTCTCTGCGCCACCCGAAACATGAACACCACACTTACACGGAGATCCTCCACGGCGGTCTCGATGTACTCAATGACTGTGTCAGCTGGAACTTCTTCTGTTTCTGTGTCTGACATTTGAATTACGAGCCGCCACTTGTGAGCTTCAATGTGTACGGAAGAGCTAAAATCTCACGTTTGCCACTAAGGTAAGGGTGGTGAGCTTAAGACAACAAAAAACCCGTGCTGGCTGGCAGTTCCGAGGGTAGTCTGCGATCACGTGATATGACTTCCGAGTTTATCCGTATATGTGGGTGTTAACACCCGGACATCTGATAACAGGGATATTGCCTGGTTGTTCTTGCGATCAATATGGACATTTGTGGAGTTTTGGCTTGTGTTATGAGTTCCTTTCCTTGATATAGCGGACAGCTGGTTTTTAGTAACATTCTCATCCTTGGAAATCTGTCAGGAGACAGTGATGTAGGAAGGAGGTTGACCCCTATTTATAGGCTGTGCATCCTATTACAAATCCATTTAACCACTTCGCGGTTCAGCTCTCCCGGAAACGTCTTACCAAAAATTCATTGCTAAACTACGTAAATATGGAACTGGGAAACATTTAAATTACAGTCTGAATAAATAGTTGATTAAATAAGACTAGGGTTACTCTGTAGAGCTGTGGTCATGTACAATTTCAGAGTACGGTTTATCTTCTCTTGATCTTGTCCCTTGCAAGGTATCGTTCTCCAAAGCACTATTGACACCATTTGCCCCGTTGGCACTGTTCTTTCTTGAGGTTGCAACCATTGATGGCTTGATTTTATCTGGTCTGTAGAATCTAAGATCAACACGCCAAACGAGGTAAACCAGGTTGATGATGGTCTCAAAGAGGCCAAACATGATATACATTACAACTGGTTTGTAAATCCAGGATTGGCTTGCGTATGTTTGATCCATGAAACAAGAAACACATCTAAAGACCGACGAAATGAACAGCAGCAAAGTTGTAAAGCAAATGACGAAAATGGAGTGATTGTGTTCCAATTTTCCAGAGCTTGAAGTGACAGATTGTGTCTTCTCCAGTGTATTAGCATGGTGAGTAGTCGAAGGGATAATTCTCACAGCGCTCAAAGCTTCTGGCTCTCTTTGTGCGAATGTCAACTCGGCATCATGACATGCGCCTTTACGAACAAAGTAAGTTGGATGGAATGATTCAATCCACCATGGTTGATAGGTCCAAGTGTTTTTAGCAGCTTTTGAAGCTGGTAATATGAAAGCACCAAACAGTAAGGTGACGGCAGTTAATACGAAAAGGATACAGAACACCGCAGCGGCCTGAACAGCTTGCTTACACATATGGAAACGATGCTTTGACATGAAGTAGCAGTATGGTAGAATAGCACCGAGGATCGCCATAACAACAACACCAACGACAACGATATAGATGAGGATCATACCGTTCCAGAACAATTTTGAAGAACCGACCCTTGGATGCTTCCAGGTAAATATTCTCTGTGCAAGAACCAGGTTGAAAGAAGCCAAGAACACAATTGGAATAATCAGGAACACTGAAGAGGCCAAACCAAGTTGTAAACGTTGTACATTTTTGGCCCATGAGATTCTCATTGCAAATCCAATGAAACGTAATGCACAGTTGAATGCAAATCCAATTGAAAGCCAGAATTTATGACCCCTACCATAGTTCTTGAAGAACACCAAAAGGTGCAAGATCATCAGTATGAAGAAAACAGCAGTGAAAATCGCAGATGGCGCAACGTCTTTGTTATCAGGGTATGAACCAAACACCGAATGCTGTTGACTCAACGCATATTCGACAAGGTAATCAGGAATTGTGGATACACCTAATGTTTTCTTAACAAGTGGAACAAGTTTCAGAATTCCTGTGCCCAATGCAGCATTATGGGTTAGTTGGTTAACGAGTGGCTGGATAGAGGACCCGAGACTTGAAGTTGACATTGCTAAAGTGTATTTAGTGTTCAAAAGAGCTTCGCTTCCAACTCATTCCAAAAGGAAGCATTCAAAGCATCACACACCGAGGGGGAGGACACCACTTTATATCTACTTTCCCCAATAGGCAAAATCGCTTATCCTACCATTACCCCGCCAACGAGGGGCAATCGCCGGAACCCACCAACCACACAGTGTGTGTGTACAGTGTGTGCCCCTTGGCAAAGATGCACAGACGCGTTTCTCGAGGCGCTCTAGTGGTTTTCTTGTTTCTTCGGATGTGCGTATAACGATCATGCCTTACCCCACACAATTCCTTTTGAGGTCAAACAGCTTTTGACCCGGTAGGAATAGTTTTGCCTTTATACGTCGATGGCCGTACAGGAGTTTTTACACATTCATGTAGCCGTATACGTATAGAACTATATAGTTATATTTCAATGTGGTTATATTTGTGGTATATTCCCACTAAGAATTATGTCTGTCATCTGCATCGGAGAATTGCACGTCAAGCTACCCCTCCTTGCTGGCGGGGTTTCGTCTGGCCGAGGCCGCAAGTTTTTTTTTTCGCGAGTCCCCGTAGGCGGTTTGTGTCACTTTACCAGTTTCCACAATGTTTTGTACTCTTGGCTAGTCGCAATGTTTACCAGTCCCCCTCAACCACTAATAGGAACCGGTTGTCCGGAGTTATACCCGGATTATTCCTTACTTCTCCTCATTACACTGTTATCAAATGCTTTTGAATATGTATCAATATGCATAACACGTAGGACATATAAACAGCTTGTGTATGGTATGGTAGACGACAATAAGAGAGCCGGCTACAAGTACAATATAAGCTTTGAATAGCAAATCAACTGCACTCATTGAAGCACCCCGCACAGACGATTAAGTTCTCTTTAAAATCCAGATACCCCAAAAGACACTCTTCAAAAAACATTCTGTGCTATAGCTGTGAATGGAGATAAGACCGTGCAGACGTACTCGCACCTTGCCCTATATTCATGTGTATATGTTGGGTCTAGTGATGGTGGGTCTTTATATTTCAAAATAGATTCATATATTCATAAATAATTGATTGGAATAGAATGATCGCTCTCCTTGTAACCATTCTCTTTCAATAACTTGATAAGTTTGTTGTGTAAGTCTTTATCAAGTTTATAACCAGGTATGTCAATTCTCGTAAACAGTTTAAACACTTTGAACCAATATTCTGAATTGAGAATAGAGTGGATCAAGATATCAACAGACCATCTAGTTCTCAGTGTTCTATTTGATATTATCAATATATCAACGAACATATCAAAATCTTTTTGAACATTCGTCTTGTATAAGCCTTTAATCAATTGATTCAAACAGTCACTATTGATCAAATGTTTAAACTTGTCTGGATCTGATGTTAAAATTTCCAATACAAATGATAATCTTCCCTCTTTGACTGCTTTGGCACATAACAAGCTCAGTTCAAATTGTTTTAACCCAATCGGAATGTTGTGATAAGTCTTAATAGATGTAGTCTGTATGGCTCTCTGTAAATTATTTGAAATGATAAATTTTGATAACAACATTGGATAGTCATCACACCTCAAATGGTTACCATCTTTATAGATCTTTTTCATATGTGTAAATGCTGTTTTATAACCTGAATTGAAAGCATGGTTCTCAACAATTGCAATCTTCATCCTTGCCTTCAAATCAGACGTTATACTAGTTTTTGAGCTAACGATTTTGATTAACTCGCTCATCTCCCCAGTTTTTATCCTTGTAGATAATATCTCTGCCAGTGACACAATAACTTCATTCGATAGATAACAACGCGTTATCACTTTTTTATAGTTATGTAAACATACTTTCCAATTACCCAGTTCAATAGCTTTTGCTAAGATCACTGAATATGTTCTTGGGTATATTTCATAATTTGCTTGCATTCCAGTCTTCAACAACACAGCAGCACGTGATATCTTTTCATGATGAACATGGTGGATAATCAATAGCTCCAAGGCATACGAGTCAATCCTAAGACCCTTTGATGACACTTGTCTGAAAAAATTAAATGCTTTATCTAGTTGGTTTGTACGCAGATAACAGAGTGTAAGTATGGTTCTTGATAGCTGCGAGCTTTGGGATGACGACAATGATGATGGTTCAAGGAGTTCGGTGATTGGATGCTGATCACATAATGAAATGAATAAATCGGTTAATGATGAGCCTAATGTACTAGTATTCTTTATGCTGTTAGTGATTGATATCGTGTTATTGATAGCCTCGGGGCTTATTTGTTTTGAATCAGCATTAGAGAGTGCCCAATGGAAAATTTCAGCGTTAAAAGCATGTGGATCCGATGCCTTCAGTATAGAGTTGGATAACTGTGTTTTTTGTTCAGTTGATCCCATCTGGGATAACACTGATTGCAAATGTTGAAAAGATTGTGGTGTTTCCACTACATTCGCTACCCCGAGACGGCCCACTGATCCATGTATGAGACGTCTACCGAGCCGTGAACCCACTGGCCACATCGAAACCATCACCCTGCGCAGAGACACAACCAGTGTTGTAGGAGCTCATCACCTTGAAAAAAGTAACATAGAACCACAGATGAAAAGTTGAAAAAAACACCAAATAATGTACAAAAGAGGAATGGTTATGCAACCCGGTTACATGGTGTGCGGGTGTTACAGCGCGGCGCTGACTTCCCAATGAAGAAGGAAAGCCCGCTCGCGACAGCGTCTTGCCCCTCACATACACAACCCAAATGAAACCTCATGGGACCCTCCATTCACCCCATTTTTCCCGTGCGACTTGTCTCAAAAGGGCCCTTTGCTAACGGAACACCGGGACAGCACACCGGGACCGAACATCAAATGATATATTAAACATCAAAAATTAAAACTAAAAACAAGAAAACACACGCGAAAAGCACCAGCAGGTTTTAACAGTGCAGAGAGAGGAATAACCATCTTCACACAGTAACGGAGAGACATATCCAAGAAGAATACACTTTCCGCTCCCGGATGTATAACAAAGCAGAAATGTCCGAGCATGAAGAAGGTCCCGATAAGAAGCGTGTTAGGGCGTTGAAGTCCTGCTTGGTTTGCCGTCAAAAGAAGACAAAGGTATGTGTCATGACGCTGAAGCGCTGTTGCTCTTGTATTACACAATGTGTTGATTTGATACTAGTTCAACAGCCCAAGATACGCACACCGTGAGCCATGTGTTTGCGGCGGCTTTTAAAGTACAACACTAACAACCTGAACAGTGTGACCAGATTAAGCCCATTTGCAGCTCTTGCAAGAAGAGAAAGAACCCTCACAACTGCCATTACGAAGAGCCACAGTGGAGCGTTCAGTTCGGTAGTAAAGGCAACAGCATCACTTCTCCCAACTCTGGTAGCTCTGTCAGCTCTTCTCATTCGGCTCCTGAGGCGTATAATTCAGAGCTGCAAGTTCTGAATGCCCGTATCAAATCGTTGGAGTCTGCTCTGCACTCCAAGAACAGTGAGGAACTGCAGTCACCAACATCACCAACTGCAAGTGCCAATGATATAAATGCTTTACCACCACCCAAGCACATTGACGACAATGATAAGATCAGTTTCCAGAAAAACCACTACGAGGTTTATGGAATGCCGACCCAAGGAACTTTGTCATGGGTTTCCCTACTGCGTAAGGATGTCTATTTGAATTGTATTCATGTTAACGTCAAGAGTCGAAACAGAATCATGAACCAAGCCAGCAAAGGAGACAAACAGGATGTTCTGTTCAACGATAAGTTCACCAATGAAACCGATCTCAATGCAAAACTCACAGAGAAGAAAATCGACCACACAAAATCTTTAGCACAGTTGATTAGAGAGACACTGACAGACCAGAAATTGATTTGGCTACTGGTGGACAGATTCTTTGACTCTGAGTTGTATTTCTTCATACCAGTGCTAGACAAGGCCGAGTTCACCAAACAATTGAAAAGTGTTATTGGACCACGTGAAGGCGAGCGTATCAAGTGGACAATGAACAAGAAAATGCAGTACACCACGATCGGTATACTACTAACAGTGATGAGACTGACCTCATTGTCGTTGTACAATGCCGGAACTCCATTACAGCGTGAGCTAACGAGAGAAGAGAAATATATCATCGATCATCCTGTTCCAGAGTCGGTCATGAGAATCTCGGAGAAGTGCTATAGAGAAGTTCAGACCTTTAGACATGTTAAGTTGGATCTATTCCAGTTCTCATTGATCTTGAGGCATTATGAGTTCTATGCTCCTGAAGAATGCGATTGCTCAACAGCAACAACAACAGATAGACTGGGCCAATTACTACAAATGGCAATGCAGAATTCTGCAATCAGAGAACCCAGTAAAATTGGGGTGCCTCTGAAATCGAGAAACCTGATGAGAAGACTATGGCATTCTGTTGTGCACCTGGATTTCTATCAACTAATGCAAGCTGGTACTCCATCACTGATTAATAAGAACTCCTATGATACAGACTTTCCACATCTAGATGAGAGTGAAACTCCACTAGATTACCAGATTGATAAGATGTTCAGTGAAAGGTCAAAGATGTACGATTGTTGTTTGCCGCTATTGAATTTGATTATGAACGTTCGTGTCACACCAACAATGGGCGAGGTTAAAGCGCTGTTGCAGCCTATTGAAGCTTACCTGGCATCGCTACCTACATTGAAAGAGATTATGGACAAACCAAGCGATACTGTTATCCACAGGGCTTTGAAGATCAAAGAGTTCACGCTGTTAATTGATTTGGTATCATTTGTCAACATGATCTATTTCCACTTTTTCTTACACTATAATAGTAAAAAGAACAAGGAAATGTCAGTGCATTACCTACTAAGGATGCTTTCAAATGGTAACTTAGTATACCCAGCTGTGTTGTTCTTCGATCCTGAGAACAAAGAGTATGACTTAGAGAGACATTTTGGTTCACCAATTGCTGCTATTCAAAAGATTGAGTTAGCATTGCATAGGATCATTCAATTGATTTTCACTTTGACCTCTAGACTGAAAGCTTACAAAACAATGGTGAGAAATGGAGATCCAAATGTCTTTTCTTTGATTGATTCAATTGCTGAAGTTTGCACGATGTCAATGAAGCATGTTATAGGAGGCTTCAGTCAAATTTCGGATTATTACTATCATGCTTGGGTTGTTAGTAAATGCCATGCTTTCATTACCAATAAGATTTTGAAGATGGATTCTGGTCCGGTGGGGGTAATCAACACAACGGATGTTCAGTTCATTGCACTTTTGAAAAGGGAAATGTATAAAGATGACTCGATATTCAGATATACATTCTCTGATTTCTGCAAGATTCAAGAACAGTTACAGAAGATGAATGAAGTTGATAAGATGTCCAGTGAATTATCAACACCAGACAATTCAGACATGTTGAATGAGAAGGACAAGCGCTGGTTGGAACAGATCATCCAGGACTTATCAGTTCAATCGAACAACATCAACGAGACCTTCCCATTGGGTGGTAATCTTGAATTTTCCCAACTGGCAATGAACATGGGAACTGGGTCAATTTCAGGCTCTGAAAGCGGCAGTATATCAAGTGGATTTACACCTGACGGATCTGTGCTCAGTGGAAGCACGTTACCCGTTCAAGTTGGAATGGCACCAGAATTGGAATTTCCTCACCAAGCGGTTATCATGAATGGAAATAGTGGTAATGGACAAACGAGTTTCGAGGACTTCTTACTCCAGTATCAAACACAGCAGTCGTATGGACTCTATTGATGTCTTGTGAAATGTTGGATGCTGTGGGTGTACGTTTGGCATATGTCCAATGACTACATCATTGGCAACAACATGTGTTGTACTGTGTTTTATATGTAATTTGAGTCATTGTTTTCAATGAACTATGTCGATAATGAATATATGTGATAGGGAAATTTGTCAGAGCTGTAAGCTATTATAGCACTGGAGCGGTGCTGGCATATCACTGGAATACCACTGGGTGCTACAGGTTTACGAGTTTAGGCCTCATTTAATTAGCGATGTACTATGAACATACGATAACGGGAGATTTCGGAGATGTGCAGCGGAGCTTCCCCACCCTCGGAACTCGTATGCCGGTGTTGTTTGATTTTTCACTTTTAGCACTTCGCCGATAAATGCAGGTAAACCCCCCTTTTATGCCAAAGTTTTGTTATAAAGAATAAAATTTTACCAGGTGTTTTAAGCATAATTTTTTACCCCCTGGTCCAAAACACCCACATGGCCAAATCCCGGGCATACAAACAGTCAAGCCCACAGCAACACAGACTGTATAACCACCACTATAGGGTTTGTACCCATATACTGTAATGTAGTCGTGGGGGGGGGAATTTAAAAACAAGGGACATAATGCGGAGACCTCGGGGATATCGGTGTGCTGCTTTCCCACGAGACCCTGGGAGCTGTGCCAGGGATTTTGGCCATCAAATATGACCGCTCTGTCTTTGGACCTGTACGTACGTCTCCAGGAAAGCTAAGAAGTTGCAATTGAGTAAGCCTGCAAACAAGACACAAACACCACCAGGCCAAAGTAAACACCCACTAAAAAAATCCGCGCCGCGCCCATACATAAAAAAAGGTGCCAAGCACCCTCGGAAGTCTTGAGCTTAGCCGCCCACATAGAGGTAGTGCACTTTTGGCTATTGTAGTTCAAAAGAGAGTGCTTTCCTTTCCCGAAACAAAGGACTAATTCATATTTACATACCCCAGTTGTTGGTTTTCTTCAGTCAGAAGGGCCCTCCCCATTACCGTCCTGCATCTATTTCTGGATACTACACACACGCCTGTGCCCTTCTCTTCCCCCATCGGAGAGGTGCAATCTTTACTAATCGGGCAGATCCAACCTACCCACACCCAATAAACACTTCCCACAGGACGGTCAGACACCAGAAGTTGGTCACTGGGTCTTTTGTTATCGAACCGCCGTACCGAATTCGTCCTCACATCTACTGGCGAAACCATCCCCTACAGTGGAGAAGAATCATCTACACAGCTCATCGCCATGTCACTCAAGACAGAGCACGACGACACAGCAGTCCCCACGGTTCAGCTGAAGCCGAAAAGACGCTCCAGAGATAGCAGTAAGAAGAGAAACAGAGTGCCCATATCTTGTACCATTTGCAGGAGGAGAAAGGTCAGATGTGATAAGAGAAGGCCCGTCTGTGCTGCTTGCGAAAGAACTGGTGTTGCCCATCTCTGCCACTATATCGACCCACCATGGGCACAGCCTTTATCCAATCAGGAACTCACGAATGGTGAAAGAACAGCAGAGGAGGAGGTTGAAAGGCTACGAGAAAGGGTGAAACAACTCGAACAACAGCTCCACATACACACCGAAGGTTACCCACAAATACTACAAGAGACGAACCACCTGTTCAATGAGGAATCGAGCTCCGAGGAAAATGAAAACGATAGCTTAAACTTGAACAAGAAGTTTGATATGCTGCACATAAAGTCTACAACAACCGTCCATCTTGGTGCAACGTCTTGGTTGGCTATAATGAAAGGTGACCCATACCTGCGTGTCCTGTGGGCTCATATCTTCAAGATGAGAAAGCAAGTGGAAGAGTTTAAGTTCAGGAAACAGGCACTGAAGAATTCCACTGGAAAGAACTCTCTTATTTCAGGTCATCCTTCAATCCCAACGACTCCAATGGGGAAATGCCCTGTGGCACACACAGAGTTGTTCAAATCTAAAAAGTTATCACCAGAGGAGAAGCCGAAGACAGTAGAGTCTACTGCACCGACTTGTCCCGTCTCTGGTAAAGGGGCTGGTATGGGCAAATGCCCAGTTGCTCATGATATGTCAGCTGATGAAGAAAGTAAAGATGAAACACAAGATGTACCAAATACTCCCACACCAACAACAATTACTACCACAGCTACTACAGCAACATCAACGACGAAGACAACGACGACAGAAACAGCTTCAACAAATGGTAAACGCTCAAGAGAAGATGATGAAGGAGAAAGATCAGATACAGGAGAAGACACAGAGAGCCCAAGAACGGAAGAAGATGAACGTGTATGTCCTCTGATGATAGGTGATAATTCTTTCTTGGAGCAGTACAAAACAGAAGAAACTGAACAACCAGCACACCCACATAAGAAGAAAAAAACACGAAGTAATTCCAATGAATCAAATAAAAGTACTGGAAGAAGGGTAGCACCTGAAGATTTTAAAGCCAATCCGGTTGAGATGATGCAAAAGTACTTACCGAAAAAGAAGATACTATGGTCTTTTATTGAAAGATTCTTCGAAGTACTATACATATATCTTCCCTATGTTGACGAACAGACATTTAGGGAAGATATTACTGCAATTATGGGGTCTCCAGATGATGAGGATCAAGACATCAAGATTCAAATTAGATCTGGTATCGACTTCGCACTTGTTGGTACTGTTTGCATTGTGCTTCGTTTGACTTGGAATACACTACCAATCAATAATACAAACAAACTATTGGGTAAATCTATTAATACAAAAACATATTATGAAAAAGATTCATTGGATATTTTACAAAAGCCAGAGAATGAAATTCCAGTGGAATTGGTCGAATGTGTTCAACATTGCTTCTCTAATCTGAAATTGATGAGAAAATCAAGTTTGAAAATTGTTCAATGTGGACTGTTTATGAGATTGTATTTCATCTATTCTCCCGAGGATGGTGATGGTGCAGACGGTGGTGATTCACAGATTTTCCTGGGAATGATCGTACAAATGGCTATAAGTATAGGTCTTCATCGTGATCCAAAGAATTTTGAGAATTTTGGTAATGAAAAGCAGAGACATTTATGGAGAAAAATCTGGTTTGCACTTTTGTCATTAGATGTGGCACAGAGTGTCAATTTGGGCTGCCCAAGGTGCTTGCAAGGTCATCATGAGTTCTCTGATACGATGTTGCCTGGGTCTATCAAAGATGGCTTGGACTTGGTGTTTAAAGATGATTTGAGAGAGTTATCAGTGATTAAGATGATACACACACAAGCCCAACTTGATGCTTTAGTATCCAAAACTATGAAAGTCTTGTTGAATGTTAACACCCCGGCGAAAAGATACCAGGTGGATAATCTAATCAAAGAACTTCAACACAGTATCAGTGGATTTGGTATCACTGACGATGAATACGCTTTACCACAACTGGGCAAGATTTTGGTCAACAGATCCAGAGGAGAACCACTTTTCTCATCTGGTACCCGTGCTCTTCAGTTTAGAGCTCACGTTATTATTAACATGTTGATCTATTTGTTGAACTACATCCTTTATGTCCATTTCGAACCAAGAGGTGCACAGGATCCACAGATGGCAAGAATCGCTAGGAACTATGCTCAAAAGGCACTAAATTGTGCTCTAGAAGGCTACAGAAACTGTACTTTGTTTTTTGATTGTGGATTAGATTATTTCGGCCCTGGTGCTGATTTGATCTTGTCTCCATTAGTGTTACTCGTTGGCCATCGTTCTATGCAATTTATGGTTTCACTGATTTTGAGATCGAGATGTGGTCCATTTATGAAAGCGAATGTCGTTGACCTTCAAACCGATGGACGTGCTAATTCAATCGAACCAGAGAAAATACAGAGACAGATTTATGATGGTGGCATGCACACCATCGATAATGCCAATCACGACTTAGAGGACATTGAAATTAAGGATGAATCTGACTTGTACTCTACATTTAATGTTGACGTTAACTCTGGTGAGACGTTGGCTACAATCTTGTTGGATCACATGGTTCAGTTCCATCAGTTATCCGAAAAATTAGGTAAGAAGTATCCATATAGTTGGAGAATGGCGAAGGCTGTCTCATTCTTCATTACCTTGCTCAAAAAGCCAAGTAATGTAGTGAAGACTATGGTCAAGACAGAGAATGTTAAGAATGTGGAGCAGAACACTGGTGAGATTTCCAAGGTATTGAACTCTGTGCCTTTGGTACTGTCTGCAGATGAGGAGGAGTTACGTAAATGCCCAGTTTTCATGAAATCTGAGGAAAGTGCTACGAGATCCACCGTTCAGAATCTTGTCGCTCAAAAAGAGAAACCATCAATGCCACAATTTAGGAGACCATCAATTGCACAAAGTCCAGATGGACAAATTCAACGACCATCAATGCCACAACAATCATTAAAGACACCAAGATCCGCAGCCCCATCACCTGCATTTGACCCATCTGCTCGTATGTTTTCGCAAAGTGGCCCAACTCCAGACATTATGCAATCCAGCGCACCACTATCATCTTCCTTCACTGAGTTTATGACAGGTGATATGGCTAACGGTGCTCAGTTCTCTGAGATGGGTGTCTCCGAGACCTTTGTTAATTTCAACGAAGCGGATAAGTCTCTTGGTGATATGTTTGGTGTGACATTGGGTAATGCCAACACTATTGCTGCTGCTACTGGGTTCATAAACGAGATGGCAAACATGGATTTGGAGAATGCTGCTGACATTCCCCTTCCTATGGATTTAAACAACATGATAAATGGTAACTGGTTTGCCTAAAGATTACGAGCTATGAAGGAAATTATAGTGATAGTGAATCAATGTCAATAAGGGAAGACTTTTTACCCCAGTAGTGATACTTTTTCTATATATATTGCGAATTAATTTGGGACCTGTAGATAATTCATATCATAATCGGTAAAGCAGTCGGGGAGGACTGTATCTATCCCCACAATATTGTTGGTGATATCATCACTGAACATCCCAATCAACTCAGCAAAATCATCACCGGTTATCGTTCCTGCTTCCTCATCAAGTACCTGGTCTAAACTGGCACTAAATGCAGACTTGGAAATTCCTAGGCATCTTTCTCCAAAGAGGTCATTCAAGTCCAGATTTCTCGGTGATTCCAGTGGCGATTGTATAGTCGAATCCAAGGATGATGCTGTTGACAATGGGTGTCGAGCTTGGACTGGACTGTGTATGGATGGAACTCGTGGCGGTTTGGTCAATGGACCTTGGCTTATGGACTCGGGCGATATATCGAGTGGTTTCATCACATGGGAAACTTCAAGTGTAAGATTTTCCGACAGGTGAATGATCTCTTCGTCCAGCAGGATCATCACTAGATTAGTCTCTGGGATCTCATCCTTGTGGAACGTAAATGACGCTGGAACATCTGTGCCGTCCTTCTCCAAGATCTCATTTAGAGCAACACCAAAGTCGAAGTTTGGATCTTTAATAATATGCAAGAAGTAACCCAGACCAAGAACATGCCGTTCACAATTGTAATATCCATCATTGATCAATCTCATAATCTGAACGATCTTGTCCAGCTGTCCAATAAGGGCTGTGTGAAAGTTGTCAACGATCTCTCGCCTACTTTTCATCGTCACTGAAGTGAGCTTTTTAGCTTGAGAGACTTTGGCTAATAGGGAGCAAATAACAATCGACGAGTGGAACTGGTTGTTTACACCCATAGTGCGTAGAAAGACTGCCAGCGCTGGACTAAAGTATCGATGCAAATTGAAAATCAAGTTCAACAAGGAAGCAACAGATTTGGCAATAAGTGTAGTAACCTCATCCAATAGTCTTACAGTCATCTTGTGATTCCCACTGAGATGAAAGTGTGTCATGAGTCTCGTCTTCAGGGCCAACGTGAGCGTGGTAATGTCCATCAATGTGCCAACTTTCTTGATCTTCATGTGAATGGAAGGAATAGATGTTGAGGAAGATTCACGTATCACTTCTTCTAAAGTGCCAATTTCATTGTTTGCAAACGTTTCCATTTCATAAATTAGATCATAGAGCTGTTGGAGTGTAGGCTTACTCTTTTTTAGGAAGCAAGAGAGGGCTACTTTGCGATAGAGAGTCGCCTTCTTGTGAGAGAACTGGAAGGACTTGTAAATCATTATATCAACCTCGGACATTCCATCTTTCCAGACTGGCAATTTAGTGGTCGACATATCTTCACTCTGAAAGAATGGTGGTAATCCAAGCATCACAGATGACGTGGCGTCCAAATCCAGAGCCGTGTGCCAGATGCGACGTCTCAGGGAAGCTATTGTAGAATATAAGGGAACACTCTCAATGCTATCACCGGTATCGACATTGAGACCCATAGATTTACACAAAGACAAGATGGTTCCAATTAATGCCCTTGATTCCGAGAAATCCGAGCAATCGTCGTCTTCTGGACAGTACATGTAGTAGACTTTTAGTAAGATGAATGCCTGGATTAGTCCCAAACAGTTGTTCTTTCTTAGAAAGTTATGTGTATCCAAACATCGTCTGGCAACGACATGAAATATGCTTATAGAACGTCCCTTCAATTCACCTAACGAGACGTCGTTGTCGTAGTCGGAATCTTGGAGAGTAATGGTGGAGATGGGCATTATGAGGAAGAGAACGGCGAGTGTGGTGTATGCGTTCTTATTGTGTATGTTGATCGAGGCCTTATTCATGGAGTCCCAAGGACCAATGATCTCTGGAATATGCTTGTTCATTAACATGTCGACATCGAATATAGGGAACATTGGATGAACCATTGTAATGAATCTTTCACAAAGCGCTTTAATCGTATTTCGTGATGGGAGACAGGACTCAATGTACTCATCCAAATCGATCGCAGTTCCGAGAATGGTCCTGGACTGTACTTTAAGAGCCATCTTCTGTTTCTTGAGCCTTATGACCTGTGAAAGAACGTGTGTCATATCCTTGGTAAGCTGTGGAAGATCGTCTGTTGAATTCGGTGATGTTGTTGTCTCTTTGAAGCTTTTTGTTATTGCTTCCTCGAAGGACCGCCACATGTACATCCAAACAACTTTGAAGTGCTTGTCATGATTGATAGTATAAAGCAGTGACAAGGCACCAGAGTGCTCAACCCTTGACTTCCGAAGCATCAATGGAATTTCAAAAGGTGCATAGTCATGGAGCTGTACTTGTTCGTATGGGTTGTAAAGCCCACTCGACGGGCACGAGTTGGCCACCTTCTGCTCAATCCTTTCAAGTCCAGCCAGAACAATCTGTAGCTTCTCAGCTGCTCTATTCAGGTTTTGTGCATCTGCCTTTGTCCATACGGGTTCGTCGTATGAGCACTGGTTGACATCATCTCTAATGATACACTGAGTGCAGGCCGGCTTCAGCTTATCACACCTAACTTTGCGACGTCGACAAACCGTACACGACTTGGACACACGGACCCTTCTTTGAACCTCATCATCATCCATAATGGCCGAATATCAGAATCCATTTACGGTGGATTGGCCGTCTCCATTCATTTCTTGAATGGTCATGGAGATGATTAATGCTGTTTTCGCTGTGGGAGCGCTCGCCGGAACTCCGAGAGCGCACAAACGCTATTGATCTATATATGCCTCCCTACCATACAACAGAATAAGTTAATGTGTTGATTAAATCGTACATTCATGGTGCAATTCTCATGATCTTCCACTCATCTGTTTCACTCGCACGGCTGTAGACTATACGGTCGTGTAGACGGGAGAGTCCGCCCTGCCAGAACTCAACCTCCAATGGAATAACTCTCAAACCACCCCAATAGTCAGGACAAGGAATCACTTGTTGGCCTTCAAACTCAGATTCTCTTTTCTTATATATGTCCTCGAGCTCCTGACGATCACGGATCACCGTAGACTGCGGACTTGACCACGCACCGATCTGGGAGCCTCGAGGTCTCGTAGCAAAGTATCTTTCAGAGGTCTCTCTATCAACGAACTCAGTTACACCTTCCACACGGACTTGGCGTTGAAGGCCTTTCCAAAACCACGTCAGCGCAGCATGTGGGTTCGATTTGATGTCACGTGCCTTCTTGGACTGATCCCAGTTGGAGTAGATAACGAAACCTTTGTGGTCGAGCTCTTTGAACAGAACAACACGCGAGGAGACACGTCCTGATGGAAGCTCAGCAGTTGAGAAGTTCACAGACTCGGGGATTGGCTCTCCTTGGGCTTCATCGAACCACTTTGTGAATTGAATGATGGGATCAGAGACCACCTGCGATACGTCGAGGTGGTCCTTGTCGTACTGGTATGTTGGTGGAGCGACTTTGTGCTGTTAGTACCGAACCCTTTTCGCAGGCAGTTGGAAATACACATACAAACAAGTGGCTTCTCTTCTGGCATTCTAACAGACTTTGTGATTTTATTTAGTGATCGAATCAGCGGACGGAACATGCAACGAACCGAGCAGTCGTTAAAGCTTTAGAAGATCAGGAGATTACGTTTACCCCCGCGCGAGCCCAGCAATTTCTACCCCGATGACTCGGCGCGCTAAACCCGCTTTAGGTAAGAACGGCGATGTACATATATATACTTAGCATTTACTACAGGTAAAGGTCTTCTCCCCACTAATTGTCGGTTTTAAATATATCAAAGACCTTTCAGATCACATTCTTCAAGGTTGATGAAGTTGTAGTCCTCAAACAAGCCGAATAAACTAGCATACTCTTCACTGGACAGCGCATTTGGGTCATAACTGACGCTGTTCTTCGGAGTGAAGATGCTGTTCATGTCCAGTACAGGAGGTATGCCATTCGACATGGTAGGAACTGAGTTGCCATCACTCATTGAGCCTGGTGTCTTTGCCGTTAGACTGTCCACAGTAGGGTCATAGAACTGTCCATTACCTGTGCCACTTGGGTTTAAAGGGGCCACCGGTGCCACTAAAGGTTGTAGTACCTCTATTAGGTTGTTCTCGGTCTTGGCCTTGAGATAAGAGAGTTCAGTATCCATCAAATTCATGATGAAGTTGGATTTTGGAATGTCATCAGTTGTCACTGCATGTATATCGTGTGCCATCACCTGGCCATCTTCGCGAGGCTTTGTTGCATCTCTAGCCACTGAATCAAAGTCAAATGCTGGATCTTTCAGCTTTTGGAAAAACAATTTCAGTACCAAGTTCATTCTCTGTGCATTGTAGTAACCGGCTGATACAGTGATCATCAATTGCACTGCAACATCCATGTTATTCAACAACGAGGCAAAAAACTCTTTGATCAAATTGGCACGCGTGACATCACTCAATGGCACCAATCTTTGACATTGAGATAGTTTGGCAAGTAATGAAGCGATTATGAGCATAGCTTTGCTGATAGCAACGTATGCGATCGGTCTCAACAACATTCTGTGTCCACTGTCAAAGTATAAGTTGATGTTATAATACAAGTTCAGGGAAGAATTTAGGATCTTCATCGTTAGCGTTAAACATTCATCAAAAAGTTCGAACACCTTCTTGGTATTACCGACGTCATAAAAATGCGTCAACAGACGAGTCTTCAGTGATAACAGGATTGAGTTCATCTCATACATGGACCCGACTTTCTTCACCTTATTATATGACTTGATAGTCGGATCACCTAGTACTTCTTTTAGACTTCCAAAATGAACACTCATGAAGTTTTCTATCTCTCTGATCATATGCACCAATTGTAATGCTGTTGGCTTCTTCCGTCTGTTGAAAAACAAATTCGAGATCTTTCTGTATAACGTCGTCTTCTTTTCCATAAATTGGAAATCTTTGACGACGAAGGCATGGACGTCATCCATTCCAGCCTCATCATATGGTAACTTTGTGTCATAAGATAAATCATTTGGGCAATTCGGGATGATACCTAACGAAACAGATTCTGTAGCATCCATCTCCAAAATCTTATGCCAAATTTTTCTCCAGAGTTGACCGTATGACTGAGTTTTTGGAGATTTAATCAGACTGACCAATTCCTCAGGGTCTGTTTGCAAGCCCAATACTAAAGCAACAGAATAAATGGTGCCCATCATAATAGTACCCTCCGAACCATCAGAGATGTCATCATCTTCTGGGCAATAACGGAAGTATAATTTGGTATAAAGCATCACCTGTAAAACTCTCAAACTGTATGCTTTACGCAAAAAGTTGTACTGTCGTAGACACTTCATTGACACCATAATGTGTCCAGCATGGATAGTGACGTTGCTCAAACAGGCCAATTCTGGTTTAGTTTCATACTCATGGTCTTCAATGGATATTTGCGCAAATCTCATCACGAGGAAGAGTAATGCAATTGTGGCATAATCATACTTGGAAGTGATGTTAAGTTTTGTTGGACGTTCATCCATTGGAGGCCAGGAGCCGAAGATCGATTCGACTTCTTGGAAAAATGAATTCTCGTTGATGAATGGGAGGACTGGGTAGATAACTTTAAAAAATCTGAAGCAAAGAGTCATTATAGCTTTCTTTGTAGGTAAATATCTTAGAATGATGTTATTCAAGTCTGTTTCAGAAGTTATTATATCATTGGTCTCCTTCTTGATGGAGCGTTTCTGTCTTCTCATCTCCAAGAACTCATGGAACCCTCTCGTGGAAGGATGTGAAGAACCAGGAACCCCATTATCACTATGGTCAATTGAATTTTGAATAGACTTGTCGAAATTTTTCCACAAGTGAATCCAGACAATTTTAAGATGAGCATCTTTCTTGATAATCGATTTTGGGTCCAAACCACCATGGTATTCTAACCTGGATTTTTTTATAATGAATGGTAGGAAATCGAAAAACTCAACAGTCTGATCTGGATCGAAGTCATAGATTGGCTGACCGATCCTCTCGGTACTGCCGATAAAGTCCGAGCCTGTCATTTGAGGTCTGTGCTGATAACGTGGAGGCTCCTGGTAACTGTTCTGAAACGACGGAGTTTGGGCGTACGATGGTACGGATCTAGAGAGGTCTGACACCGCAATCGAAGCCTCGATGTGCTTCACGCGGGCAGCCAGCTCGTCAAACACCTGTCTTGAGGAGTTGCCGTTGTTTTGAACACTCACAGGCGTTGCGATAGAAGGCCCATTAGTGTCACCAACAGGAGGACTCATTGGTTTCGCGTGCTTCCATAACTCCTTGGAGTTGACCCACACAGGGTCCTCGTAGTGGCAGAGATGGGACACATGGCTCTTAGAACATCCGCCACAAGTAGGCCTGATCTTATCACACTATTTGATGCTGTTAGTATTCAACCGCTACTAAACCCGGTAAGTTCGGGCCGTGATGCATATCTCAAGCTAACGAAACTACCCACTTTAATTTTTCTCTTTCGGCACACAGAGCACGACGTCGGTACTCTCATTCTTTTTCTCCCGTTCTTATCGTCGTCATTGTATGGCGAGTTTGGAGATTTGCCGCCGCTGGACCCTGGCGTGTTCGTTGCAGTGTGATCACTCATCTTTGGCGGGTGGGATGCGGGTATTTGGCGAATGTCAAGTCGTACAAGTAGGCGCTTAGCTCTGTGGTGTGTGTTGTGGATCTAAGGGGATGTTGAACTCTGTTTGTTAGGGGTTTTTTCTTGCAGGTTTTGGTGGCGTTGGTGTTGGTCTCTAGTGGAATTCTTGTTGTGTTGACGGGACGGACGATGGTTTTAAAGGAGCTACCGGACTTTGTTCGGGTTCGGAAGCGCGCCCGAGTTCGCCGGCGTAGCGTGGGCGTCGCGCCAAAAAGCTCGGAAATCAGCAACAGCCATGACATAAGCACCCGGACACCCCATTTGCTTAGATAAGCAGTTCAAGCATCGGGGGTAGCACATCTACGTTATTACGCGGCAGTTGTTAAAGGTGTGATTAGACCCAAGAGCCATTTGCAGTACACGAAGTAACGATAAATAGTACCAGAGAGGCCAGAACATGAGTACTGACGATCCCGCTCAAAGTGAAGGCAGTCCCGCGTCTGGGGATGTAAGTTTTGACTCGTCTGTGCCGGCTAAGAAGCGTGTGCGTGTGCCCAACTCCTGTGTTGTGTGCCGTAAAAGGAAGATCAAGTGTAACAAAGGACGGCCTTCTTGTGACCAGTGCAATAAAAGGGGAGTACCGCACTTATGCCACTACGATGATCCTCGTTGGATGTACAACCTGGGATCAGAACCCACGCAATCACATATAGAGCCTCGCCCACAAATAATCAGAAGCCAGAACCAACTTCAGACAACCACCGAGACACTGGAAGAGCTTCTTCTTCGACTAAAGCACATGGAGGCCGCTGTGAACTTGACAGAGTGGGTTGGTGATGAGAAACCTGACCACAAGAGTCGAAAATGCACACCGTCACTGATACCTCCACCAAACAAGGACTACAACCCGAACGATAAGGTCAAGCTTGTTGATAGAATGCCATTCTTATTACCATTTGTCATGAGGAAGTCCCGAATTGAGTTTGTAGGATCGATGTCTCCAGTCTACGACATGAAAACAGATCCATTTTTGAAGATTGTCTGGCGACACATGTGGAAATACATGGACCTTTCGCTGCAAAACACAACCACAACCACACAACCATTGGACATCGTCACCGCAAACTTCATGAAAGGAATTATAAACAAGAAGGTCCACCAATTCTTGGAGCTCAGGCACAAAAGAGTTGCATTCAAGAAAGCTTCCCAAAAGTTGCGCAACTGCACTATGCCACTGGACCAAATTATGCTATCCCACTTGCCACCGAAAAGGACTATCCTATCACTCCTCAATAGATTCTTCCGCTTCTACTATTTTCTTCTACCTGTTGTTGAGGAGCATATGGCTATAGGTCAGGTTGTGGAAAGAATTGTTGGAGGTTGGACAAACATGAACTCAGGGCCGTCAAAACTTATCATCAGATCTAATTGTGATTACGCATACTTAGGGATTCTGTTTGTCATCATGGCAATCTCATCCATGACACTCACTGAGGATGATTTTGTTACGACATATGACTTTATGTTCATCAAGGATACTTGTACAGCTCTCTATGCTGTAGTTGCTGAGAAGTGCTTTGACCATTGCTACAGGCTTAGGAAGGCTATAGGGTCCAAATTCGTCTTGATTGCCTTTTTATTGAACTTTTACCAGCAGTATTCCCCAGAAGGAGAGGGTGTCTCAACTGGAATTACAGGGGATATGGAGCTAGGTCATATCATCTCTATGATTCGCGCTAATGGGTATCAAGCCGATCCAGTAGAGCTTGGTGGGAAATTGTCTAAGCATCCAAATAGACTTAATCTATGGAGAAAGTTTTGGCATTTGCTTATGGATAGAGATGCTTCTCATTCTGCTTTACAAGGTCTTTTACCGCGATTCACCGATGATGATTCGTATGACACTAAGCTGCCTGAAATTAACGATGATATGACATCAGAGGAGATTTTAATCGTTGAAGACTTCCAATTTCTTAAAAAAAGAACGGACTTGTACAGAAGGATTTGCACGATTTTGTATCAGAGAAAATGCGATCCTAGTATTGGACAGTTGTTGGAGCTAATTGATGAAGTGAGAGAATTTACTGCCGAAGAACTTCAGCCTTTGAAAGCTGTCTTGACATCAAAACTTTTACCATGCGCAAAAGTAAAGAAAGTCCGTTACCTGATTGAAATAATGACTATCGAAGCAGGATTACTACAGCGTGCAGTCGGCTACTTCAACAAGATGAATAACTCCAGAATGCTGTATAAGTTGTTCTCTGAACTGGTACCACTATTGACCAAATTGTCAAACACATGCTTGAATGTTTCTTACAACAACCAACGATACTTTGGAAGTGCATACATTATGTTCTTCCATCCGATAATTCTTCGTGCCGTGCTGAGATGTATGCTCTCTCTGGCCACACTTTTCTTCAGATGTGTCCAGTGTATCAAGATGATTCCATTCGATCAGCAAACCCGTCTTCGGGCATTTAAAGACTTACATTCAACCCTACTTGGTAATGTGGAGCGCATGTCTCAATTGATCACCTACACAAACTTGGGGCATTACAGTGCTCAAAGAATGAACGTGGGGCTGGCGTTCTTTGTGCGTATGATGCAGGATCCAGCATTTGATTTTGAGAAGGCAAAGAATGATGATAACGACCAGCTAATGTCTTATGGTCTGATCAAGGCTACATTGGAAATGTCAGATGGTACTACGCATTCAAGTGGGTCTAATTTAAATAATTTCATGAGTGACTTGCTAGATGCTGAGGTTACTGCTTTGAAAGTCTGCGCGGAGAGTGATCTTACGGAGGTTCTACAACCAGTTGTAGGTGAACGACTGCTGAGTATTAATACTGAAAATATCTTTCCAGAGACTGGAGGTCCACGCTTTGGACACTACACGACACCTGATGCACTTTCTCCTCTCTCTGATGACCAGAAAAGAGAAGGAGAGCTTCACTTACGCAAAAATATCGCCTTCAAGTTCATGACTCAGAAGGTGGATACAATATTTGCCGGAAGTGACACAGTGAAGACGTTAAATTCAGTTTTGACTCCACAGCAACTCGCTGGTGAGGAGTCTTTTACTCCAGCTTCAGGTGTTGATGGCGAAGAAGTACCAGAGCTAGAGCTGACTGCCCAAGAGTTTGGCGATTTGTTTGGATTACTTGATGATTATAATTGGGTAGGCTCAAATGAGAGTCTAATACCCTTAGAGGGCTTTGGAATCGAGCAATAGACCGCCTATTGCTCTTCTAAAAAAGATATGTTTCGAAGCACCTTACCCCGTAGTCTCCACTCCGCGAAAAACCGGCCACTATTTGCGGAGTGCCCGCTTAACTATGTGGCTACGGAAGTAGAGTCAATCCTTGAACAACCTAACTGTCCGACTTACGTAGCCTATCAACAACGCCAAGAAGACATAATGACAGAGACACCGAGGAATAATGAATGTGCAAAGAAGCCCGAATCTGCACTAAAGAAGCGCTCACGACTACCCAGTTCGTGCTTGGTTTGTCGCAAAAGGAAAATTAGGTGCAATAAGGGTAAACCAACTTGTGATCAGTGTCTTTCCGCCGATATTGAGCACCTGTGTCGTTATGACGAACCACTTTGGCTAAATCAAGTTTATGAGGGGACAGGAAACAAACCAGCCATAGAAACCAATGAAAGTGGGAGTTCTGAGCGCGCTTTGCAGAAGGTTGAAGAGCTGTTGTACCGTATCAAACAGCTTGAGACTATAATGAGAGGCAGTAGTACAGCATTGAGCCCACAAGAGGGCACAATATTGTGTTATGATCCAGAAGAAAAAGTTGAATTTGTTGACAATCTGCCTTTCCTTTTACCCGCTATTATGAGAACCTCTCGGATTGAGTATCATGGTTGTATGTCCTTCATCTTTGACACAAAATCCGATCCTTTCCTCAAAATACTGTGGCTGAACATGTGGAAATATTTGGACATTGCTCTCAAAAATCGGTCGGGATCTACTGAGGATGCAATTCCAATCGTATTTAGGACTGGTGCCTTAAATACTGCAGTGATTGAATTTTTAGAGCTACGCAGACAAAAGGTTGCTTTCAGACAAGTATGCGGAGAAGTGTTGAAACATCCAAGTGGGAGACTGAATGAAATTCTGGTAAAAAACCTACCTCAGAAGAGAACTATCATATCTTTGCTGGATATATTCTTTGAGAAACTGTATCCTATAATACCTATCGTTAACAGAAATCGATTTATGCGTAAAGATCTTGAGAGTGTCATTGGCGGATGGAGCAACACACGTAATGAACACACGACGCTGACCATCAAAGACAACAACGATATCGCTGTTATGGGCGAGCTATTTGCGCTGATGGCTATTGCAAGTCTCACTTTGAAAGATACAGACTTGAATACCTTTGGCGACTTGCGCTCATTAAAAGAAATGAGCCCCGCCCTCTTTGCGGAAGTCGCACAGTGCTGTCTTACACACGAACGCTTCACATTAAGGAAGTCTACACACTTGAGAGATGATATTATCGTCATGCTATTGAAGTTCTATGCTGCTCACTGTCCAGAAGATGACACCATAACTCAACAATCAAACGGGATGCTCCAGACAGGAATGATGATATCGCTGGCGCGTTCTAATGGTGCCTTTACAGACTTGAGTATGACAAATAATTATGGAATGGATTTTACTGAGTATTACAGGGTATGGAGACAGTTTTGGCACACCTTACTCTCAGTAGATGCTCTTGAGTCCGCACTCTCTGGTACGATACCGAGATATACTGATGATTTGGGGTATGATACTGAACTCCCGGATGATGAGGTTGGGGAGTTACCCACGGAGACTATCATTAATTCTGATTTCAAGTACTTGGATAGACAGACAAAGCTCTTCAGAAAATTAGCGGTCGCTTTGTATCAGAGGAAGAACAACCCAAGCATTGGAAAGGTGCTGTCATTGATAGAAGAGTTGAGACAGTTTACGGATAGGGAATTTGGTTCACTGAAGGATGTTCTTAGGAGGAACACAAACCAATGTATTTCAGTGAAACAGATTGGTTATTTATTAGACCTATACGCTCTTGAGGCTGGTCTAAGGCAACGTGCTATCACACATTTTAGTGCTACTCGAAATTCAGAGATGGCTCATGAACAATTTAAACTACAACTAAAAACTTTGATGAGGCTCTATCGTGCCGTGATGAATGTTTCGTTCAACACAGAAAGTTACTTCGGTACTTGCTATCAATTCTATTTGAGACCAAAGCTGTTGTACTCCATCAGTAGACTACTTCTGTCATTTGGAGCACTAGTCGGCAGATGTACACACACACTAAGCACACTCTCAGTAAAGCATCAAGAAAGGCTGAGGGCATTGAGAGGCTTGAAGGAAACAGTCAATGATATGATGGCTCGATGTCTTGAACTGATGATCAAGGTAAACCAGGGTTATTATAACTCTAAAAAGACCACAATAGGTTTCTCATTCTTTGTCGCCATGCTTCAGGACTCTGCCTTTGACTTTAGGAAAGCCGTTAATGATGTTATGACAAAGATTGATGTCAGTGATGGAGTAAAGTTGTATTACTTTCGAAGTGAGCACGACTGTGAAGAGCTTCAAGGGCACATCAATTTTTTGGACGATCTATTGATACCAGAACTTGAATCTTTGACGAAAATTCTGAAATGTGAAATAGGCGATATTGTGAAGCCTTGCATTGGTCCCTTTGAAAAGTCTGTTTCTTTGGATCCTAAACAACCATTATTTAGAAGGGAGTCATTATACTTGTCCAATCACTTTGGAAAATGCGGTGCTACTGCTACTACGGAGTTAAATGAAGAAGCCGAGCTCGCTATACAGAAGAGCATGACTCTGAAGTCCATGAGCCAGAAAGTGGACTCCATCTTTGCTGGAAGTGATACAATCAAGACATCGAGTACAGTTATGAGCCCGGCTCAGCTGTCTGGCATGGATACTATACCGGTCGCTGAACCAGACACTGTTACCGTCACTAGCGAGGAGTTTGGCGATCTATTTGGCCTCTTCGAAGATTTCCGTATGATGAACGCACACACCGGAATGGACCTGGATGGAATAGGCAACATTTAATGCCATCAATATATTACGATTGTATTAATATAGATTTCCCACGTATAGACGTATCAGCTATGCTATCGCCGCTTATAATCGCTGATTATCGCCGCTTATATCCGCTGATTCGCGTAGGGTAGTGGCGGGGCGTTTACTTGAAGCCAAGCCACAAAGTGAATCATCAGCAAAACAAAACAAGACCACAATTAATTGACAATGGAGCCGGCGCGCTCAGAATCTACGCACATGTCTCTCCCACGGAAACGGGTGCGTGTACCCAGCTCCTGTGTGATTTGCCGTCGACGCAAGATTAAATGCGACAAAGCCAGGCCTAGCTGCGGTAGGTGCACTGCTAGTGGGCTACCACACTTCTGTCGTTATGAAGACCCTAGCTGGATGAACATTTCGACCGAGAACTCTACTGCTTCCACTCTAATAGAAGACCATGTACCCGCACCAATTCCAAATAGCTCTGCTCCAGACCAGAGGGCTGACGAACTCTTGCTACGGATTAAGCACTTGGAACGCAGCATAGGAGAGACTCACCAAGGCTCTTCGAGGCAGTTGTCGGACTCGGAACTACTCGTCATCAATGAGCGTGTGCAAATGGTTGATAAGATGCCTTTTCTTATTCCATGGATTCTGAGGAAGTCCACAATTGAAGAACATGGTGCCCTGTCCCCCATTGCCGATATCAAGTCGGATCCCTATCTGAAAGTGACGTGGCTGCACATGTGGAAGTACCTGGACCAGGCCATGCAGAATAGAGCAGCGAACGCTACAGAGCACACACCCATAAATTTCAAGACACGTACCCTCAACTCCACCGTGGTGGGATATCTCAATATTAGACAACAAAAGGTGGCGTTCAAAGAATTGTGTGAGAAGCTGAAAGACCCCACGGTCTCACTGGAGCAAAAACTGTTGCAACATATCCCCCCTAAAAGAACTATTCTTTATCTTCTTGACATTTACTTTACAGAACTATATTACCTGATACCGGTGGTACAACAGCACACCTTCATTCACGAAGACATGGAACGTATTCTTGGAGGATGGATTAACCAGTACGCCAAACCCTCCAAGCTCAACTTGAAGGACTCTTCTGAGTTTGGTCTTATGGGTATTCTATTTGCGATCATGGCATGCGCTACATTGACACTCAGAGATGAGGACTTAGACGAGGTTGCGGACTTGAAGCCATTGAAAAAAGTGTGTCCAGCCATCTTCGGTAAGTTGGCACACATGTGTGTTGATTCACAGAAAGTTTTAAAACACGCTTCGAACCTAAAGATTGGAGTTGTCATGGTCTTGCTGAAATTTTATCATAATCACTGCCCCGAAGATGACACAGTGTCTGGAATGTCGAATGGAAGACTCAGCATGGGTCTTATTCTGTCCATGTTCCGTGCAAACGGTATATTTGCTGATCCATCCCGGTGTGCGAATTCAACGGTTCTAGATAATGATAAGAAAGTCCAAATACACTGGGGAAGACTGTGGCACACACTGGTATCGATTGATGCTTCTGATGCTGCTCTCAATGGTATAGTTCCACAATTTATGGATGACTCTTCGTACGACATCAAGTTACCGGATTATGAAGTTGGAATGTCCTCCAATGAGATCAATTTAATTGATGACTTCAAGTTTCTTAAAAAAAGAACAGACTTCTATCGAAAATTATGTGTCATTCTGTTTCAGAGGAAGAATTCGCCCACAATTGGTCAGCTCTTAGACCTGGCTGATGAGCTAGAAGAGTTCTCCGTCAAAGAACTGGTATCATTTGAGCATGTGCTGATAAGCAGTACAGACCCAGCTGTTAGAGTGAAAAAAATCACATATATTCTGCAACTGAACACATTAGAAGCTGGATTGAGGCAACGTGCTATATCCCACTTCAGCAAGACCAAAAACACTAAAATGATGCATAAACAGTACATCGTACTGCTAACTCTGATCAATAAAATGCTGAACACATCACTTAACATCTGTTACAACGCCAAGATTTACTTTGGTACGACCCTCCCTTTTTTTATCCGTGGTACTCTACTTGTTGTTACAGGGAGGGTTATGATGTCCCTCGGTGCACTCGTTGGTAGATGTGCACAAAACTTAAAGAATATACCCATGGATAATCAACCCAGGATTCGTGTGTTGAGAGAATTCCAAGCTGTTGCCACAGCAATTATGGAAAGAGGACTTCAACTGGCTTGGAAGTTGAATTCTGGATTCTATAATGCACAGCGTCTTAACGTTGGTCTTTCTTTCTTTGTTGCCATGTTAGGAGATCCTGCTTTTGATTTTGAAAAGGCTAGAATAGAGGTTGCCGGGAGAGGGAAATCTGCCGCTGACAACCGTTTCCATGAACTACAAGGAATTGAAGAGGATGAAATTGCTAGCTCAAACTTTTTGAATGGCCTACTGGATGTGGAGATTGACAGTTTGAAGATGAAATTACAAAGTGATATAAATGCTGTATTACAGCCACTGATAGGTGAGCGCATACACATACAACTGGGTAACAGGCTATTTGATGAGACCCCATGGTGCCTAAGTAATCACTATGCCTCTCCAGAGCGTGCTCGCCTTTCCCATACAGAGCGTGAGGAGGCCGAGTTGAACATTCAAAAGAGTATCACTAACCAGTACATGGACAAGAAAGTCGACACAATTTTTGCCGGAAGCGATACTATCAGGGCTTCGAACGTTATAAGCCCCGCACATTTGGTGGATGAAGAGAGTCCCGATCTGACGTCCATGAGTTCAAATAGTGCTACATATGACGGAGCCACCCCAACTCTATCCGCGGAACAGTTTGGTGATCTCTTCGGGCTATTTGAAGACTACAACTGGCTCCAAGAAGACGGAAATCAAGGCAATCTTCAGCAGTTTACGTCCATCTGAACGATGCAGTATAAGCTATCAACTAAGATATCATTAGTGGTTTAAGTGAAAATAAATTATATAATGCTGATGTCGTGAAAGTAGAGGGCTCTGTAAAGGCCTTCAACGGTAGTCGGAGCTCGGAAGCGGACCTCCGTTTATCGCCGCCGCGAAACCGGGGCCTTAAACTGGGGACAGAACAAACGGACTATTAAACAATAGCACCTTCGTGTGCTTATGATACCGTCTGCGAGTACACGACAAGCTGGGAAAAGGATGAGCAGCAACTATTTCACCCAATCACAGTCACCGGGAAGCGAAACAGAAATGTTTGATTCTTCAACACCACCGAAGAAACGAATCAGGGTGCCGAACTCTTGTATGATATGCCGTAAGAAGAAGATCAAGTGTAATCAGGCTAGGCCATGCTGTGACCAGTGCCAGAAAAGACACTACCCACAACTATGCCACTACGAGGATGCTCAGTGGCTACACTTCATCAGCGACAAAGACGAGCCCATAAAACAGCATACTGTTGGAGGCGAAGTGATGAGGAATAATCAGCCCACCACAACGCAAGAACATGATGACAATGGCATACAAGATCTGCTGGCGAGGTTGAGACACGTGGAAGCGGCTGTGAGCCTGACACAGTGGGATGATCAGGGAAACATACTTCCAGGAGCCCCATCAGCCACACATATTCCAGAAGCCAATGACATTTATGACCCCAAAGAAGCTGTTGAGCTTGTTGATAAATTACCATTTTTAATACCCTTTGTGATGAGGAAGTCCAGAATCGAGTTTCACGGCTGTCTCTCACCAGTATTCGACATCAAAAAAGACATGTACTTGAAAGTGATCTGGCTAAATATGTGGAGGTACTTGGATATGGCTTTGACAGACCGTATGACAGCCTCGTCAACAAATAACAGCATCTATAGTTTCAGAGATGGACCTCTCAATACTCGGATTTTAAAATACCTAGAGGTAAGACAGCAAAAGATTGCTTTCAAAAGAGAATGTCGGAGATTGAGTTCATCTAAAAAGACTCTTGATGATATTATTCTGGATTATCTCCCAAAGAAACGAGTCATTTTGACTTTGTGCACAAGGTATTTGAAATACTTCTACCCACTTTTGCCACTTATTAACGAGTCTACCTTTCTTGAATTCGACATTCCAAATGTGCTTGGAGAATGGGTAAATACGAGCGAAAAACCAAAGAAGTTGTACATCAAACATTCATCAGATTATGCATTCATCGGCACTCTCTTCATCATAATGGCGATCTCTGCACTTACATTAGAAGAAAATGAGCTACAAAGTAATTATGACTTCAAGCTTCTCGAATCTTCTTCAACTGCAATGTTTGCTCATGTTGCTAAGCTCTGTGCCGAACGCTACCAAGTGATGAATAAGCCTGGAAGCTCCAAAGTGCTTGTGCTGCTGATGCACTTGAAGTTCTACGATGAGATACGCCCGGAAGACGACACCGTCTCTGATAGAAGTATGGGAAGGATCGAACTAGGACTTATCAATTCAATGATACGTGCTAGTGGAATTCACCTGGATCCTTTGCACTTGGACGGAATTTTAGGAGACCCTGGAAAGTTCAAAGTGTGGCTGAAACTTTGGCATAAGTTGATGGAAATGGATTCTACCGAGGCTGCAACAATGGGCCAGCTTCCCTTGTACACAGATGACTCGAGCTATGATACTAAACTACCGAGCTACGAGATTGGACTTCCAGATGTTGAAATTTTCGTTGTTCAGGATTATGAGCTCATGAGCAAAAAAACTGATCTTTATAGGAAGTTGGCAACCACATTGTTCCAAAGAAAGAGAAGTCCAACACTGGGACAGTTAATGGAAATCATCGATGATGTTGAAAAGTTCTCTGATACAGCAATTGGGTCTTTGGAAGACGTCCTGACTAAAAACAAGCAGCCATACGCCAGAGTTAAGAAGGTCTCTTATCTACTAGAGCTCAGTTCACTCAAAACCGGTCTTATACAACGCACAATCACACATGCCTCCTCTACCAAGAACTACAAGCTTGTACACCAGCAGTACATCACACTCATTGGCTCGTTGACGAAGACATTAAACACAGCCCTCAATGTCTGTTACAACATTAGTGTGTACTTTGGCTCTCGATATTATGTTTTTCTTCGTCCTGCCCTATTTGGATCTGTTGTCAGATGTTTGTTATCGATGGCAACACTACTCTCTAGATGTCATCAGTGTATCAAACGTACAGCAATTGACGACAGTGTCCGTCTCGATGCTTACAGAGAGCTTCGAAGAGCCATCTTGGAAAACATGGATAAAGCATCTCAGTTGAGTCAAAAGTCCAACATTGGGTACTACAACGCACAGAGAATCAACTTGGGCCTTTGTTTCTTTTTGATGATGCTCCAGGATCCGTCATTTGACTTTGATAAAGCAGTAGAGGAAGTATCAAACAGACCAACTCCAGATATACAAATACGTGCCGACGATCTACATGGGGTCAGGAAAGAGGATGTTCCAGATACTAGCTTTTTATCCAACTTGCTTGTCCCTGAGATCAGACTTCTCAAAAACATGCTTGATACAGATATTAATGAAGTTCTGCGTCCCCTCATTGGTGGCGGATTAGTCAACATTCGCCCTGGCCAACAGATATTCAGCACCGAAGGTGGTCCTCCTCCAAACCATTATGGGAACTTGAAAGTTACACCGCATTCATCCTTACCCTTAGCTAAGGAACAGGGAGAGAAGGTCATCCAAAAGAGTATCTCCCTCAATTATACCCAGCAAAATGTTGCTACTATATTGGGTGGTGCTGACACCATCAGTGGAACCGACAACCTAACACAGTCTAGACTGGTCAGCGAAGAGCAGCCTAAGACACAGAGAGAGGATATTGCAGTCTTGACGAGTGAAGAGTTTACAGATCTGTTTGGGTTGTTTGATGAATATGGATGGTTCAAAGCTGATGAGTCTCCGTTGCTTGATGGCTTAAATGATATGACTTAATTACTATGTGGTACAATGAAGCATATACAGATGATTTTTCTTAAAGCTGTAATTCGTCATCTCATTAAATAATTAATTACTTTTTTAGAGGGATATATGTTCAAGAATGTGGTGTACTTGCAGCCCTATATCTTTACCAGACCTTTCCAATCTACGAAGTTCTAGCACAACTCTGTCAAATTCAGATTTGTGGAACTCTTTTCTTATCCTCAAGGGCGACTCGACATATAGTCTGCCAACCAAGAGGGAGAGATATGGGATGGAATCTTTAAAACATTTGGTGTATAATGTGTGTAGATTCTTGATGTTTTCTTGTCTTATTGCCAGTTGTAGACATTTGGGATCTTCCACAAGACTGATTAGTAAACCAATGTTCAAAAGCTGATACTCATTATCCGAGGTTGAAATAGAGGTAGTGAGTGATTTCAGGAAGAGTGATTCATCAAACACTTCTGCAAACTTCTGAACGGCAAGAACTATGATGATTTTCAATTGAAGAAGATCTGTTTGCGGTGTTGTGATTGTGTTTCTCGTAATGAATGCATATAGTTTCTTTAATTCAAACGATACAATTTCATTCTTAGAGACATGTGATTCAATCAGAATAAGAACCATATGATAAAGTTTCAAGTCACCTTCAGTTTCCAAAGACAGATTATCCAACATTGCTATCAAAGAAGGAAAGAGTTCATCAGAGCAGAACATCTTGCCTTGTAATAAAAGTGTAACGGCCACAAATTTAGCAGTATAAGACTCACCAAGCTTATTAACAAACTGCTCGAATAAGTCCTTGATACTTTTGGAGGCCCGTTTGAGCGTGATTTTTTCCGGAGCATTAAGAAGAGATTTCACTATTTTAATTTCACCCTCATCAAACTCACCACATCCATGTGTATGGCCAGAGAGTTTGCAAAGAATGAATCCAAGCACATACACAGTTGGAATATCAGCAGTGTCAACTAGCGTTATGAGGTTTGGGAGTCCACGACTCTTCACAAAGTTGAGGAAGTCATCTTCGAATAATCTCATCGCTAATTCCAGTAAAGAGGACAGTGATGGCCTCGTTTCAATTCCTTCAATAATGAAATTGAAGTCATCAAGGAATTTTGCAGACTCACCTTGAGCACGAAGGCTGCTAATACTTTTTACGTTTTCTTCAGTATTATATATGTACTCCTCAGTATCTGAATCATGATCAAGGGCTTCTCCAGCCTCGCTATTGATACCACTTGAACGATGAGCCAAGTAACTCCTCTGTGCACCATAAGTTCCTCTTTGAACTGTGCTAAATCTACTCTGATTTAAAGATTGATTCCTGGATGGACTTGGTGGTACACTTGGTGTAAGTTCTCTGTCCTCTTCATCAACTTCGGAGAACTCTTGTGATTGAAAGAATCTTAATAAGGCACGGTGGTCTTCCGGTGGTTTCTCCTTCCTTGGAGACCTCAATTCCACACTCTTCTTAAAGGTAGTTCTTGGTGTGATGACCGGGTCGTCGTCAATATCAGAAAGAAAGTCCCAGCCAGTAGATTTAGCGAGAATTGAGGACGATGGCGGAGCATCCGAGAGATTTTGTAGTTTATGCGTGAGATTTGAGACCCTGGATCCAGTGATATTTGCGTTGAGCGGGGAAGCTCTTTCAAAAAGTGGTGATGATGATTTGGAGTTTGGAGTGTTTGTAGGTGACCAAGTTGGTTTGGTTTTGGACTCGATGAAGAAGCTGTTAAGAACAGGAGATTGAAACTCTGGCGGTGATTTTGGGGACTTGCTCAATTTCGACGTAGGCGACAGGCAATTCTCAGTGCTTGCATCTGTGCTGATCAACTTCTTGCTATCTTGGCTCAGTCTCTGAATTTTGATAGATGAAGATGTATGAGTACCAGTTCCCAAGCGTCTCGTGTTCCTCGAACTGCTAGTATTGGTGGTCACAAGGTCTGGCGAGCTGGCAGCGGTCACCAGGGACTTAGCCGTCCTTGTAGAACCAGTCGGTTCTACACTCTTTAAAGCGACACTTTTGGTTCCCGACCCTTTTGGTGACTCGACCTTCTCGCTAGATAGCGTCTTCATAACGGCTTTGTGTCCTTTCCTCGAGCAGTAAACCGGTTTAGCAACGGTACGGGGCGATGATCTGAGGATCCTCGCTGGTGAGCCCTGACTACTGGCGTGGTTTGGCAGCTCTGCTGGCGATTCAAGCAGTGATAGGTCCGATACATTCTCCAGCGTTCCTGCTACACGTGAAGTAGGCAAGGAACCCGGTGAAGGTGTGGACTCCTCCGAGCTCTTGAAAGCGGTTGGAGATAGCTCGATTGCTGGTTTCAGCGCGGTTGACCTCGCTGGGCGCCGTCCATACAAGTTAACCACCATGGTTAACAAGATCCTGTGCGCCTTATTGCAAAGACACCTAAAGAAACCGAGTCAAGCGGCAATTGTGGTGAAGCGCCAGGTGAGTGCTTTTTTTAGGAGGAGCCCCCTCCGGGGAAGGAAGGATAGAAGTGTTGATGGAAGCGCGCTCTGGAAAAAGGAAACGCGCTAACGCATCCTAAAAGTACCTACGATCTTACAACTTCTGCACCCGAACGTAGACTTTCACACACACAACTGGAACAATGTATGGGGACGCCGCTAACAAACTTGTTTTGGAAGCAAAAAGAACGGCGAATATTGAGGGCCTTACGCCGTACCAGGATGAGCTAATTCGTAACATCATCAGAGAAACAAAAGAGCTGTCACGCTCCACGGAGGTCGAATCGGAAGAAGACAACCATCTGTCGCAATGCCACACATTTGTTGCTCACTTGGCGATGCGTCGTAACAAGAGATGTTTACTGGCGTATGAAAGACTGAGATCAGTCAAGCTGGACCAAATGGCATGGGATAACGTGGAGACAGAAGTAACCAACCACGCTGAATCGGAGTACTTTCGCAATTACTCTGAGGTTCTGATACAGTACAAGTCCTCTTTCCCTGAGATTGATCTGTCAGGGTCTCTTATACCCCCAAAAGATGTGTTCATCGATGTGAGAGTGCTTAAAGATGCCGGTGAAATTCAAACAGAGTACGGTGTCTTCAATTTGACGAAGGACTCACAGTTCTTCGTGAGGAAGGCTGATGTTGAAAGACTGATCCAACAGGGATATCTACAAAAGATATGATACCACGCACTATATCTGATAATGCAAACTAAATGATTGTAAGAATAAACAACGTAAAACAAAAAACACAAAATGCAGAAAGTCGTAGTCTCTTCACATGAAATTAAACTCAGAACTCTGAGCTTTAGCGGCCATTCTTGCCATTCTAAACATTTTATCCTTAGGATTCTCCTTCTTTTTCTTCTGTCCCTCACCAGACTTCGCACCAAGACCCTTTGGTGTCTCTCTGAGACCAAACGATTTGGCCAAATGACCTAGGTGCAATGACTTCATGTTGAACACATCTTTTTCAGAGGAAATATGCGTAGTGTATGCCCTGATATGACTGGTGAAACCCTTAACTGCCTTCTCATGTGCAGTTTGATCTTCCAAAAGCCATCTCTCAACATTCAGATGCCATGTTGTGGCGTCAACATCCCACTTGTTACCATATCCGATCTTCAACAACTCTTCATAAGATTTGTGTTGGACACCATGTGGATGGTAGTGTGCAATTTTATCTAAATACTTTTCTTCAGCTGGTAAGAGGAATAAGACAGAACGACCGGACATACCAGCTCTGGCAGTACGACCAATTCTATGCAAATGGTCTTCCGTTGCAAATGGTGGATCGTACTCAACAACAGTAGAGATATGTGGTAAATCCAAACCTCTAGATGCAACGTCGGTACAGAACATCACTGTGTGTTTGGAATCTGGAGCTTTGGAAAATGCAGAGAGTGTGGAAGTACGCAGTTGTTGAGACAGTGAACCATGAAGTTTGAAAACAGAGGTATTCTCTCCAAGTAATGGGGATGTCAAAACAGTAGATGAATTATCAGAATTCTTCTCCTCACCTTCCTTAGTTAACCTTTTACCATCTTTTGTGAACACTCCAAAGTGAAAATCAACCGAATCAGAACATGATAAAAACACCATCGTCCGCGATCCCTCTGTTTTGGATGTTATATCCTTCAAAATAGCAGCCAATGTGACCAATCTTAATTTTGGTGGAACGACACAACTCTGTTGTAACAGTTGATCTGGAGCAGCAACGTTTTCCATGATTTCCACATCTTCAGCATCGGGAACAGAGTTTGGACTGACCATTTCTGCATTTGTTAAAGAGATCTCGCCAAGCTTCTTAGCAGTTCCCTTGATTGTGGCAGAACAGAGGACATTAACCCTCTTCTTCGGTAATGATGGATAAAGCTTAATTGTCGAGGAAATACGAGATGTCTTCTCAATATCACTCAAGATCTTAGTAATAGTCTCCTCAAAACCTAATTCCATCAATTTATCACCTTCATCCAATACAATGTATCTTATGTTGGATAAGTCCAATCTCTCTGTATTTTCAATGTGATCAGCTAAACGGCCTGGTGTGGCAACAAGAATATTTACACCTTTTCTCAATCTTGCTTTCTCAGATTTCTTCTTCTCACCACCGATTACAATACCCGGAACGATTCTATGACAGCAACGAGTCAAAGTCTCAATGACAGAGTATATCTGTGTGGCCAACTCTCTGGTTGGAACTAATATCAGGGCGAATATACCACTCTGTCTAGTGAGGTCTTTCACTTCCATTAATTTCTGGAACAATGGCAAGACAAATGCTAATGTCTTACCGGAACCTGTTTGAGCCTGAACAAATAAGTCACGATCTCTTGTGAGAAGTCTTGGCAGAACCGATCTTTGAATTTTAGTAGGGTTACTCAGCTTCATGCTTTCGGTGAGCTGCTTAGATAGCACATCACTTAACCCCAAACCGTCAAAAGTCGTAGAGTCCTTGAGTGGAGCGTTGGATGCCTCATGGGATTCTAGTTCATTATCATACTCTCTTTTGGTGAGCTCACCATTGGAAGAGAATAAAGAGGAAACAAACGTGTTGTTGATACCCGGAACACCTTTACCTTCGAAAACTCTCTGCTGCTTTGATGGGCCCAATCTCTTCTCACCATCATCATCCGCTGGTCTCTTTTTGTCTCCGTCTTTCATTCTCTTCGAGGTGTCAATAGGAGTGGAATTTGCACCACTGCTTCTGTCAACTACTGGCCTGGTATTTGTAGTGGTTCTCTCCTTCTTCTTCTCAGTATTGACACCTTTGGCTTGTAATAGTGCTTTTCTTCTGTCTCTCCACTTACCACCCTGTGGTTTTAGAGAAGTTTTTGATGGGACTGGTGTCGAAACATCTGTTGCAATATTCAAAGTCCAGTCGTCGTCCATTATAGAGTCTCTTTGGGGCCTTTGTTACTGTGAAATAGTCTATCAAAGAGAGGAAGTTCTCTTCTCTTTACCAAGCTCATCGCCCTTCGCGAAAATTTGATATTTATTACTTCCGAGGGCACAACATGGAAACATCGACCTCGTATTAAAGATTCTTGGCTCTCGCACATCACAACAAAGGAACTACTATCTATGCTCAAAACGCTATAAAATGAGCAGCAAAGATGGTACAGAGCTGATGACACCACCCAGAACACCAGATATACTATCAACTTATAATTCCGGAAGAGCCCTCACGCGAGAGGAGGAAGTGGCCGCGGAGGAGTCCGAAGAACAACTCGAGTTACGGTCTTCGCTACCTGAAGAGTCACCCATTGAGCCTTCTCCAATGTACATAGAGGCCAAGCTATTGGCCATTTTAGCATTTTTTGCTATCATGGGTGTTCTAGCAAGAAAGGGACTAACTGTCCTAACATCATATGGAGGCTCCTATCTTGGAGGTGTCATCTGGGCCAACTTCACTGCGTGTGTCGTCATGGGCCTGGCTATACAATCCGACCATCTTTGGCTTCTGAGGGGAGTACCCAAAGCCCAAATCCTTTTATATACAGGCATTACTACTGGATTTTGTGGTTCACTCTCATCTTTCAGTTCACTAATACTTGAAGCATTCACGAAGTCAGCTGACTTAGAAATTGGAGTATATTACCACTACAAGAATGGTGCGTATGGTATCATGGAATGCGCTTCAGTCATGATTGCACAAATGTCAGTCTCTGTCGCTGGGTTGCATTTCGGTAAACACATCATGAAAAGGTATGATCGTACAATACCATATACTGATATTATAGAGAACGTCGTCGCTCTTGCTGGTATTGCCTCATGGATAGCAGTGATTTGTTTGATCGCTATTAAAAACTGGAGAAGTTGGACATTTTCATGTATTGTTGCACCGATTGCATGCTGGCTGAGGTTTTATGTTTCCAAATGGCTCAATCCAAAGATTAAGGGGTTCCCGATAGGCACCTTTACCGTAAATGTTAGTGCCACTGTCATTCTGGCCATCTTAAATTTGATCAATAGAGGAAAACTTCCTGGTGGAGGAAAGATCATCAACTCTGTCCTATCATGTCATATGATACAAGGTTTGGACGATGGTTTTTGTGGTGTCTTGTCCACTGTGAGCACATTTGTAGTGGAGCTCTACACATTAAAGTCTCCAAGAAGCTACAAATATGGATTCACGAGTTTAGCGGCTTCTTATATTCTTATGTTACTTATTCTCGGTTCTTACAATTTTTCCGTTGGAATAACTGACCCTATGTGTTCATGATCAAAATAAATGAAAATAATAGAATAGTTAGTGAATCGTGTAAGTAAATTGAGTTCGAGTTCAAATGACGGGAAACTTACGTAGGAAGGAAGAAAAAAAGGGAAGGAGCTCTCCACTTGGGATTAGGCCCATCTTGTTTTGGATAAGTAGCATAACGACTCCTTGAAACCAATCTTGAACCATCTAGTATAGCTTTTCACCCTCAATTAATGATCCCTGCCAAAAGAAGCTATCCTGAATCCGACACATAACTCCATCGCAGAGTGTATGCTGATCTCAGTTCTCGATTAAAAAACCACTGACTGAGCCCTTCATCTGGAGGCTGATTGGAGTGGTAAAATATCTTGGGAGCTAGTTGCTTTGGGACTTCAAGACAGAACGGAATAGGGGGTAAACTCTTGTGCACTAAGGAGAAGAAATTCAACTGCACTGGTGGATGGGCTTGGATAGGTTTTAATCGCACATGCCTCTTCTTTGAAGTGAGCGTGAACACAGTAGCATGAGCCCAGAAGAGATTCTCACCTAGTTGAGATCCTTATGTAGGCAGATTCCATGAATAAAGGTTGGCACAGTTTTGAATTCTTTAAGGGAACGAAGAACAATAACAGGCGAAAAACAAGAACCGTTGTGGGTCGAGATATCTACTCGTGAGGACGAGCTCGTAGTCCCAGAGTGTGTGCAGTACCAAATGGGTAGATGGAGTTTCATCAAGAATGTGATTAATGTGACCAACAGTGAGGGCATGAGACTTTGATATCAGAGAGGGCACGCATCCGGGATGCGATACTCGGAACTTTGGGATGAGGCAACAAATGTCAAGAATGAGGAGACATTGGCTCTTTAGTATGTTTCGAGTATATCCTTGGCCCAAACTGGTTATTGGTGCAAGCTAATTAAGCGACACCAACATGCTTCTGCCACACAAATAGCTGTCAATCAGCAATCAATCATAAACATACTCTCCAATCCATCACCTCAAATGGTCTCAGAGGACCAAGCTCAAGAAATCGGGTGTTCGGGTGTGAGTATTAAAACCAAATGGAATGAAACTGCAAATAGACCAGAATTGGCTGATATCTACATCGGGAGAAAACTCCACTCAACTCAGTTCAGCTCCAGTGTCTCCTCCTTCAAAGAACAATCCAAGCGATCACTCCACCGGTTCCCATGCAGACTAAGACCCGAGGAGCTTCTTCTCCGACGTGCAGCGTTCCCAGCTATGCGTTCTCCAATGATGAGTGGCCACAGTGTCCCATTGAGCAAGTAGACAGCTAATTCATCAAAATGGGACCTTCTTTTTAGTAAGGACAGAAGAAGACGGGGAAGAATGAGCGAGAGAGAGAATCCCCGAGACGCGTATTGGTGATTGACACGACTAAATGGCAGATATATGCTCTTTTCGCGTTTGGCGTCTCGGCTTAACGTGTTGCGATCTCTCTAATGAGATATTGATAAATCACTAACCACACTTGTTTGCCGAGCTTTTGAGATTTTTGCTCTCTGAAAGCCATCTAAAATCAGCTCTATTTGGCTCAAGAGATCCCATGCTCTTGGAGGTATGGATACTGGCGGGTTTGATGTTGGCCACAACGCGCTTCAGTCCGTGCGTGGTGATGCCTATGGCCAGTGCGACCGAATGATCAAAGGAAGTCAATGTAGTTCGAATGTGGACGTGGAGATCTTGGACTCCGAGGAAGAGATGAACCCAGATGACCCATTCAAAGGCTTGCAAGTGAAACGACAAAGCACCGATCCTGCTCCTGGCTCAAAGGAAACTAGTATGGTGAAGTTGAAAAGACCCTCAACAGAACCAAGCCCCACAACTCAAAAGAGGTTCAAAGGGAAGAGAATGAACCTGTTAGAGATCCTCCTTCCAGAAGGCTACGACTTATCCATACACAGCGGTGACTTTAGTGGAATTTGCTGTTCTACACAAGCAACTCAACAGGGTGATATCCACTCCGTTAGTTCTCCAAAGGAGAAGATGGCGAGGGAGCATGACTCTGATGCTGCTATAAAACAGAGTGGATGTGTAACTGGAAATAACGGTCTTGAAGACCACTTGGAAGATGACAGATTGAGAGAAAAATCACCAGAGCACTCTGACCCTAGCGATAGTGGCCCTGTACTATTACAGACGGAGGATGTCGTTCCTTACCCCACCGTCCTCTCAGAGGAGAAAGGCGGCACAACACTAAGTGATACCTTGTACTTGAATGAGATACAGAAAACTTCACTGCGTCTTAGGCAGCTTGAATCTGAACAATCCCGTACTGTCTCTGTCCCTACCACGTCAAATTCTCATAATGACCAAAAAACGCCATTACCAATGAACTCCTCAGAATACAATTCAGCTGCAAAGTCTAAGACACCAAAGGCACTCACAAACGCACATCCTTCAAAACCCAATTCGACCCTAAAAGAGTTCTGCTCCAACATGACACGCGTTCGATATCGAGTTGGTCTTTCCAAACGTGCTAACATAAATCACCTCCATCCGAGCCTCCATAAGAAATGACTTAATAAATGACCGCTAATGACTGTACAGATAATTCTATAGAATGTTCTCTATTGAAATATTACAATGAATCCAAATTGCAAGTTATGTTTTCTAGTTTGTTTAGTTCCAAGTAGTCGCAGTGCAAAAAGAGTCAATCAATCGTAGAGCCGGATAATCGAGGTTTTTGTGTCAACTTCGGAGATCGTAGATACCGATGACAACAATACACTCTGATACTGATGGAAACAGTACCTATACAAGGTCATCATAGAAATTATGATTCAACGACCATTGTATTCGAATGATGAAAACGTCGACAGTTCATCCCGCTGTGTGGCTAAGAAACGGCAACTCACCAATAGCACGATGTACCATTCAGAGAATTTTAAACCATTAGCAGTCTTGCCCTCAGCTCAAGTACACAGCAAGCAGGACGTAAAATGCAGAGAAACAATAATCAGTGTGCCAAATTCCTACCAACAGAAGCCTACTCCGTCTCAAGAAAGGCGTACTTTCAAATTGCAAACAGCAAGTAAATCGGTAGCGTGTACCACGACTAAACCATATAGAGAGAACTCAACATCGAGTGCAAACTTCTCACCGTCAATCATCGTCATTCTCGGCGATGCAAAATGTGGGAAGTCCACTCTTTTACATACATACTTGAATCAGCGATTTACAAAGGCACCAAGATCTTTATTGTTCGAAACATACGACAAAGAAATTCACTTCAACAATGACACCAGTATCCAGCTTCAGATTTGGGATTTCCCAGGTGATCATAGCTATGACCGTTTCAGGCCGTTGGCATATGCTACTGCCAAAGCTGTCTTGATCTGTTTTGATTCGTCCAATCCAGACTGTTACCGCAATGTGGAAGAGAGATGGGTACCAGAAGTTGAAAGGTATTGCCCAGCTGCACATCGAATATTGGTTGGATTGCGATCAGAAAGTCGTACTCAAGAGTCTAACATTCCCGCATGTGACTTCTTCAAAAGGGCCAGTGAGGTAATTGGGTGTCTGCTGTATTTTGAGCCAATTTTGTCAAGTCCAAGAAGTTATTCTAGAGTTTTTGAAGAGATGGCACTTTGTGTAAGTGGATTCAATGGAGACATACTGGGCAAGTTGGAGAGAGCAGTAGATTATGAGGCTGTATGGTATCTGAGAGCGGCGACAATGGCAAAGATCAGGAGTGGCACGATGAACAAAGAGATTGGTCCTTTTGGCGTTCCACAAGAGAAAGAACACAGTAATGGCAAGTCACGAGAAGACGGCTCGAATAGAAAAACATCATTTAGAAAGAAATCACATAAGAGATGCGTCACGATGTGAATGGAAGTTGAAAATTCTTCACTATCTACTTTGGAGGGCTTTTTTCATCAACAGCCATTTCTTCGCCCTGCTCTTGTTGATCGCCTTGAGACCCCAGGGTCTCCCCTGTACTTACCACTTCATTGCTACCCTGATCCTCCACAGAATGATCTTTCCTTAACTGTTCCTGTTGAGACAAACCATCGTAGAAATTGGTCCAAAGGCTGGACACGCTATCAAACTCCTTCCCAACAGCGATAGCACCTTCAAGTGATCTGTTGAGGGCGTTCACATTGTTCAACACAGATTCCATAGACACAGCGATCTCTGCAATGAGCGCGTCCCTCTGTTTCTCAAAGTATGTAAGTTCTGGTTTTTTGGGGTCTGGCATCGCTTAACGTCTTTTATTGATTGATTTTCACTACTAGGGTTGTTGTTTAAGCAGACTGAACGCGTCCTTCCTGTCCGGCTTGTATCACGCGAATGTGGTGTCCAGATGTTGTTGTTCTCACACGCTCACAAATATGGCAGACATCCGTGTCACTAATAAAGTGCAGGACTGTTTGATCCAGAATTCTTACTGGTCAATGCCAGTTCATCACCACCATAACTACAAATCCAACGCTTGTAGATTCATAATATGCGTCTTGATTCATTAATAACAACTATGTCTCAAAATAATATAACTTTTCTGTGCTTTTTTGTTTTTGTTACTCTACCTTCTCGACCTTCTTAGTTTCTCTTCTCACTCTGTTGAATAATTTTACTCTACCATCAGTGATGAAGTCAACAATGACCATGACCCAGGATTCGTGAATTGGCAAATCACAATAGAACTCATTAGCAATCTCATTCAATCTGTGCAATTTACTCCATGCAATGTATGGGAAGTCGTGGTGCTCGTTATGCAACCCAACATTCCAAGTCACCAAGTTGAGGATACCATAGTATGAGTAAGTTTCCAGTGGAGGGGCGTCTGTGTTTTTGTTATAAGTTTTTGGTGGATCCAAGATGTAGTGCTCTGCAATGAAGTGTCCCGAGCATGGGTGTAAAGAACCTGCAAGGAAAGAAGAAAATATGAAGTATAGCAAGGACTTTGGGCCCCAAAACTTAAGGATCAGTGCATCAACAAAAAATTGGAACAAAACATTGAGTAGATGAATGTATGTGAACTTAATCTGCGTGATGAACATTGGTCTCAGGGCGTAGAAGAAGATCTGGAATGTTGCAAAGAATGACTTACCAGCAACATTCGAGAGAAAAATGGCTTCATAATATGTTGGCAAGTCCGTATCCAGCACCTCATCTCCCAAATATTTGTGATGTAGTTGGTGATATGGAGTGAAAGAGGCTGAGTAAGGAATTCCAATAGGAATATTAGTGAAGATGGCAAACAACTTGTTATGTAGAGGTTTTCTGAACGCTAGGTTATGACTGAGCTCGTGGATGGCCAGGAATATGTTTTGATTGGCAGTGGCTCCGATGATGTAACTGAGAAGGAAGAACTTCCACGAGAAAAATGATGTGTTACGTAGACTATAAGCAACTGAAAGCTGAAGTGCCACCACACACGTGACAATATACTTGGTCAAGGGTTCAGGCCCACATAGTTTTGTGACCTCTGGGTACTTCTTTAGTATGAGTTTTCTTCTGACTGTGTGTGGCTCAACGTGGTCTGTCCAGTAAAAATCATTCAGCTTCTCAATTGGAGCATCCGAGGGTGGTATATCGATGAAGATCGGTTTTGTAGGGGCCTTTCTGTGCGTGATCGTGGTCATTATTACAGATAATGAAGGGAACGTGGGCGCAGCAAAGGGTTCGGATTTCTATGGATCTGAGACGCCGGATGGTCAGGGCGATCAAAGTGCCAGTGGAAATGGTCCGAGTGCTCTTTTTCAGTATACGAGTCACAGATAAAAGGACTGAGAATGTGTGGTTTCGTGACAAGCGAAGCCAGACGTAGTGGTGTGGATTTTGCTTTCTTTCTGTAGTGGGAGCCGGAGAAATCGTGAGATCTCGAAGCCGCTAATATTTGAAATCAGTCGATGGGCCGTTAGCGAAAAAAGAAGCCCCGCCCCGGTCGATCCGCGAAAGTTTAATTACATAACAATAACCATAAGAGGAAGTCTGCTGTTCTGGAAACCGTTACGAGACACACTATAGTGAAGGTTTTTAGGCTCATCTCGTCTGTCTACATTTGGAATAATAGGAATAAAAACGCTTAACGACGAGATAGCCTAAAGTTTGTGATTGATATAATTATGGCTTCATCATTTGAAGTACAATTTTACCTTGCGCATTGTGGTCGATCAGCTTACCGATGGCTTCTTCATAGTTTTCGAAATCGTATACCGAGTCCATAGGCACTTTCAACAAGCCCTGTTCGAGGAGCCCTTTGGCAGACTCGTACCATGTACCAGAGCTGATGGAGGACATTTTGAAGTTCCAGGATTTTGGCCAGAAGAGCAGATAGAAGTTCTCCAAAGTTATGTACTGCCAAACTGAAGCTTTATAATCCCCAACTCCAGAGCCATTAATTGAAACATATCCCGAGTTCTCGCTTTTTGGTTTGAGGACCTCGTTAATGATGTCAAACAGATAGTTATTTCCAACACAATCAATGATTAAGTCGAATTTACCAATATCCTTGACCAAGTCAAGAATCTGGGTCTTGACATTACCTTGTTTGTAATCAATGACAATATCGGCACCATTACCTTTGACTCTAGAGGTGGAGCTTGAAGAGTTCACAGATACAACGTTCTTTACATCATGAACATTTTTCAATAACTGTAACAAAAATGTCCCAACTGATGTGGCACCTCCAATCACTAAGACACTCTCACAGTCCTGTGGCTTTTTGAAGTGCATCAGTGTAGTGAATGCAGTACCTAACACTAACGGGAACGCAGCAGACTCCACCATCGACAAGTTTTGGGGAACGACTCCCAAGTTTTCGTTCTCTTTCGTGTTCAAGATAAGGTACTCACCAAATGTACCAAAAGGTGTATACAATTTTTCCCATAATCCAGAGACTTTATCACCTTTGGAAAACCTGGTCACTTCTGAACCAACACCTTCCACAAACCCAGAGAAGTCTCTACCCATTCCCTTTTGTCCTCTTTTGAAGAAAGAGAACACCTTATGGGAGTTGTACAGTAAAATGTCTACTGGATTGATAGCTGCTGAGTGGATCTTGACTAAGATGTCGTGAGGTCCCAATTTTGTAGGGTCTATTGTGTTGGTGAGAACCTCGATTGGTCCATTGTGTTTGTAACCGATTTGCTTGTAAGTGATTACAGCCATTTTTGTACGGAGATAGCTCAGATAGCATGATTTGAAAGGAAAGCAATCGTAGGGAATGGGTGATGGCAACACTCTTTATATAGTATTTGTTGCTGTTCACCACCTCTATCCCCGACTAAAGCCGAGGATGCGTTAACCTGCACCATTTCTCTCTTGGCCTACTAAACGCAGTTTCCCTACCCTTCGAATTTGTTCTCCTAGAGTTGAAATTCTTTTACGTGTCTATGGGTATTCTGGAATTACTAATCATTATCGTTCATTAAAACATTAGTCATCTTCTCAACTTCAATACTGCAAGTGATTCCACATGCTTCGTCTGTGGGAAAAAATCATACCCAGTAACGACTTTTAGATCATACTCCTGTCCATTCTGGGTTTGGTTAAAGAAAAAATCCAAGTCTCTTGCCTGGCTGAATACGTTACACGATACGTAAATAATTAACGATGGTTTGAAATGGGCTAGTTGGGTGAGATAATCTGAGTTCGAGCCCTTCCTTGATGGGTCAAGGATAACAATTGTCTCTTCTGAATTAAGTCCCTCAAGACCTCTAAAGATTTCCTCAGAGGAACCGAGAATGAATTGGGAGTTTGTAATATTGTTCAGTTTAGCGTTATGTTCTGCAAACATGAGACTACCTTTGGAAATTTCAATTCCAATCAGTCGTTTAGCATGCTTGCTCAAAGAAATACCAAAGAACCCAGAGCCACAATAAGTGTCAATAATATTCCGATGTCTCGTTGGATCAATGTGTTTCTTTATATGGTCCAGGAGAATAGGTAATATCGAGTTGTTGTTCTGGAAAAATTCACCTGCTGGAAATTGGAAGTTGTACTCGTTGATTCGTTGAGTAATAATTTCTGAATGATCAGTAGTGTATTCGTGCTTATCATTAACAGACTTGTCTCGCAGTAGAATTGTACCACCACTTTTATATTTTCTTACTATATTTTCCAATATTAGCCTATCATTCTTCAAAGCGTTAGACAGAACATCAGTGGCGATGGAACACTTATCAACATCTAGTAAACCCTTTCCAGGACCAGCTTTCTCAAAACCAAGACCAATCTTTTCTCTGTTCCCATTGAAGTGTGGTGTAAGTTTACTTCTGTATTTATATATTAATGGAGAAGCCACCGTTGGTGTTATTGGCAAAAGATCAGAATCAAATCCAAACTGTCTATATGCATTCTTCACCACACCTGTCTTGAACTTGAGTTGATCATCATACGACATCATTTGGAGTTGACAACCAGAACACTTGGTAAAATATTTACATCCGATATTGTTGTCATTTCTTGAATTTGATGGTGCTTGTACTTCTATGAGATGCCCCTCTGCGTAGTGTTCGAAATGGACACCCAGCTGAACTTTGACGATATCACCTGCTGTGACAAATGGCACCACAACGATCAAATGAGAGTCATCATTGAGCTCTGACGAACAAACTCCGAGTCCCACTCCCGTACTAGACATCTTTATGATCTTCAAACCCTCGATTATCCGAGTGTTTCCCCTTTGACGATAGTGTTGGATGAGATCCATAGGAACATTGTTGATAGCGATACCCAGCTCTCTCTTAAGTATGTTAATCTCATGGCAGAGAATACCCGAAGACATTGTCGGGTCCTCTGTTTTCCTTGAAAGTCTTCGCAGTCTCTTTGAATTCTTCTTCTTGCTTTTTAAGCGAGGCGCTGGGTTCTGTTGTGCCGATGCCATATATTCTTGAGGGACATCATGCAAAGATGGTGTAGTCTGTGGGTCTATATTGGGCGAGAAAGAGAACGACCTGTGTCTGGGAAGAGAGTCTAGGAGCGATAGGCGTCTTGATCGTGTTAACCTCCACAAAGGTGCCAGCGATGTGGCCATTTCTGCGTTCACTGGAAAGTTCCTCATATAGTGCGGTATTGATGTGCTAAGAGATGCGATGAAAAAAAAAAAACATACACTGCTGTGAGTGAAAGCGATCTAAGGCCATCAGAGCGTTGTGGCAGTGGGAGGACAAGCACACACAGGGAAGACTACGAACACCAAAGCCGGCTACAGTTTCTGAAGAGGAGGAGAATGGGCTTCTATAAAAAAACTAAGTACAAGTAGATGTGATTAGTGCAGTAGAGTCGGAGCCCCATAGAGGAAAAGAGCTTTAACTGAACTTACAAGATTCTAGCTTTACTCTCACCTGCTTAAATGAGTCCGTGTGCGGTGAGTAGAGTTAGAGGACCTCAGTTAAGAGCGCCACTCAAGAAAGCACACACGGTCAATGTATACAGGGATGTTTGTTAAAAATTTGTATGCCTCCGCTAGACATTGGGAAAGAAGACAGGGCTGGATGGACGCTCCCTTTTATAAAGTGCTTATTGACACGTAGGAGATGACAGATGGCAGTTTGAGGCGAGGTACAAGGGCTTGGAGGTGAGTACTACCGGGTTGGCTATTATTTGGGAACAGAAAGCTGTGTTATTTGGATTTTGGCCTTCAACTGTTTCCTTAGTAAAAATAACGCTATTTGTGTATAGCAACACCTCAGGTCAGGAGACCCCCACAGGTAGAGATCGGCCCACACTCGGGTTAAAAAAAAAGGACGTTAAACTATTTGGGCATATAAATACCAGACCACTGTCCAGACCTCGTTTCCCGCAGTAGGCTTGGTATTTCAGTTATTTCACAAGCAATGGCAGAAATTAACAGGGAGACACCAAATGCTCCTATTCGGGAGAAGATGGAGGCGCTTGTTCGCCGCAAACAGGCAGAAATCATCACTGGTCTCGAGACCTTGGAGCCTACAGCTCGGTTCCATGCTGATTCGTGGACTCGTGGCGAAGGTCTCGGTGGTGGACGTTCGTGTGTTATTGAAAATGGTGAGACGTACGAGAAAGGTGGTGTCAACATCTCCGTCGTTTACGGAAAGCTACCTCCACAAGCTGTCACGAGGATGAGAGCTGATCACAAGAACCTCAAGGTCCTCGAGGATGGTTTCATCCCATTCTATGCCTGTGGTTTATCCATGGTCATCCACCCACACAACCCGCATGCTCCAACCACGCACTTGAACTACAGATACTTCGAGACATGGAACCCAGATGGAACACCCCAGACGTGGTGGTTCGGAGGTGGTGCCGACTTAACACCTTCGTACTTGTATGAAGAAGACGCTAAGCTCTTCCACCAGAAGCACAAGGATGCACTGGACGCCACTGATCCAGAACTTTACCCGAAATACAAAAAGTGGTGTGACGAGTACTTCTATATCAAACACCGTGGAGAGACAAGAGGAATTGGCGGTATTTTCTTCGATGATTTTGATGAAAAAGACCCAGAAGTCATCTTAGAGATGATTGAGCGTTGTTTTGATGCTTTTATCCCTTCTTATCTTCCAACCGTTCTAAAACGTAAAGACATGCCGTTCACACAGGAGGAAAAACAATGGCAACAGTTGAGAAGAGGGAGATACGTCGAGTTCAATTTGGTCTTGGATAGAGGAACACAATTCGGTTTGCAAACCCCTGGCTCAAGAGTAGAAAGTATTCTTATGTCTCTACCTGCAACTGCCGGATGGAAGTATAACCATACCCCAGAAGAAGGCTCTAGGGAAGCAAAATTGTTAGAAGTTTTAAAGAACCCAAGAGAGTGGTGTTGAGTCTCTGTTTGCCTACTTGATAGAATTAGAATCGTAATGTATATATGCTGGTTTTAGTCTGATTTTCTTTGTATCACATTCTTATTGTGAGAATCAAATGTCAATAATATATTTTTATTTCGTAGACTCGACTTTCCAGCGGATGTCGATCCTACTTAGAGTGCTTCCACAAAGCAACGTTAGTCGCTCTGTCCACTCTTAATAGGCTTCCACACATCAACACATCAGCTATTGTTTTCTATTCAACTAAGTGAAGGCAAGTGTGTTCGAAATTGCTTTTTCACTGAATGAAACACGGAAATAGCTGATCTGATCTATACCTTTAAAGCATCCATCTGTCTAACAACATCGCTCATCTCGCTAACACTTCCAGGCAAACGGGGTGTGTTATCAGATTTTCCTAAGTCGGCCTCTCCTAGTTTCTCATTCCAAGACCACTTCTCAGCTAAAACAGGATCCAGTGTACCTAAAATACGCTCAATAACCTTATCACCAAGTATAGGAACAAATTTCCAGGCGTGGCCAGTTCCACAGGTAGCAAGCACAACGTTTTTATACTTAGGATGATGATCAATAAGAAAATTGCCGGTGTCTGTTCTTGTGAGCCAACATAACTTTGTCTTTGCAAATGGGCGATCGGCTAAGAATGGCATGATCTCTCTCATCTGCTCCCTTATTCCTTCTTCTGCTTTTTGTGGGATCCAGTCCCTTGGTGATGTCATCAGAGTACGTGGGTGAGAGATCGTGATGGTTGGATTCTTTACTGCATCTTCTGGATCAGGGTTGGGTAATGTCACGGTATTGACGTATCCCGGAGATCTTTGTAGCACTTTGGTATAGCCTTCTAGCGGTGGGAATAAGTTTATTCCAGTTGATATGTTTGTTGTTATCGCCATGTCTTTGAACTGTTCTTCTTCTTCTTCCGTCAACTTGAAGTAAACTACCTCATAGCAGAAATGTTTAGCCAAATGTGTGATATCAACAAGCCTGGAAGTCCAAGCTCCAGTGGCAACAACTACCAAGTCACCACTAACAAAAGTTCCATCTTCCAATTGAACACCAGTACTGATCTTTCCTTCATAGACTATCTTCTCAACCGGTCTGAATATGAACTTCACATTCTTGAAGCCCTTAGCACGCTCATAATATCCCTTCATACTCTTTTCTGCGTCGATGACACCGTTTTCAGTATTGGTGTAACCTTCATTCCATTGCAGTGGTCTTCCTAAGGCTTCAGCGCCAATTGGTTCAAACTTTGGTCCGTGTACACTTTTAAAGATCTTTGCTTGGGTATCCAAATCAATAATATTGTCTTCTCCGGCCAATAAAGTAGCAGTCTTTTTCTCGGCAAGATAAACATCCTCAACGAATCCTGGTTTCCCATCGTACAAAACAGTCATACCACACTGCTTGAAGAACTTGCTAATCACCGGGTCCTTCTTGATGATATTCATACTCTCCAGAGCCAGACGGCCATAGATAGGATCTCTATAGTCAGTACGAATGCACCTGGTGGTATCAACACTCGTAGCATCCGGTACAGGTGGCTCATAACGATCAAAAACTGTGATTTTACAAGATGGGTATTTCTTAGCTAGGGCAATGGTGGTTGATATACCGAAGACCCCGGTGCCAATTACAATAACATGCGCTGTGGTGAGATCTATAGGCATTGATGATAGCTGGATACTTCTTTACAATGGCAGAGGAGACCGTGGCAATAGCTTGCAGTAGCTTGCAATAGGAGGAGTCTGCCTGGTATTTAAGGTAAAGTAAGAGTAACTTTAGGCCCATAGCTCAAGAACATCTTTCCTAATACAGCAGGCGATGCGATGTCCTGATTCGGAAATGAGTGCGCACTTGCACCGCTATAGTACTACGGTAGTATCAATCAGAAGCAATTCTAAAAGCAATAGTTGTTCGGTTATAAGTCTTCAGCTAAGGCCGCGTAGTATTCAATGAGTTCATACTCTGTCTCTAGAGTTTCCTGTCTATAAGCCACTCTGATGTCAGGAACATTAGTCTTCTCGACGTCGTTACCTTCGACACCACCTTTGTTGAATTGATGTCCAATCCAGTGCTTCTTGATTTTATGCTCCCAACCACTCTGTATCACTGAGTTCTTAGCCAGTTCACACATGTCGACATTGGACAGCTTGTAAATCTGGGCAGCCACCGAGTACTCTTCAATCAGCGGTTCTCTGGTGTATGAAAATTGCAATGGATCGTCTGTAGACAGTGAAACGTTCAAGCCTCGTTTGAAGTAGTATGGGAATGGATTTTTATCATAGGTCAAGAACAAGGCGTTATTGGACAATGGAGACATGGCAATACCGACCTGGTCCAAATAGTACAAGTATTGCACGAATGGGATCTTTCTAAGTAAGATACCATGAGAGATACCTTCAGAGGTCAAGTATGCACTGATCAAATGCTCTGGATCACCAGCCTCACCTGAATGTGGTCTGAGCACAAACGTGTTAAAACCTCTCTTAGCTCTGTAAGTGTTCAATTGAGCCAAGTTGGCGTAAATGTAGTATAAGTAATAAGAGTACGGTGGGTTCTGAGATGCATCCCATAGAGATGGAACGGGATACTTTCTGTGAAATCTTCTGTCGACTTTGGATTCGTCGTCAACGGAATCAAAGCCAATGACACGTTGTAAAAATATGTAAAGTTTTGGATCTTTAGTTGGATCCATGGAGACTTCGAACAATGGTTGGAACAAGTTTCTGATAATTTCTTGGAAGTTGTTCACCTGTCCGGTCTTCTTGTAAATATCATACAATCTTGGGACCTGGATCAACCAACGAACGTTGTGTGAAAGATTTTTGTTGTCGATGACCCATGCTGCCAATTTACTCCATTCTTTCAAATCACGCCCATACACAGAGATTCTGTACTCACACATCTGGTACTTAGAATTTTCCAAGTCACTGAATACTTCTTTAGTGATATCTGCCAAATAAGTACCATTGATGTAGTTATCTGTCTTGAGGAAGATCTCTCTCAATCTGGATTCACCAATTGGGTTATACTTCAAGTTGAACTTGTCAAATCTGTGGAAAGTGTCTTTGTGTGCGTGCATATCGAGCGTGTCAATCGATAAATCGTATGCAGTTAAGTTCAAAGACTGAAACACTTCAGCCAATGTCAAAACCTTACCATCTCTGAAAATGACTTTTTCATCTGGGTTGTTCTTCATCTTATGCTTGATGAATCTAAGCAAATGTTTCTGATTCATACATGCAGAATGGTGAACGTGAGTGTCAACTTTTCTCACGTTGTAAAAATCCCTATGTGGATTTTTCTTGCTAACAGAAGTCTCTTCATACTCGTTCAATAGGTAGTATAGGTTCCAACGAGCTTCAAGGTATTGTAAGCGTCTGAAAGCAAATGATTTAGCTGGACCATCAGACGATATTTGAACTATTTTGTCCAGATCCATATAGTAGTCTCTCAATGAAGGGACATCTGGTGTCAAGAGTTTGTTGCCGTCCGTATAGAACTCGAAGACATCGTCGTTGTTACGACGGAAAGTCACTGAAGTATCAGCTTCTGGAATGGTTACATGATCAATGTTGAAAGTCTTAGAATCTGGTTGCACTGAGTCAGGTAGGATCTGTTTGTTTGAGTACGTCGGCTTTGGTGGCTCTGGATATATTTCCCACGATTCAGAGTTCTTTGGGTTCTGCTCTGGGTATTGCATTGAAACTGTTTGGTACTTCTTTCTGAGCTCTCTACATTTCTTGATTTCGCCGTACAATTGGATAAGCTCTGGAGACGGGGTCTCATTGGCCTCATGATTGTGCTCGTCGATGGCGCCGAGCTTGTAGGAAGAAGACAATTTTGGCTTCACTGGCGGTGGACGGTTCTTCTTAGCAGTGAGCGCTGGAGAGAGTGGTTTCAGCACAGGCGGTGGAGGTGGGTGAGAGAACTGTGCAGACGAGGACCGTCTTGTCTTCGGAGTCACTTGGATGTCCTCCAACGCTCTATACTTGGCATCTTGCTCATGGATTGTTTTCTCTTCTGCATATGTGAAGTTCGTGGAGAGAGAGTGGTTCACCGCATCAAACTCATCATCAGGTGTCTCTGAAAGTTCTCTGCTGGTAGTACTGGCCAGATCTTCGTGCACCTCATTGACCGACAAGTCTGAAAAGTCCTTTCCTAGTGTCATTGGGCTTTACTTTCGACTTGCGCGAGCTCTTGGTTTCTTTCTATGCACGTGAGATACCTCGGCTGCTATAATAGTAGTCCACACGTTTTGGCTAGTAGCCGGTTCCTCACCCAAAAAAAACTGCACATAATGCCCAAATAAGGAAAAAACATATTTCGCGAAATTTGTGCCAACTCTTTCCAGTTTTTCGCGCACGCGCGCACAAAAGGATCACCGTGCTTACCATCGACCCCTCTCTCAGCCATTATATAAGCGCCGGTTGCCCCACACTCATCCTCCCACTCATTCACACACCAATGCTATCCAATAAAGCCCGCCCGTTGCTCAGAAGCAAGTTCATCAGAATGGCTTCAAGTGCTGCTAATGCAACTGCCATTGCAGAGGACGATGTCCTCTTTCAGAACATCAACAGTGCCAAAGTCATCACGTTGAACAGACCACAGAAGCTCAACTCGCTCAACGCCTCCATGATCAATAAGATCTACCCACGACTCCAGGAGTATGCTAAGAGTTCAGTGACTGAGGTGATCATTCAAAACTCTGTTGGGCGTGCATTCTGCGCTGGTGGAGATGTCAGATCGGCCGCTGAGGATAATATTGCCGGAAAATGGGCAGACTCCGTGAAGTTCTTCCAGGAAGAATACTCCTTGAACTACCTCTACGCTGTGTACCCAAAACCTGTCGTATCATACATGAATGGTATCACGATGGGTGGCGGTGTCGGTTTGTCTGTGCACACTCCGTTCAGGATCGCCACAGAGAACACACGCTGGGCCATGCCAGAGATGGATATTGGTTACTTCCCTGATGTTGGAGCCACTTTTGCCTTGAACAAAGTAGTTTCTCCATCTTTCGGTGCCTTCTTGGCCATGACCGGTGAGAACTTGTTTGGCTTGGACGCATACTTTGCTGGTGTTGCTACACATTATGTTCCAGCACATAGATTGCCAGAATTGACAAAGGCCATCACCAACGCCTCTTTAAAGAACGGTGATTCATTTACTATAATTAACAATATCATTGAGGACTTTACGGAGAAGCTCCCTGAAAACTATAACTACAAGTACACCCCACAAAACTTGCAGTTGCTCGAAAGAGTGTTCCGCCCAACTTCCACCGTTGAATCTATTTTCTCAGAACTTGAGGCTGACGGTTCTGAGTTTGCCTCCAAGACGTTGACTACTTTAAAAACAAAGTCGCCATTATCTCTCAAGGTAGCACTCGAACTATTACAGCGTGGTGCTAAGGGTGATGTGCATGAGGTATTGACCAATGAACTCCATGCTGCTAAGCAGTTTATGAAGAACACCGAGGATTCCGATTTCATCGAGGGTGTCTCTTCCAAGCTGATCAAGAAGTCCAAGGAGATCCCAAGCTGGAAACATAAGTCCCCACAAGAAGTTTCCATCAAAGAGCTTATTCCATTTTTCAAATCTGATCCGTCATTAAAATTGGACATCAATTTCAACGTCACATTCACTGACTACCCACACAACTTCGGTTTGCCAAAAGAAGTTGAGATTAAGAGATTTATCAATGGTGAAGATGGAAAAAATGCTCCGGGTGTCGTAACCAGAAGCCAAGTTTTCGAACACTTCTCCTCCTTACCACATTATACACATAAGGTAGGTTTGAACAAGTACATCAACCATGTCTTGAACTCCAAAGTTAACACTAATGGCGACGTCTTGACGTGGAAGTTGTGAAGTGATTCTACTGCATACACACTTGTATATATATAAAAGCTCTAGTTGTTAAAACTATACGAAAAGAACGTAACATTTCTTGAAACAAAAAAAACAAAACTATAAATAGGAAATAGGTAAGTTTTGTATATATAATTCTGGCATCATACCTTTGGCTTCTCCAAATTAGAAATAATTTCAACACCATCACTGCTGACACCTTCTAACATCTCTAAATCGGCAGCATGGACATCACCCAGCTTCTCTGCTATTTGCTCCAAAGTCAACATCTTCGTCTCAATCCAGATAAAGTAGATGATAGGAAGGAATAAAATATCATAACAAGCGTTGATGATATAGAACTTCCAACCAAGTCTATTCATGGCAATAGACAAAACAAATGCACCTAAAAGACCAAACCCAGAGTCAAAGAATCTGCAAACTGACAAGCCGGCAACTCTAATTCTGGTTGGGAACAGCTCTGGCACATAAATATCAGTCAGTGGTGTATAACAAAAGGAGTAAAATGCATTGAACAAGAACATCCAGAAGATCGTAGCATACTGAGCAGAAGTATTATCTGAGGCAGAGTACTTTTTAACAAACCCACCTAAAATAAGGAAGCAGATGATCATACCGACAAGAGAGATGAAAGCCTGCCTCTTTCTTCCGATGCGATCAAATAACCAGCAGGATCCGAAAGCGACGACAAAGTTCCAAATAGCAGAGATCATGTTAATCTGGAGCAGCGTCTTTGTCTCCGTGATACCGGCCTGTCTTAACATAACAGTCAAATAGTATGAACCCACAGAGGACCCACCCATCTCCACGAGCCAAGCTAAAGAGATACCAATAGCAAATCTTCTAAGCATTGGCTTAGAGAAACTGAATACCTCTTTCCATGCGTTGTGTGACATCGCTTTCTCGTACTCGATAGTAGCCATAATCTCATTCAACTGTGCATCAATTTTCTCCTCATCATCGGATAAAATACGGAACACTTGACGGGCATATTCGACATCTCCTTTCATGAGCTTCCAACGTGGTGATTCTGGTGTAAATGGCAGAAGTAAGACAACACATGCCGATGGAATGGCTTGTATCAATGATGGCAATCTCCAAGCCCATGTTGACTGGATGTCAACTGTTCCGTACGTTATACCAGTAGCCAAGATAGCGCCTACTTGGAACATGGTGAAGTAGATACCACCGATGAGTCCTCTCTTATGAGCTGGACACAACTCAGAGATTAACACAGGCCCAGCGGAACAAGTTAGTGTGATACCAGCACCAAGTAAAATACGAGAAAAGACAAACATCCCAATGTCCTGCGATGCTGTCTGAATAGCAACAGCGATGAACTCCAAGACAGCGGCAATAAGCATAGTGTTCTTTCTTCCAAATGTATCGGAAATCTTTGCCATTGGAAATGTTATAAGAATTTGGCCAACCCACATACCAGCATTGAGTAAACCAGTGGTAACATCGTTGATCTCGAAGTAACCAGTGAACTGGTCAACTGCAATCAAGGAGGACATCATCATTGAATCGTAACCTAGAGTAGCACAACCTGCAATGGAGGTCATAATGAGAACGATCATGAGCGGTGTCTCCGTGGTTGGAGCAAAACGCGGTAGGAGAGAGAACCTCTCATTGTTAGGCTTCATCTCTGGCGAGGGAGTGCAGGATCTGAACTGTTCAGGGGAGGGGTCGATCGGATGTCCTTATAAATAGGAATTTTATTGAGAGTTTTGTTATCTTTAGAAACATTCGGTATTCTCCGGAGAACTTAACCTTTATTACAGATATCATTACTGATAAAGTGGAATAATCATGAACTAGAATCTCAAAGGGGATAAGCGAAATGTATCTTCTAGTTTCGGCTGCGCACAAGATTACAGTTTTCGGGATCTGACGTAGCAGCGCTTATCAGATGTTGGGGATTTTCTGATCTTATTTCTCGGTATTGATGTTGGAAAAAAAAGTGTTACTTTTCTCTTTTCTTCAATAAATCCACAATTTCCAGGTTCTTGAGTCCCTACCTGTTTATCTCCCAAGATTTGCCACTGAAAACCTCTACCCATTAGAGACTCCTGCACGAAAACCGAGTTGTAGACTTATAATGCGGAGATAGTGAGGAACCTTCCGATCGCAGTTGTTTCCTGTCTTGGAAATTACCTTATGTGCATGAAGTGCTTTATAGACTCATATACTTTGCTAATCTACGGGCCTACGGGCCTGCGGCTCTTCCGGTCATTGATCAATTGTTCCTGCTATATATTAAACAGCCCATGGCTACTCTGGGCCCAAAGCCTTCTTCACTGAGTTTCCTGACTTTAGTGCATTTTACCACATTGTATCACCAACAACCAATGTCTACCACAACCATAGCTCCTCCAGTTCTCAAGCTGAAACTAGAAGAGAACCCATGCTGGACTTCAAAGACACCATTAATCAATGCTACTACTGAGAAGGTTCTCGCTCAGCAGTATCCTGAGGGTGATTGGAGAAAGAAGCTCATTGAAGACGGATACGTCGTTATCAAAAATGTCATTGATAAAGAACAGGCTTTGAAGTACCAACAAGGTTGCAGGGATGTGTTGACTTCCTTTGGTACGCCATTGGACTTCAACGAAAGATCTACCTGGAAGTTTGAGAACTTGCCAGATCCTTCGGATATCAACACTTTCACTTTGCACGGAATCGCTCATGAGAAAGCCGTTTGGGACGTAAGAAAAGATAAGAATGTACGTGATGTATTTGCAAAATTATGGGGAACGGATGAGTTACTGGTTTCCTTTGATGCTCTGAACATCACCTTTCCTGGAAGAAACGACCAGCCTACACAGAGCAAGTTCTGGCCACATATGGATCAAAGTCCTTACAGACAAGGCATGGAATGTGTTCAAGGCATTGTGGCTCTCTCAGATGCTGGTCCTAAAGATGGTGGTCTCGTTGTTTACAAACGCTCACACAACTTTTTCACCAAATATTTCGAGGAACGTACATCCAAGGACGACGACACTAAATGGCACAGACTTGACAATGTCCACATGAGCAAAGATGATATTCAATGGTTTTTCGACAACGGATGTGAGGAAGTAAAAGTTTGTTGTGAGCCTGGTGATCTTATTCTATGGGATTCCAGAACTGTTCATTATGGTAAGGCTCCAGATGATGATTCTGAAGTAGTAAGAACTATTGTCTATGCTTGTTACACACCAGCTTCCTGGGCTACTGATGAGGATTTGGCTTTGAAGAAAGAGGCCTTTTGTCAGTACCGGAGTACCACACACTGGCCACACACCAACTTAATCGATGATTTCGAGCCCCAGGTCACGAGTGGTCACGTCAAGGCTAGAACTGAGCCGTTGAACAAAATTGGCCTTGATGACGATGAAGTCTTGAAACTTGCTGGTGTTAAAAAGTACTAGATTTTGTTATATATTTCAATCTCAAATTACACCTGCAATGACATCGGTAGCATATATCACCTCCGTGATTCTTCGGATCCTGGCTGACACTATCATTTTGGTCCAAATCAAGGGTGGGTATAGCAACACGATAGCGCTTCGGTCTTGAAGGGCTTGTTCCGTCATCGTCTGCGTTTCAATATCTCTATACTGGCAGTGCAAGCACTAGCACACATAAAATTTAATTTACGGCACATTTACAAGCTCGACATATAGTATTTCATCGATTGGTGAGGCTTTATTCCAAGACATAGACGTAGTACTCAACAGCTAGCTTACCCTCTGAATCTCTAACAAATCTTCCTCTACCGAGCATATTCTTCTTAGTCGCCCATGCTTCCACCCCAACATCATCATCTGTGACGACTGCTGGGTGGGTAGTGATATAAGACTCGTCATAGTTATGAGACTGCGACTTTTTAGTGATAACATCCAACTGTTTTTGAGTTCCAACATTGAGACCGGAGTAAAAGATGTGGACACCTTTTCCGTTGCTAGTCTTACCATAGAGATGGCAATCCAACGAAGTGGTCTCTGGAGTAGCAGTGTTAGTTGTCAAAGTGTCCCATCCAAAATCAATAGTAGTATCGAATGGATAAGCAGGATCTAATGTTTTTGTATATCCACCGCTAAGCATGACCACAACTTCAGAGTGAGACTTGTTAGCGATAACGGCCCTTGGCTCCGAGGCGTCGAGGTGGAGGTAGAATGCTGGCTTGAGGTCGGCGTACTTAGCAGCTTCTGTAGCGGACATTGTAGATAATCAATCAATGGTCAATCTCACTGAGTTTCCAGTTGTTAGAATTTAGAAGGGAGACTAACAAAATCGGGCTTCGAAGCGGGACTCGGAGTCCTATATATATAGTGCTCCCCGCGCTGGTCAGGAGACCGGGCATAAATGTCCCAACGTCACATGAACCAAGATTGGGGTCATCTTTGTCATTTCACCTGTTGATGATTATCTGCGGTCAAAATTTAACGATACCTACTTTATAATGAAGCTATGTAAAGTACTTAATAGGCCCAACCACCTGCACAGCCTCCATGAAAGATAAAATACAGTTACGTAGGAAGACCCAACCATCTGCATAGCCTCCATGAAAGATAAAATACAGTTACGTAGGAAGATGTCATTGCACATACAGGGTTAGTTGCGGACGGGTCAGGCTGGTGGACCGTACAAGTTTCTTTGGCACTGCCCTGACTTGATACAGAAGGCTTAAAGTTCTAGTTCAGTTGAATATATATATAAAGACTGTACTCTAGCCATCACTGAATTGCGACTCCTCTCTCTGCGGGAGAATCATTCTAATGGAAAAAGTAACACCGTCAAGTATTGAATCGCAGCAATTACAGGCACCCAAAAAGTCCAGATCATTTTGGGCTCGCTTCTGTCTATGCTACGATGAATCAACCTTAGAAGAGTCTACAAAACGGTACTCTCGTTATGGATACAAAGAAACGTATCAGTCAAACCAACCAGTAGTCAACTATACACAAACTATCGGCGCAACAAAACTCGGTGATCAGACAGCAGTTGAATACCAAGGTAAATTTATCAATAGAGGTCAACCAAAAGCAGCTATGGGGCCCAAGACGTATCTAATTGCCGGTTCCTTGGGCTTCTGAATGTGCACTGACTGTTTATTGTGGCGGCCAGACAGTAACTAGATGTGTGTCACCAGTTTATCAAAGATACTCAACAAACTACACGCTCGAAAAACTCGAAAAACTTGATCTAACTTTGATACTATATAACTATGAGTTATAGACAATTACCGTACTATGATTTAAAATATGTAATAACTGGACCGCTCGTGGCTCTGTGTTGAGCCAGATATTATCAGCGTTCGCGACCAGATAAAAATGAGATGGTTAACTCATTTTACACTCATCATCGTAACAAAAAGAAACAACTAAAAAAACAGTACAAATTCCTGTCTGTCGATAGCAGCATGGATCCATTCAGCCCTATTGGCTCTTTTGAGCAATCGTACCACCAACAAGCATACTTACAACGTATCTTGAACACACTAGAGAACCAAGACCATCTCCTGATACATTCTCTTTACCGTGAAGACCAACGAATTCAATTAGATGAGAACAGGAGCCTTATGATGAAGAGAGTTGGGGACTCGCTTGAATCGAGTGGGAGCTATAAAAGAGCAGAATGGGAGCTACTGAAGAGTATGGTTCAGAAGTGAAGAAATAAGGGCAGCATTATCATCAGACACCTCTGGAGGAGAGCTCTGTGAGACTGTCAAATACTATCACGACACCAACACTGAATTGCACCGACTACGGGTATGAAATTGGGTATATGTTTGCCTCTTTCATGAAACGATTTATGACTTTATGAGTACCAATATATATATAAGACACTTTTTGTAGTACAGGACGCCACTTGTACAAGTTGCCTTAGCACACGTAGGCGGGACTCCCACGCTTATACGCGTTGCAAATATTATCAATTTACGGGACTCTCCCGCCCCCGCCCGAAATAAAAAATAAGCATTCCAAGTGTTTTTAAACCTTCTGGGTGTCACCAAAATAGAATGCTACTGAAAATCGATATATAAAGATATAAATAAACATGGTTCTTACCCGTGGTGCTGAAAATATCATATGGCAAACCCCTGCATCAGCTTGCCGAAGCCTTTCTGATCCCGGCCTAACTTGTGGAAAGTTCAGGGGACAGGTCAGATGACGTCGAGACAACTGAACGTCTGAGCTTATCTACATATTCCAGTGGCAAAGGTGCTACCCTCCCTGGTCGTCTCGTCGTGTCATAGGCGCCTTTATACCGTAGAAACACCGAGGAGTTATACTTGGCACCACTTGGAATGCTGCACACCACCTGTCTTGTCTCAGATCTCAAAGAACGGCTAACGCACTATTGTGTGCACAGCTCTCTTGAGCACAGCTTCGGGGTGTGAATGCACCCATGATTCCGGTGAGATCACGGCTTTTTTATAGCTCTGGTGTACTTTTGGAATTGCTGACCAGAGCCATGAGCTGTGAAGTGTGTATGTGTCTGTTCCATGCGCGCTGGATCGTAGTGTATGTATGGGGAGAACGGTAAGGGAGGGTTGTCTGTGGTATGACTCGTAGTTCAAGTGGCAAGAAAGTACTTTTATCCCCAAGCTTGAAGCATAACCCAATCACTTAACAAACAGGAGCCACTCCGATATTTGGAAACAAGGATTAATTAGCCTCATCTATGAAACCGGTGCGTGTGCAGTCGTGCGTGAATGGCGGGGTTTGGGTCTGAGCCCGGGAGCCTAAAAAGACGCCTCAAAGACTAGTAATGAATGCGCAAATAGAAATTCTTAGTGACCATAAACATTGTTAGCTGGCCACTCTTTCGAATTCTATATAGTTGGAACACTTATATTATACAGATAGTTGGCTTTTCCCTTACAACTGCCACCGGCTCGGCTTACCACTGAACGTAGAGGACGGGTGTCTGTCAAATCGCGAACAGCTCGTGTCAAAGAAAACACAAACCTTCCACGCTACCAAACACAGTCAACGACGCGCAAGAATCACCACAAACACCACACCGCCACGTACCTTTTGGTAAGTATATGCTTTTGCAGTGAAGCCATTTTGCGGATGAGTATGGCAGATCTTAAACGGAGCCAATTGAAGCGCTATTCACCAAGGTGGTAAGGATTTCTATAGCTTCCTGCATTCTCGCTCTCACTATTCATGGCGCCAACGCCAGCGTGATGATCCCGCCTCACTGGTAAGATACAAGCTAGGAAAACAATGACAAGAGAGTAGAGAGAATACAGAAGACGCCTATACACCACAGCAAGTTACAAGTATGACCCCATAAGGCCTCGTTCCGACACACAATCGAGCTTGAAACGCCAAACTTCAACGCGTTCCTGAATGTGTGCGAGATCGCGAGCCTCAGCCCGGTATGACAGCTCACGCGCACCAAACACGCGCCATGCTTGCCGCACCGACCCGATTATACAAAAGGAGCCCATTGTCTACATTCCAGTCTCGTTATTGTCTTCATTGTCAACCAATAACCGCTCCTTGTAACCCAGGTCACTGCCCTTCTGTTGGTTTCATTAGTGTCGTTCCTTGTTCTGTGCTCTCATCTCTCTCTCTCTCACACACCTCTGCCCTCTCTGTTTTAAACTCTATTCCAAGTTGCCTTATCTCCTAGCACATGTCATCCGCAATGCCCACTACCACAGAGACTAACAAACGTCATTCAGCACACTCTTCGCTCAGAAAGTTGCGCAATATGAGGTGGTCGAGGAGTAACAAGCGGAACAGCATAGCTGGTGAAAAGGATAAATCAAGATCCTCTGCTTCAGGTCCTTCAAATGCCTCCTCCAACTCGTTATATCAACATTCTCGCTCTTCTGCATCCAATGCTTCTCTTGAGTCTACAATGACAACTTCTGATAGAACCTTCAACATCACCTCATCAGACTCTCAAGTCTCTATCGATCCTCCACATGATCAAGGTATGTCTAGTTCGGGATCCATGCAAACCATCTCTGATAAAAACAACCAGGTCAATAGTACCTCAATCCACCGTGTTCATACAACGACATCAAATGCAACGACTGCTGTCACTGAGGATCAGACGTCTATCATGACTCGTTCTTTAAACTCATTCAACCTCAACAATGGAGCTAGTGGCCATACAGTCACAAAAAACAGACCATTTACTTATGATAATTACGATTCCATTGTTGTAAAAACAGGCTGGATCAACAAGGGATCGAATATCAGTAATCACAACACTGCAACGTCAGACTCCTGGAAAATTTACAAAGCTGAACTCAAAGGCCCAGTATTGTCTCTCTACAAACTTCCAGCTGAGTTGAATATTAAATCATTTGACCCAACCCTAGACAGCAATGGTCAACCAGCACAACCACAGCAGACAACGCTCCGACAGAAGAGACTCTCGACAATGGCATCTAAACAAAACTTGAAAAGCGGTATCGGCTCTCCAGTGACACCAACTACACCGACTTCGTTTTCAACACAATTAGAGAATGCCAAAAATGCAAGAGTCAAACTAAAATATTTGTCAGAGGTATATCCCCATCCTGACTTACAGCTGAATTCTTCCAACTCTATTGTGTCAGGCTCCTTGGAAAGTATTTGTCATACAGTATTGTTCAACACTTTGGATGATGACAAGCTCTCCTATAACTTGTTACTCATCTTACCATTGTTTGGCGATATTAAAGTTGCATTAAGGTATTTCTATGAATTTGCAACCACCTTCTCTAATCATAGATTTAGTAAGTCCTCTGGTAAGATCTTTGTTTCTACAAATACTGATTATGCTATTACTCAAAGACTTGGTCTTGTTGTGACAACCATCATTGACTCATTCCCCGGTATGCTCTTGTCTGAAGATATTGTTGAGGCCATTGTCAAGTTACTTAGTGGTATTGCTCAACATGACGAACATCTAACAACAAGAATTAAATCATCATTGATGAAGAAAGAAGAATCTATGAAGACACTGATAAGTTTCCGCAGAACTCCTTATGATCCAAAAGGTTCCCAAACTTTGACAAACATTGATACATTCTTAGCATTAGATTCAAGAGCTGTTGCTGAGCAGATTAATCTCATAGATCTCAGATTTAACCATTCTTGGAACCCTAAGAATGACCCATCTCTGTTATATGAGATTGAGGGGATGACTTATCCAAGACTCAATCCACTCATCTTTAATACAAACTCTAACATCCACTACCTGGGACGGTTGATCGTTAATCATCTCTTTGGTGGTGCCCAAGACGAAAGGCAAAGAGCAAGAGTCTTGGAGAAATGGATTGACATTGGTTGTATCTTCGATAAAATTGGAGATATGGTGAGTTGGCTTGCTATTGCTACTTTAATTTGCTCTATACCAATCCTTAGATTGAGGAAGACTTGGTCATATGTAGATGACAAGTGTTTGAGAGTTATTTCTTCGGAATGGGCACCAGTTGTTTTCGAGTTGGACAGAAGATACATGATCTCAGAAGCAAGTCACAGATCATCATATCACGTGATTGCTCCGCAAGGCCTTGGTGTCACGTATCCAAAGGAAGATGTGGTCCCATATTTCGGTGATTTGACTGTGAAGTTTGTCGAAAATTCTACTCTAAAGCAGTGTGAAAAGAGAGTTCAGAGAGTCAAGATCTCTTTCAGCAGGTGGGATGAGTACTTGGACAAGCTTGAGCAAGATAACGCTTCGTTCCAGGACAAGAAGACTGAGAACACTGGTCTTCAAAAGGAACTTTACAACTTCTTGTCCAACCATGTCACATTATCCCCACTAACCCTCGACTCGGTTATGGAACTTAGTTTATCTATCGAGCAAGATGTCATTGCCTCATACTACAAGTTACATGAGTCCAGAACGCCACTGCTGACCGGTTCTTATTTACCAACACTGTTTTCTGAAATTGTCCCAACATACAAGCTGTTCAACCAAAATGTTTTGATCGGTGCTGGAGGATTCGCTACTAAGTCAGCTGACGATGAACCAGGCTTTCAAAAAGTTACTGGTGTTAATGATGTTGATATTAAAAGCTATGCATTGAATTCTAAGCTTCCTTCTTCCAGACAAAACGCCTTGCTTAAGTCTGTCAGGGACATTTTCAACATTGGTTCTGATGTGTTCCACATTGACGATGATCTCATCTTCAAGTCACTTGGTGATGAATTGAAGCGTTCGAGACCAGCATCTGTTGTCTTAGAGACCCCATCTTCAAAACGACTCTCACAGATTTCTAGTCATAGACTCAGTCAAGTCCCACATTCTAATAGAGGTTCAGCTCACTTAGACCCAACTCTTGCAGAAGCCGATGATGATGTTTTTGCCGTCTTGGACAGCTCAAGCCTGCTGAACTCTTTGATCAAGCCATTGAACGTTGTATTGAAGGCTGGTACTTTCACGAAAATGGTTGATGTTTTAGTGCTGACCTCCAACATATTCTCGAAAAGAATTGACAAGAAGGACATTGACATGTACTTGGAAAAATCCAACTTGTTGGACAATCAGTTCCTTAAACTAAAGATGAATAACGGCGTGTACACCTCGACATTCTTCTCAACTTACAGAAGTTTTGCATCTACTACTTCTTTGCTTGAGGCATTGGCTCTCAGATTTGCAGGTGCGAAATCTGCTGCTATGTCTATCCAGAAATTCAACGCAGAGTCGAAAGGCGATCTCCCAGATTGGTCTCAAAACATCTCCATGGATGATCCTGACTTGAACTGGAAGTTCGTTGGTAACATTCAGATCGGTGTCTTGGAAGCCATATCTATTCTTGTCAGTGAACACTATTCTGATTTCACCGATGACTTGAAGAACAAACAGAATTTTGTTGATTTGCTGAGAGGTATTGACACTGAAATCGTTGTTGTTTGGAAACAGATCTTGCAAAGATTTGAAACTTCTCCAGAACTGAGCACCGATCTGAATGAAATATTCAACGTATTACAAAACTTATACAAAAAGATCAGAAAGACGTATATCAAGAAATGTTATAGACCATTGGATGGTTACCCAAGTAATTCTTTGTCTTCCAAGTCGTTCAGTGGTGATTTTGACTCTGTGGAATTACCAAAGGATTTCAGGGAGGCTGAGGGCTTTGTCAACAAGCTGGATATATTTATCAGCCAGATCTTTGACCGTGTTACCACCAGTGACTGGATTAACGTTTTCCAACTCCTTGAGATTCATGCTGGTAAGTCTTTGATCAGTTTATTCAGATACAAATGGAATACTCCCAAGGATGATGATAAGCTTGATATTCTCAACATATTCTCCTGGATAAGAAACTTGTACGGTGATAACACTCAGGATAAATTTTTTGATAAACTACCACCACCAGTTAAAAGTTTATTCGTTCTTCACGATAATTTGGAGAAATTCTTCAAAATTCACATCTCAGATACTGATACATCAAGAAAGGATCGTAATGCCAAGATGGTGTCAGTTTTGCAGATCTTAACCATCACCAGATTAAGAATGAGTGGTGTAGATCTCTTCCACAACACATCCAAGTTTGATGCTGCAGACAATGTTTCTCCGCATGTTCCGTCCTTCATTGAGACTGCCATTGTTCAAGCCATTGTGTCCCCAGAATCTCGTGCTTATGATGCATCTTGGATCTTCTCTGCTTCTGCTGAGAAATGGGATGAGGTTACTGATTTGTTGCCTAATTTGGATGTTGATGATTTAACTGAAAACTTGAGAAGCAGTCTGACACCTTGCTGTGGTTGGTTTACCGAAAGATTGATGGAGATTGCCAATTTTGTCCCAAACATGTCCATTGAGAACTCCAAGTTGATCAACTTTGATAAACGTCGTTTCACTTACAACTGTGTCTCTAATATTGCTGACATGCACTACAACGATGCTGATGACACATTACTCGAGAAAGCGACTGCTCTATTTGGTTTCTTACTCCAGTTATCTGACTACCCAGTTGATGATATCAGAAAAATCAAGGAAGTTGCTGCTATGGAATCTAAAGAGCTCCGTACTGCAGGTAAAGTTCCATTGTTCAATGCCTTGCTGGAGAGGGAACATGAAAAGGAAAAGAGAGATGCTAAAAAGAGAGAAGTGCTGGAAAATCAGGAGAGAGATCTCAAGAGAACACAATTGATGTCTCAGGCTCGTGCTTCCATGAACTTGTCTCGTGATATGCAATCAGATGGCCCTGCACCTAATGACACTCAAAAAGAACAACGAAAGGGCCGTCAAAATGCTTCTCCATCCAAGGCCACTGGTATGAAGAGACTTGGTGGTTTATTCAAGTCTGTTCGTCCATTTTCCATCAATGTTGGTAGTAGTTGGTCTGGTCCAGATAGAGTTGTGCATCCAGATATGCTGCCGGAGGTTGACCAAGTTGATCTGACTGGTAAGCTGTCCAAGCCATACCAACAAATTAAGTTGTTCCGTAACAAGCCTCTCTTTGTTCACTCCAATGTTGAGGGATTCTTTAAGCTTGTTAGTGAAAATGGTGGTGATGAGTACTGCTTCCAGGCACCAAGCAATGCTGAAGCTCAAAGGTGGATTTCCGCTCTCAACATGTCCAAGAGATACACTTACTTGTCCAGAGACTCTCAAGGATTGATGAGCTCGAAGATCTTTGGAGTTCCAATTGCTGATGTGTGTGAAAGAGAAGGTACTTTGATGCCTAGCATTGTTGAAAGATTGCTTGAAGAGATTGAACTTAGAGGTCTGGATGAAACAGGTCTTTACAGAGTCCCGGGTTCTGTTGGGAGTATCAACTTATTGAAGCAAGCCTTTGACGAGGGTGCCGATTTCACTTTAGAGGATGACCGTTGGTTTGAAATCAATACATTGGCGGGTTGTTTCAAGTCCTATTTGAGAGAATTACCTGAAAGTTTGTTGACTAATGAGTTGCAGCCCGAATTTGTTCAAGCCACAAGAGAAGGTGATCTGACTGAAAACTTGAGATCTTTAGTTACTCAGTTGCCAGTCAATAACTATCACTTGATGAAGAGATTGTTTGAGCATTTGAATAAGGTTATTCAACACTCTGATAATAATAGAATGGATGCTGTTAACTTGGCTATCGTCTTCTCCATGAGTTTCATCAACAATGATAACATTGGTGCCTCCATGGGATCTGACTTGGGAGCTTTGCAAACCATCATCCAGCATCTAATCAAGGATCCGGCTGCTGTCTTTTGTGAGACTAATGGATTCAATGATTCCAGTAGTGTATATGCTGCTTAATGTTTTTAATTTTCCTTTTTTGCTTTTGTGTTTTGATGTCGTGTTCCTGTTCCCTTTTCCCCCTTTTTCTGTTTGAACATCTTTGTTTTACTTCACATGTCATTAGATGTTGTTTTTTCTATGGGAGGCTGTGCTCTTCTTGCTTTCTTGTCCTTCTGGTGGTCCACTGTCATTGAGGAGTTTCCAATTGTCTGATGTTGCTTGGTGTCAACAAATGGTTCTGATTTTGCAGTTTAATGATATACTTATCCCACGGTTGGAGTATCGTTTTTAATATTTAAATTTGATCCCTACGGACTTATAAAATGTACGCTAACATGAACAAGGTATAATGTAGTATACAGTATATACACGGTGCAATTAATAATCTGAATGCGAAGTATGGATCAAGATTAGTTCTTCATATCGGACTTTCTAACAATTTTGATACGAGAGTTGGACTTTTGTTTCTCGGCCATTTCTTTTTGCTCGTTCTCCTTAGCCTTTGACTCGGCTCTTCTCTGGGCCTGCTCACTAGCTTTCTTCATCTGGTTTCTAAAAGTGTCCATGATACCTTCTTGTGGCTTAGATGGATCTTGTGGAGGTGGTGGAACAATATCGGACAAGCCGGCCAACTTTCTAAAGGCCTTGTTTTTCAAGACCATTGTTTGACATACAGAAAAGAGACCATTGACAAAGAAGTAGAGGACAACTCCGGAGGAGAATGACATTGTTGCAGGAATCGAGACCAATGGGAGAATGGTGAAGATTTTCTTCATAGTTGGAGAAAAGTTTTGAGCACCGGTCTCACCACCAAGTCTCATGAAACCCATAATGACAGCAGCAGACAAACATTGGAGGCCCAAATATGGGTCAGCAGCGGTCAAATCCTGGAACCACAAGATACCTTGGTTCTGTAGACCATCGACTGGTGCATTAGCCATGTGACGAAGACCAGAGAAGAAACCAATGGCCAATGGAAGTTGGAGCATTGGGGCCATCAGGTATCTGTTTTGGATACCATTCTCCTTCAAGAGTTTCTTACGTTTAAGCATGATTTGTTGAGACTCGGACATGTCAACAGACGACATGAGCTGAGACTGGATCACATCTAGCTGTGGCTTAATCTTGGCATTTCTAGCCATCATATCAGAGGACTTGACGTAAAGTGGGAACAGAGCAAGACGAACACCAACGGTGACAAGCGATATAGTGGCCCACCATGGAAGGCCTGTCGTGACGTGAACGATCTCCATCATGTGTTGGATAAGTTCTGGAGGCCACCACCAGGACTTTGCTAGGCCTATAGACTGCATGTAGCCCCATTGCAAGGAGGCATCACCAATGGCCTGAGAAGCCTGTGAAGTGGCATCTGACACTGTCTCAAAAGATGGGAGTCTTTGCTGGATCTCAGAGACAGCCTCTGTGACTGTCTCCGTGTTTGTGGAGTTGAATCTAGCGCTCTGAAACTGTACTCTATGTGTAAGATCCCGTGTGACAAAACTTCCAGCAACAGCAGCGGGTCTAAAACGAGCCTAAATAGTGTATTGGTTAGCCATGTTCTGTGAGTGATGTGATGCTGGAGGTATTCTCGAGTCTTTTTTCAAAGCACTAAGAAGCGCCCCCACCATATAGAAAGCCAAGCAGCACGTATACATACTGTTTTTGTAGCACGAAGCACCGAAACCCTCAGCATCCTTTCAGTTACTCTCTAGGTCCTACTCAAGCTCACTCGGCTTTCGGGAAAGACTGGTTTCGACAGAAGGTCTCGAGGTACCCCCTCAGTCAAGTGAAAATTCGCGAAAGGCAAACCCACAATATTCGCGAAACCGTTTGTGCAGCCTTATTGCCCACCCCGATAGTGAAAAAACTCCGAGCCGCAAAGTTTCCCCAGACACCCGCACACCACAGAATCACACTGCACCGTTTCGCGAATGCCCTCGTCTGTGCGCTTATCATTGGGCGCGGTAACTACTCTCTCTCTCTCTCTTTCTCTCTCTTCGAAGCATCTTATCCTCTGTCTTCTTCACGTCCTGATAGCAGCTACTCGATCAAATAACAATGGTTGCTATCAAGTTTGAGCAGGTCTTCCACAACGAAAGCGGGCCGCCCCCGAAGCGCAAAAGAACGGTGACGTCCTGTGCACAGTGCCGCAAGAAGAAGGTCAAGGTAAGTCTTCTCTCTAAGCGAAGGCGTTGTTTCCTAGCGCCTATTCGACAGATTACTAACAATGACAAATTGTAAAGTGTGACAAGACTCGTCCACAGTGTAAGGTGTGTCTCCACTCTAACAAAGGAGATCAGTGCGAGTACCAAGAGCCGTCATGGGCAGAGAACGTCCAGTCTTCAAGTGACTATACCTTGGCGGCTAACGTCCCAATGGCTCATATCACGCTAACCACTGGTGGCACCATCAACCAGGCACCACAGCCTCCATCCATTACTCAGAGGCCCACAGAGGCGGTGTTCCAGCTCAGCCAGCCAGCCCTCCAACAGCGGCAACAGCATCAACAACAACAACATCAGCGGCAACAGTCTGTCTCTTCCAACTCCCACATCAACACACACACATCGTCAGTGAGCTCGGTCAATGCTGGTACTTCTTTCCCAAACTTTGCACAGAGACAGCTACCTGTTATCACGCCACAGACGCCAGGGTTTGTCTTCCCAAGTGCAGAGTCCTTAGTTCAACAACAAAGGCTCGTAGGGTCGTATCCACAGCCTGTTCACGAAGGAGACTTTCGCTCTGGACAGACAGTTGAGTACAACGAGTCAAATCTGAGGGGTCGCTCGATTTTGACCTCTTCTGCTAACTCTCCAGCGTCGGTTATCACTGTTCCGCCGTTTTTGATTCCACCAACGGCAGATGACACCATGACGTTCTATGACAATGTAGAGCCTGTTGTTGTTCGTGCCGGTAGACTCGTTGCATCTGGTCCGTTATCTCTTGCATCCATCATCAAAAAAGACCCTTTCCTTAGGGTAACACTGTTGAAGATAAGAAAAGAGAAGAACAGTTTCGCTCATCCAGCTTACAAAGCCAAAGTTGTGGACTCTAAAGAGTTAATCAAACAGATCATTTTAGACAAAGGTGCTTCCAAGAGCAATGCCAAGGTTGATGAAGTGTTCGGTGAAAGACTACTTCAAAACGAGGCATTGGATGAAGTCAAAGGTGCTAGAAATGACAGACGTGATACACAAGCATTTGGCTCACAAAAAGTTGATTATGAAACTGAAACAATCATGAAGATCGAAGAAGTTCTACCAACACAAGACGTCATTTGGGCGTTGTATGATAAATTTGTTCGAGGTCCCTTGTTTGCATTCATGCCATTCATCAACGAGCGGTTCCTCTATGAAATGATACAAAGTATCATTGGTAAAAGAAACGATAAAGCCGTCAAGATTCCTAGTTTGGTTATTACAAGAAGATTTGATTTTGCATACATTGGGATTTTACTGATTATATTGAGGCTATCATATCTAACTGTTAGTAAAACTTCTTCAAACACTCCCATGGAAAGTTTTATCTTGGATCATCCTATTGGTATGAACGTAATCAATGTTGCACAGATGTGTATCAATCAATTCCGTTTGTTGAGACGTGGTGCAATTCCTGTGTTACAGTGCTCATTGTTTATGAGATATTATCATAAACTGGCTCCTGAAGATGGAGATGGTAGTGATGGCGGTGATAGTGAAGTTTTCTTGGGAGTATTGCTACAAATGGGTAATTCCATTGGGTTGAACAGAGATCTAAGTAAGATTCACTCTTTACGAACACATCAAAGATTGACAAATATTTGGAGATTCCTTTGGCACGAAATTGTGTCATTGGATCTTTTTATAAGCTTAACTCGTGGCTCACCACTACTTGTTGATGAAAACGCATTTGATACACAAATCCCTTTATGGTCTGAAGATTATTTGACAATGGCAAGCCCTGAAGTCTATAGAGCTGCTGTTAAAATTTTTCAAATGTCAGATGTTATTAACAAGTTGATAAGACCGATTCTGAAAGACGTTTTGAATATGAATAAACCGGTAAGAATTAGTGAATTCTCTCAGAAACTGTTCAAGTTAGAGGGTCATATATCACAGGAGTTCAAATCAATTGATGACATACTGAACATACCAATTATATCAGTTTATGAAAGTGTTGATAAGATTTATAAGATGAAGAATTATATCGAATTGAGGACATCATTATTTGCCATCTATTATCATATCTATTTGAATAATCCTAAGTTCAATTTCCATTTGTTAATTAAAATGATCAGCACAGCTATGGAGCTAGTCCCATTGGCATATTTCTTGACTACAATCAATAATGGTAAGACCAATTATTTTGACTCAATTTTTGGTTCAGGTGCACAATTGGTATTGGTTCCTACAATATTAACATCCATGCATAAGATTGCACAACTTTTAATTTCATTCATTTCAAGAACTTTGGATGTTAAGTATAATTATCCAGATCATGATAAATTATCGTTGATCCTATTGATAAACAATGGTTTTAAAGAAAGTTTTGCTATTATTCGTGATAGCTTCCAATCTTTAAGCTCGGTTTATTATCATGCATGGAAGAATTATAAAGGGTTCGATTTCTTATATCGATTACTAACATCTGAAGATAATAACATTTGGGATAAAAAAAGTCAGATGAATCAAGATCTTTGTAACAATGTGGATCAAGTTCCACTAGAATTGAATCATTATCTTGCCATCCCTAAAGAAAACGATTTGGTAATGATGAATGTTCAGCAATTGGAAGAGATGCATGAGCTTGCAACTACGAAAAGATTTGAAGAACCAGTTCTGAGAAGATTGGGCACACGTTCAAAGAAGACGACTACCATCCCACTGCCGAACTCGTTAGTTTCGCATAACATCTTGAATATGGACCAGCAACCAAGCTCCAATATAATGAATACCTCATTAAGTGATCAAATGAACATGAGTGATAAGAGTACACCACCAATTAACGGGTACCATGTCAACCAAAACATGAATATGAGCTCCAGTGAAGTTGATCGTCAGTGGTTCGAGATGATGGCACAAAATACAAGTACTAATTTACACGTCCAAGATTCAGAGCCAACTATGCCAGCTGTTGGATTAAGTATGAGCAATGCAGGTGGTTCTGAATCAATGGGATCAGATCCATTAATTGATGGTAATATGGACGGAAATAATAATGATAGTACTACTACTGCAGCAAACACTGGTCATGGACATGCAGTTAACAACGATGGGACTAAAAACAACTTTGGTGGTGTTTTCGGTATGCTTGATTTAGAAAAGTTTGCACTGGATAGCTCACCGTACGATATGTTTGAAATGCCAACGTTCTATCAAGACACTTCTTTCTTCCAAGACAGTTGAAGAAATCAGGTTGCAACAACTGTTAACGCCCAATTTTGATGTGTTGGTTATTTCTTCTACGCTTCTTTAGTGCGGAGACTCAGCATGAGCATCATATGACTGTATACTAAAACTTCCTTTGAGCCAGAGCGCACTCGGAGCAACAACGGTCTTGCTGCCTGATTAGGGAAGTCTCCGCGGACACCGGTATAAACGCCAACCTCACTGGGGAGGCAGAAATAATCATGAACGGCATCCAAGCAAAGCATAAAGGAATGGTCAGATAAATAAAAATGTACTTAATTGGCTGATTCAGGTTATTTCTCAACCGTTGCGCATCCCGAATTCGATGTATGGAGGATTGCGACTATTGGCCACGTGACTTTGTGGGGTAGGAGGAGGGGCGCCCGGGAGCTCTCCAGCGCGGGGGTAGGCGAGCTTTTCCCGGTTTAGTCCGCTGATTAGGTGTATAAAAAGGAAGGATGCTTCCTTAGAACTGGTGTGGTACTGTGATGTAGGACTTTATCAATTTAATATATCAGACATCTAAAATGACCAAAATCACAGTTAAGAATCCCATTGTCGAGATGGACGGCGATGAAATGACCAGGATCATCTGGCACTTGATCCGTTCAGAGCTTGTTTTACCGTACCTTGATATTAATCTTGAGTACTACGATCTAGGAATGGAGAACCGTGATAAGACAAATGACCAAGTCACCATTGATAGTGCAGAAGCAACGTTGAAGCACGGTGTTGCTGTAAAGTGTGCCACCATAACACCGGATGAAGCTCGTGTTGAAGAATTCAAACTGAAGAAGATGTGGAAGTCCCCAAATGGTACTATTAGAAACATTCTTGGTGGAACCGTTTTCCGTGAACCAATTGTTATTCCACGAATCCCAAGAATCGTTCCACAGTGGGAACAGCCTATCATCATTGGTCGTCACGCATTTGGTGATCAATATAAAGCCACCGATGTTATTGTTCCATCCGCTGGAAATTTGAAGCTGGTATTTGAGCCTAAAGATTCTAAAGGTGAAACATTGGAATGGCCAGTTTTTGAATTCCCTAATGCTGGTGTTGCAATGGCAATGTATAACACTGACGAATCCATTGAGGCATTTGCTGAGGCGTCTTTCAAAATGGCTTTAGAAAGAGGTTTGAATTTGTACTCAACTACTAAGAACACCATTTTGAAGAAGTATGATGGTCGTTTCAAAGATATATTTGAAAACTTGTACGATTCCAAATACAAGAAGTTAATGGATGAACGAGGAATATGGTTTGAGCATCGTTTAATTGATGACATGGTCGCTCAAATGCTCAAATCTAAAGGAGGATATATCATTGCAATGAAGAACTATGATGGTGATGTCCAATCTGATATTGTTGCTCAAGGATTTGGCTCATTAGGCTTGATGACTTCAGTTTTGGTAACTCCAGATGGCAAAGCATTTGAAGCTGAAGCTGCCCATGGTACAGTCACAAGACATTATAGACAGCATCAGCAGGGCAAAGAGACTTCAACAAATTCGATTGCTTCCATATTTGCTTGGTCTCGTGGTATTATCCAAAGAGGTAAACTTGATAACACACCAGATGTTGTTAAATTTGGTGAATTGTTGGAAAAGTCTACACTTGATACTGTTCAAATTGATGGTAAGATGACTAAAGATTTGGCACTGGCACAAGGTAAAACTGATAGAGCTTCATATGTTACCACTGAAGAGTTCATTAAGCACGTTGCTAACCGACTAGGAAAGGAATTCGAATCAGTGTTCTAGGTTTGTTTAGTCAATTAAGGCGTTGACAGTTGTTGTATTCGTTGTAGTTATAGTGTCGTTAATGGTGAGCAGGTAGTGGTGGATTCGCGGCATCGCTATCACCACTATCAGTGCTACCTCACCCTCCACTACCACTACTAATACTACTACCCCCGAAAACTACCATTGCTAACGCTCTCCTGCCAGTATCAAGATATCCCAACTACCCCCAGTAATGTCTGAGTGGAAAGAAATACGTGGTACCCCATCCAAAGCCGTACGCTACGACCCACTGGAGCTTCGACTAAGGAAAGATATACATCTGGATAAACACATCCAAGAGCTACACGTCGCAATGAACAAGCTGGAAAACAAAGCCACCAGTGCATCAACACAGTTCTTGCAGTTGAAAGAGATCAACGAAACAATGTCGTGGTGTGATGAGTTCAGACGTTAGCTACTGGTGTGGTTATGGACGGCAGGGTTGGCATGAGAAGAATTGGGAATGTACGTTGTCGTTTGAAAGGTATTTCAACACGTCCAAGGATATAACGTCTGAACAGATAAAGCACTCAAAATGGTGTCCAAGAGCATGCCTAAATTAATGATCCAATCAGGCCTTGCGCTCTGGCTAACTGCTTTATATTGTTTACCATTCGCGCCAAAGCTACCAATAACAAGACAGCTCAATGGGTGGGAACAGCGCCAATGTACAACAAAATAACCAAGCAAGCAGCTCTCAGGCTCTCCTCCGTGGACCTCCAGTCCCTGGTGAAGCAGATACCTAAATGGAGTGTTAAGAACGATACGTTATTGAGAGAGTGCACTTTCAGCAACTATGAACAGACGTGGGCTTTCTTAAACCAAGTCGCAATGAGATCACACTTGCTAGGTCATCATCCTACCATTATAACAACATACAACAAAGTCAATATTCAATTAAGGACCCACGACATTGACGGGATCAGCGATGTGGATATCAAGCTTGCCAAAAAGATTGAAGGTTACATGAATATATATGGAGCGTGAGTGCACTTAAGTAGATGTAATGTTTCACGTACACGTTTGATATTCATTCGTAGTATAGACACGAACACAAACGTAAATATCAGTACACAGTGTGATATAATATGTATAAGAGTACATAGTGTGTATTATGAATATCTCTATGACCTCCAGCCCTTAATGAGTAACGATCATATATCACACGTGAAACATACTCAACATACTACAAAGCGGCAAGCACCAGCACAATCTTTTGTTACCGTGAGGCTATTGTCCTGATAATCCTAATATCTACTATCACAACGTTGTAACCATATAACCATATATGTAAATGCTCCCAAAAATTGATCTAAAGACCAGAAATGAATGTAAATAAAACCATGATGCAAATATGTTTCCTATGCCATGTCATTATGCTCTATGTTCTCTTTGGAGTTTCAATTTCTGTTCAAACTTATTGAACTCCAATTCTGCGAGGTTGACAACCTCCTCAACCTCCTCGACGTAATGACTGAGCATCGACTGAATACCAGACTTGAGAGTGTCATCTGATAATGAACATGAAGTACAAGCACCTTGTAACTGGACATAAACCTTTCCGTCTTGGTATCTAAGGAATACAATGTCTCCACCATCATCTTGGATAGCAGGTCTGATTCGTGTGTCGATCAACTCTTGGATCTCTTCACTGATCTCTTGCTCCTCCTCGGTCATTGATCTGTTTTCGGATTGATTCAAGAGTGCGTTTGTTTGCCTTTCAACTTCTCTTTCATCAATAACAGGCTCTTTCTTATTCAAATGTGAATCCAAAATGCTCTCCACAATTGGTTTGACTTGGTTCCAATGGGCAAACTCATTCTTATTAACAGTAACAAAGTTATTACCTATAAGGATGGACTCAACGTCATTTGAGTATTCGAATATTTTGGATGCCAATGGAGATTGTAACTGATTGGAAAGATTGATTTGGTATGATTTGTCTGGTTCACTCAAGATGTTGCGGTCGATTTGGAATTTCAATGCATTTTCATTTGGTGTTGTCAAGGCCTTGATAGATAAGAATCTATTGAATGCGAGTCTCTTGGTTGCTGTTCTGAGTCTTGGAACAAACATCTTTACTTTGCCTATTACTTTGACTATTGCTTTGCCTTGCACAGAGATCAAAAAGATAAAGATATTCAAACCTTTATATAAAAACTTAGAGGTGATCTTTGATAGTCATTGACTGAGCCCGTGGATGACATTGAAATGTTGGCCCTACCGTGTGTGCTTACCTCCCCGCACCGCCGATTGGCTGATTGGCTGCTGGAGCTTTCCCGAGTTTCGGCATTGAGGGTCACTCTCCGAGGTTCGGTCATGTGTCTGTGAGCTTTTTCGCGAACACGTTTTATTCGCGGATATACGGTGGGACTTTCTTTAAGCGAATAAAACGTTTTCGCGCCTTTGTGCTAAGACGCATATAACCTCACTACACTCACCATACACCACCTCACATACACCCAGCTCTCGCACCTCACCAATGAAATTCAAGCTCACAAAGGCATTGGAGGACAATCTCACAGGGGTGCCACACGCATCCACAATCAAGCAAAGGCAGTGGATATCAATGAATGACTTATTGTACCTCCATAAGAAGCATCTCTCACACATTCCATTAAAGAAGTTGTGTCACGGATTGGAGATTTACACACCGCCAAAGAAGAAACCACAGTACACCAAGGAGTTCCAGAGACAACTGGACGCTTTGAGATTAAAACAGGAAGAATCAGAGTACCAATCAATGATCAACCGTGGTAAACTTAAACAAGACGACGACTATATCTCCCCAAATCAGATTGCTAAACAAGTAAAGGAACAAATCACTACAATGATTAATGTGTTGATCTCAGTTGGTTCAGTTGTCTATGCCATTTGGTATTGGACATCCAATGAAACTGTTTTCAAATTACACTACCGTGTCTTGTTGTGTTTATTCTTTGGTATACTGATATTGGTAGCAGAAGTTGTTGTTTACAACTCATTCTTAAGAAAGATTGATGATGCTAAACAAAGGGAAAGAAGGAAAAAGGAAATCAAGAAAGTCATTGAAACGGTTATCATTTAAATCATAAGCATTTATTGAAAGTAAGCATGAGCAGATTATGTAGCAGTAACATATCACATCATATTGCATTATAGATCATAGCACACCACATCCCATCATTGGGTGTTGAAATTCCTACGCACCACCAGAAATTAGTTGCTAGTCATCTGACCAGTGATGGTAACAAAGGGCGGTGGTTTGCTCAGCTGACCAAGGCTCATCGATTTAGAGCGTTTGTGTTTTGAGAAATGCTTAAGGTGTACAACATTATCACCACGATTGTTAAGATTATCTTTAATCATCGAGATCACATGGTGGTCCTTACGGTATCCAAACTTGATCAGTAGGTAATAGTAGTGAAAAACACTGAACTCTGGCCAATAATTCGAGACAAACACAATGTCAGTGGAGCCATTTAGCTGCCAAGTCATGAAATCACTTAGCCTAGTATGTCCCGAAGTCCTTATCAACAGATCTAATGGTGGAGTATCTGGTGGAAAGTATAAGCTATTATTCAGCAGTTGTTTGCTTATCTCTGTTGGTGTTCTAGTACCTTGGATTGCAGCCTCCGTCTGTGATTGAATAGCATGAGTAATTTCATCACGAGATGTATAAGCAAAACAAAAATTTAACGTGATATTATGGTTCTTGGAGGTAGCTTTTTCGATTTCAATAAGTTTCAACATTGTATCCTTTGGAATCAAATCTCGGTTACCAATGATTCTGATCTTGGCACATTTGTTATACTCTTCTTTTGAGTTCAAGAACTGTTCCAACTTTACCATAAGTAGTTCAAAGAGCATTGTCACTTCTTCATCGCTTCTATTGAAATTCTCAATAGAAAAGGCGTACATTGACAAATGGTCAATGCCTAGTTTCAACGAAGAATCAATGATGTGTAACAACTGTAAAGCACCCAACTGATGACCGTAGCTGAAATGTTGACCCTTTCCGGTGGCAAATCTGCGATTCCCATCCATGATAAAAGCGACATGTTTGGGTAATTCTCCAGTCCTCAAAGCATTGATAAAGATACCTTTTGTACGCTCATCAGCCCATTCAAAAAGGCCACTGACGTAGTTAACCAATTTATGAGATATTTTGTTGATCATTACTCGTTTTCTCTAAGGAGGTTAGCACAAGGTGGTAACTATCACGGTTGGGTGGGGGCAAGGTCTCCACCTTTTATATGTACGTCAGGGGCATTTGAGGAGAACCTTAATTAATTGCATTAGAAGTTGTGCGCGCACACCTCGGATCTTTGTATCAAACTGGCCTATAGTTGAGTGCATTATGCCTTAAACTCAAATGCATCTCAGATGTTGCTCGATATTCAATATTTAATGAGATATACGATATGTATTATGTAATGTGTCCATAACTTCCGAAACAAACAATGCAATCCTCTCCCTCCCATAATGCAGAAAGAGATCTCGCGAAATCTGATTGATCTCTAATCGTCAAATAAACGAATAATCTCCCAAGAAGGTAATATTCCAAATCCATCTTCGCGTGTTTTCATTTCACCGGTTTTGTTTATGTCCGGGCAAAAAAAACAGGACCAGAGGCCATCAGATAAACAAAATAGAGGGAAAGAGAGAGATCACAGCACACACGCAATGTCCGCTCCTCTGAGAACACCGAAGAAGGCTCACTCGTCTTCGGGCTCCAATGTCGGCTCAACACCTCATGAGGATTCATCAATTGCAGACTCACGTAAGAGGCAGTCCAAAAGGGATGAAGCTATCAGACGTCGCGTTGAGAATGATTTGAGTAAGAAAAGACTAGGCAAGCCAACCACTTCCAAAAGACGTTCTAAGAACTATCATCCGGGTTCTGTGTTGTCGCTCAAACCATCTGAAGCTGTTGTTTGTAAGCCTTCCTACACTGCCTACGAGGCTGCCCAGTTGATGAGTGCAAAGCGTGAGAATTGTATCTTGGTTGTTGATGATGACGAACACCTTTTGGGTATATTTACTGCTAAAGACTTGGCTTTCCGTGTCGTTGGTAAAGGTCTCAATGCTGCATCAGTCATCATTGAGCAGATCATGACGGCTAATCCAATGTGTGCAACGTCTGATACCCCTGCTTCAGAGGCATTGAATCTAATGGTTCAGAAGGGTTTCAGACACTTGCCAGTGCTGGATGAAAACCACAGTATTGTTGGTGTTTTGGACATCACTAAGTGCTATCAAGAGGCAATGGAGAAGTTAGAAAGAATGTATGAGTCTTCTAAAAAGCTTCATGATGCATTGGAAGGTGTCCACATGGAAATTGGAATGTCTCAACAGCCACTTCAAGTTATTAAGTACTTTGAAGGCTTGAAGAACGTAATGAGTGGCCCAACGTTGGATAGTGTATTGGATGAGAATACATTGCCAATTTATGTTTCTGTCAAGACCACCGTTCAAGAAGCCTCAATCTTAATGAAAGAAAATCACACCACCGCGGTATTGGTTAAAGACGCTTCTGAGAACGTCAGTGGTATCTTTACCTCTAAAGATGTTGTTTTAAGAGTCATTGCTGCTGGTCTGGACCCAAAGACAGTTAGTGTCATAAGAGTAATGACTTCTCAGCCAGATGTTGCTTCTAAGAATCTGACTATTCAAGCTGCTTTGAGAAAAATGTTTGATGGACACTACTTGAACTTGCCAGTTGTGGAGGACAATGAAGTTATTGGTATCGTTGAAGTATTGAAGTTAACGTATGCCACGTTGGATCAGATCTCAATGATGAAACTGAATGATGACGGTGAAGGGTCAAATGCAGAAGGACCAGCATGGAACAAGTTTTGGACCTCATTGGATAATGACACTGAATCTATTCATTCAGATAGTTACTCCGGTATGCCTGATATTAGCCAAAGTGAGATCAATCAATTCTCCCTTAATGGTGTTCATGACAACTTGGGACCTGGTGATTCTATTAGTGTCACTAATGAGCAACATGGTGGCTCAAGTATTATGCAACAACAACAAGAAGATCCAAAAGAAATACCATTTGCCTTTAAGTTCAAGTCCCCATCTGGAAGAGTTCACAGAATATCGATTAAACCAGTTGATGGTGTTTCAAATTTGAGAGAAGTTGTCATTTCCAAGTTGAACAAAGGGGAATTGCAACAATTGAACGAAGATTTGTTTGCAATCAGTTACATCGATGATGAAGGTGATGTTATTGCAATCACCAATGACCAGGATCTGTTGGACTGTGTTCTGATAAACAGAAATTCTAAACTAGATAAGGCAGATCTTTTCGTTCATCATCCAGATGATTCTATTGACCTAGATGATTACCATCAAAAGAAATCCTCCAAATCCAATCAATCTACAACGAATGTCAATCAATTGATTCCAGGTGTTGCTAATGAAGCCGTGATTGGTGGTGCCATCGTTGCCATTGGTGCCGCATTGGCTGTTGCTTTTACATTGGGTAAGTCTAAATGATACATGTGTTATTCCACTTTACAAAGGAGTTCTAAATTTGTCTTTCCTCGCTTTTGCAGTATCCTTCTTTGAATACGCTCTTTGAATACCTTTTTATATACTTCTCTCTAGAATTTTTAATCTTTATATAAACGCTTTGTCTTCTATAATACCTCTCCGGTATACTGCAGTGTTATCTCAAATAATCGTCATATGTACATGCAATTTCCTTAAATACAGCCAAAAGTGGTATGCCATCTCTGAATTTCTCAAGCTCTGACACCCTCGATCAACTGTTCAGCCTTCTCTTCTTGAGCCAACTTAGCGTCTTTCAACAACTTCTTAAACTTAGACTTTCTCTGTTTACTTGTAACGTGCGCCTGTATAGAGACATTCGGACTTGAAAACTCTAACTCTTCAATACTCAAATGTTCTGGACTGTGGTTAAGATAGGCACCGCTTAAGATCTGGGTTTCGAAATAGTGCTGAATCACTGATGCATCAGTAGCTTTTGTTAAGACATAATCCGGAATCAAATATCCCGACTTCGATTGGATCTCCTTGGTGATTTCGAATCTCAGATTGAGGTTTTCCAGACTGATATCATCCAGCGATGTAGCAGTACGCTTTGTGAGCTTAGTGTAGGCTTGGAAGATGATCTCTTGGAATTCATCTGCCGTGGTGGTTTTGTTCTTGTTAAGCCAATGCTTGATGTAGAACCCTTGCAGTCTCTCGGCCACCGGAAGCGCACTTTCTGGTCTCTTCGGCTTCTTACCGATGAACTCGATCTTTTCGACCTTTGTCACACCGATCTCGCCTTTCTCGACTCTTTCAATAACTTTAGAAGTGTCTTCAGCCTTCTTTTGTTGATCCTTTTTCATTGAGAACCAGTCCATGAATCCGTACTGGACAGATGATGTGTGTAGGAGACGTTTTGACGCCCGTGTGGAAGCTCTCGTAGCCAGCATTATGTTTCCCTTGGCCCCTCTGGTCTTGAATTCGAGATCTTCCAACACTGTGAAGGCGTATTGTCTTCTACGTTGTGGTTTTTTTTTCAGTGTGCGAACGCGCTCCCTGTTTTGTTAGTTGACTTCTGTATTGGGCAATTCAATTTCTAATTTCTCTATATTCATTTTTAAGACCAGAGTTCGCGTATGTATGCTCACTATTGGAAAAAAGGCTGATAAGCGGAGGCTTGTGCCACAAAAAGAAAGAGGCCTACCAAGCGGAGAGAACGAAGAGCTGATCCTTCGCCCGTACACAAGCTTAACACCATCTATACCAACAGGTATTGCTTCTACGCTGAGGATGGGTATTTGTCTGTCTTGCCTTCGGGGCATTGATGATGATGATCAGTCACAAGTGAGCTTGCAACCATGAGAGGGGTCAGGAACAAGGCGTATTAACAAACCAACAGCTCAATGAAAACACACCATTGCTCGACGAGGGACAACTGTGAGTATAGGATCTTCTTTTTGCTTTGTGCCTTGAGGACACATTTGAACTAATCATACAATAGCGACTACGACAAGGGCTCGATGATGAGAAAGAGAGAAGAGGAGTTGAACACAATTGTTAATGAGACAAGCGAGTGAGTACCATTCGACCCATCTATAACCCTCTTGATAGGAGCCTAACACTTTCTGATAGAAACCTAATAGACATTACGTCTTTTTTCAACCCGTCCAACTCCGTCCAAGACCTTTCGCTCAAGAAGTCAGTGGCCACCTTGAAGAGCGAGAGCAGCACACCACTGTCTGCTGAAAGCGAAGTCCAGCCACGCCGCTCAGCTGCGAAACTCATTCCTAATGAATATGTGACTGCTGAGGAAAAGAGTATACTCACAGAGCTCAACAAGACACTTTTCCAGATGGTCGAGAAGGCCACTGCAATTGAATCAACCGGTCCTTTGGTTGCTTCATTTGAGTGAGACTGGAGCTGCTGTTTTACTGTTCTGCTACTGTTCTGCTTTGTCCATACCACGAACACACACTGTGGCCTCTTTAATGACTTGGATGACTTTTGATTACTGTTAGCACTTCCCACGTAGAGGCCCACTTCCAAGTAGTGTGTCGCGTACCGTTTCGTCCTAAGACGGCCGGGCCACTGAAAAACCCAACACGCGTCCATAAACAGGACCAGGAACAACAACAGTCCCTACAAATCCGAAGACAGCGAGCGATCAACAACGAACAGTGTTCAGCAGCGATGGCCAGACCGAAAAGAAGAAGCGAAGGCGTAAAGCAAGAAAGCGAGTCAAAGCGCCAGAAGACCTCGGGAGGTAAAGAGCTTGCTTCCTTTATCGAGTCAACACTGGACGTTATTACTACGATGCCGAACGCTGGGAACTTCCTTAAGCTGCCAGCTAAGAAGTTTCTTCCAGATTACTACGATGTCATTGCGTCTCCCATTTCTCTCCATGAGATCAGGGCCAAAGCCAGCTCATACACATCGACGGATGAGTTTCTTGCAGACTTCCAGCTCATGGCTGATAACGCCAACACCTACAACATGGAGGATTCTGAGATCGCACAAGACTCTGTTTTGATCTTGAACTTTGTCCGTGATCAGATCAACGAGCTTGACTCACCAAAAGGCACGTCTTCGGCTACAAAGAAGGAGTCTGATGACGAAGATGATTACGTCGAAGATGAAGATGAAGATGAAGCACCAAAAGATACACCAGCAAAGAACCTCAAGATCAAGATCAAGCCACCGGCAACACCAGCTACCCCTGCTACTCCTGGAACACCAGGTAATACACCTGCATCTGGAATGACGCAAAAGGCAAGATTCCTGATGGTGCTAGAAGAATTGATGAACTATGAGGTTGATGGTGTCAACATTGGTAAACCGTTCAGTCATGAAGTCAGTCGTAGAGAATTCCCAGATTACTATAAGATTGTCAGGAAACCAATGAGTCTGGGTAATGTTAAAGAGAATATACTGGCTGGAAGAGTTAAATCCATGGGTCAATTCCAAAATCAAGTTGAATTAGTATGGAAAAACGCTCAGTTGTATAATGGAGTTGGTACCTTATTACATTCTGATTCTCGTGTTTTGCAAGATTATTTCCATACCAGAATGGCAGAGATTAACAGAGAGATTGAAGCAGCTCGTATGGCCCAACTACAAGAAAGATCAACTCCTTCCGGTCCTTCTTCCATCAGATTGAAAATCAAACCACCCAAGACTAAACTGAGTCTTACTTTGCACAACAGAGATGGCGGCTTGCAAATACCGGGTGATGGTTACATTAACCCACTGACGGGTGAAGAACAAAGACCAGATGCTGATGATTCAAACTCAAGTGGTGAAGAACAACAGGACGATTCCGATCGTAACGAAGATGATGAAGAAAAATTGGAGTTAATACCTGCAGTCGTACTCCCATCCACAAAACCAAGACAGAGTCTTAAGCCATCATCAGAATTGTTCATTCAAGAAGTTTTGATCACATCATCAAGATCTTTGTACAAACAACTCCTCAGACCTACTCAACCAACACCAATTCAACCAATACAAAGTTGGTTTGAACATAGAATATTGGCATCAGATTTCCCAGTTACCAGTTATACAATCCCATTACATCGTCAACAAGGTGCTGTCTCTGTGTCTGCTGGCTTAAACGATGCGTTGATCAAAAAGAAACATTATGCTTCCCTCACTGTCAATGGCGAACGTGTAAGTCCCGTTCCATCAATTCATTATGCGGATTCAGGTAGACAACTGACTTCAAGATATGAATTAAAATTGCCATTGGGATTGAACATGGTTGTGTTTGACGTCGCAGTCGAGGATGCAGTTGAAGAGAGTAGAACAAGAGCTCAGGAAGCTGCTAATATGAAGTCGGAAAAGTTGACTTTCTGGATTCAAGTTCTGTGATCACGAAGGTTCAAAATCAACACCATTTTTCTCCTGTAACTAATTTGTGATCTCTCATGTATAACGACTTCATTCCTTTTACCCTCTTTGTACTATTAACAAATACTATCTGAATTAATAAGTGGTGTTCACTGTAAAAAGTAATGTGCTTCCTGTATGCAACTCATGGGTTGTACTTGAATGTTCAGAAGTTGACTTCTAATAATCAGTAATATAGCAGCATGTTTCACACTTGAAAAGGATGAATTCATAAGCTTTGGCTGAAAATCCTGCAGTTCATTACATATATAGATTGAAAGATACATACATGAATACCCAATGGGTTTATATACCACTGTAATGAATGGTTAACAGCGATAAATTGAAAGTAAGCGGCATCCCCAGAAGTTACATTTCACTGTCAAATAAATACGCGCCCTAATTTTTTTTGAAGAAGCCATTATAGTATAGTGGTTAGTACAGTTCGTTGTGGCCGAGCAAACCCAGGTTCGATTCCAGGTAATGGCACTTCTTTTTTTTTGATTTTACTAACCCTTGAGAAGTGTATTTGAGTTTTGTCTTTTTTCAAGAATCAGAACTCAATATAAAGCATAGCTCATGAGACGTAACGTATTCATGAGCGCAAAACAACTGTTAAATATGGCCACCCTAATAACCTTGTTAGCCGTCACAAAGCTAGCTGTGTGAACTGACGCAAGAGATGATGTACCACCAATCCTAAGAATAAAAAGAACTGACGGCTGATAGTATATTATATCTGTTGGATATACCTTTACAGGGTCCAATTTATTCTCTTACCGATGTCTAACTGGTTTACTAGTAAAGGCACTAGTGATTATGTATCATCATAAAAAAAATGCTTCCACTGAGATTCGAACTCAGGATCGCCACATTACTAGTGTGGCGCCTTACCAACTTGGCCATAGAAGCTTTTACGTTTTTTTAAAATTTTGCACTATTACCAGTAAAATTTTATAAGATGGCCCTGGGTTCCCATAAATGCTGGACCTACCGTTTTGACGTCATCTCAGCTACAAATTTGCATAAACGTCTTCAACTTGTGCTATTTATTTCTAAAAATCTCTTCTTTCTTTGGGTATATACTTCCAAGAGTGCTGCACTATAAATCCTTCATATTGTCCATGTCCGGATTTCTAAGGAGAAAGCCTCAACTTAGTGCTGACCCCACAGTTGTGGAAACAATTGACACTAAAGATAATGAAGATCTCGAACGAGCCTCAGTTGGAAGTGGCTCTTTTGATGTCACAGGTGTTAGAAGGGAACTAAAGGACAGACACATTTCACTAATTGCACTTGCTGGTATTATTGGACCTGGAATTCTGGTGGGAGCCGGTATCACACTAAGAACTGGTGGCCCATTGGCTCTTCTGATTGCCGTTATTCTCATTGGATTTGTTGCATTCTCGATCATGGTGTCACTGGGTGAGATAATTTCCATCTATCCAAGCGGTAATGGCTTCTCAACTTTGGCAAGAAGGTTCCACTCAAACTCACTTGGTGCTGTCTCTGGATACAATTATGTTATTGTTTGGTTCTGTGTCCTCAGTAATGAATACAACACATTATCATCAATTATGAGATTTTGGGATGACGAGGAGAAAATCCCTTTATATGGATACATTCTGATCTTCTGGGTTTTGTTTGAGTGTTTCCAACTGCTCGGTGTTGGTGCCTTTGGTGAGGCTGAATATTGGCTGGCTCTAATCAAGATATTTGGCTTGATCGCTTATTACATCTTCTCCATCATTTATATCTCAGGCGGTATCAAAAATAGACCAGCTTTCGGGTTCCACTATTGGAACGACCCCGGATCTCTTACACATGGATTTAGAGGAATTGCTTCAGTTTTCACCTATGTAAGTACATTTTACAGTGGTATCGAGGGCATCAGTACCACAGTAAGTGAGACCAAGAACCCAGCTCGTGCCATCCCCAGGGCAATTCGCCAGACAATGTTCCGTATCGTATTCATTTATCTATTTGTTGCAATTTTTTATGGTGTCACTGTTGCCTCTAATGATCCTGGTTTGTTGGCTTCACAAGGCGCTTTAAAATCCCCTATTGGTATCGCCATCACTAACGCTGGTTGGAGCGGTGGTACACATCTCGTGAATGCCTTTATCCTGGTAACTTGTATTAGTGCTGTCAACTCCTCTATCTACATTGGAAGTCGTACGTTAACGCATTTGGCATCAGAAGGATTGGCTCCATCTATTATTTCTTGGAAAACCAAGCGTGGAGTCCCTGTTGTTGCTGTGACACTGATGAACTTACTTGGGTTGTTGTCCATCATGAACATTTCCACTGGTGCTGCCAATGCATTCTCTTATATTGTCAATATATCTGGAGTTGCTGTATTTATCGTATGGGGAATCATCAGTTATACGCATATCAGAGTCAGATCTGCTTGGAAACAGCAAGGGTTTGATCTGAACCAGTTGCCTTATAAGACGAGTTTGTTCCCGTGGATAGCATACTTCGGATTGGGTGCTAACATCTTTTTAGCCTTGGTTCAAGGTTGGACGACACTTAGTCCGTTTGTTGCTGGCGACTTTGTTGATGCATATATTTTGTTACCATTTGCCATTGTTATTTACGTCGTTACTGGATTGTTCAGAGGGTTTGGTATTGTTGACTTAACTACTGTTGATCTTGACCACGGTCGTAGACATGACTTAGACCACTATGAAGACGATACCACTGATGTGAAAAAATCCTGGCTGAAAGAATTATGGTCCGAGTTATAAAATTGGGAATCTGTTAGGAATTTTACAATATATGTATTTTGTATCATGACTTCATTAAATTAATTAAATTAAAAATAATAGCACAGTTCGTTAAAACAGAAATACTCCCTTTGGCCCTTCTTCATCATAATGCCAGTCTTTGAAAGCATCTGATCTATTCTTCCATAACCACTGTTTCAATGCCCAATTATTGCACCATACCTCAGTAGACTCAGACCAAAGCTCACCACCCATGGAGGATACAAACTTAAACAAGCCTATCTTCTGTGGAGCATCAGTCAGTTTTCCCAAATGGAAAGTAAGCATCTTCTTTGGATAATTTTTAACCATTTTGAAATACAAAACAACGAGTAAATGATACCACTGTTCATCTAGTTGTGTATGGCAGTGGCTTGGTGCTTGTCTCACTAAAACATCTTCAAAATCAGCACACACTTTGGCGAAATTTCTTGAATTCATATTAACACTATGGAAATGACGACGATGATTAATGAGTTGACAAAGGTAAGAGTATAAAGTGATCAAATTTGTCGCAATTCCATAAACAGAAGGAGAGTCTTTGGAAGATGATTCTAGGTGGAAAACATTAATGAGCGATAGGTTTTCCTCAAGTGGTGGTTCAGAGTCGCTATCAGCTTCATTATCGTCGTCAGCATCTGAGTCTGTTTTGTTTTTGGTGTTCTTTTTCTTCAGTACACCTTCAAAATGTATAGTGAATGAGGGTGGTGGTGGTTCATTATCTTCGTCGTGATCTTCATCAATGTACCTTGGAACCTTTATGATCTTGTCGTGTGGTGTTTCTCTTGATTGGATTTTGATTTCTCCATCCATCTTCATCTTGGGTTTTAGTGGCATTTCAACTTCTTTGAGGAGGTTGTAATGAGGATCAAGCATGTCAGCGTAGATTTTGAAGAATTTTGAATCGAACTGAAACTGAGAATGATTGAAGAGGATGTTTGTAGACTGGAAAAGCTTGTAATAGTCTTTCATTAAGGAGTTCGAGGAGTGGAATTCATCAACAGAAAATTGGAATAGTAGTGGGTCATAGACACCCAATACTGAGCTAATCATAATCAAAAGCACCAGAAGGAATGCTAATGGCTCGTATTCATGGAGAAGATCACGGTTTTGTCCCGACAAGAGAGAGTCGATCTTCTGTTTGTATGCAATGCATTTGAAGATGGTCTGATGATCTGACGACTTGGCAGATCGTAGAAGTGATATTGTGATAATGGCTAAGAGCAAACACAGATCCAATGGTTTATCCTCAATAACATAATTTCCAGTGATCTCCTTTACCTTAGCGGATAGTCTCCCTTTAATAGAAATATCAAAAAGATCTGGTATTGAATCGATGAAGGATTGGATTAGACGGCCATGGTCTACGATTATAGCTTTTGTCAGCTCTATAGGGTCCTTGTACTGGAGACAATGTGTGGAAATGTCTCTGAACGGTTGTAGGGTATGCTGCGGTGGTGCTGGTTGAAGAGGCGGTCGGGTTGATGTCGAAGTTGATGATTTGGAGGTGGTACCACGAGACATCAACACCGGTTGAACCCTTGCAGACTGGATCTCACGTTTGTTGCACACCGGTGACCTCATCTCTTCTGGTAAGTTCTCTGGGGAGAGGGCCTGTGCTTGTTCCTGTTCTTCGGGTACTTCTTGCCTAACCCTACCACTAACTATAAGTCTCAACCCGTCTCGGATGACACCAAAGGGACCTGATTTGTCCTGCGGTGTCTTCTCCAGCACTGCAAGCGCATTATCCATCTCATGGTAGTAGTCGTAGAGCCACCAACGAACAAGCTCGATGTTAGATCTCTGGATCGTTATTGAATCCGATTGCATCTCGATCTCTCCTGCCTTCTCATCACCAATCACAGGTTTTCCACTTAGCGAGCAGTATTCACCTTGTAGGTTGGTCAGCGGCATTGACCAGTTGAGCTTGATGTTATAACCTTCGCATTGCACCTTTGCCCTCGTGCAACGCTCACAATGAGGCCTCGTAGCATCGCATTTGACCTTCCTTCTGCGACAAGTCCAGCAGCCCACAAACGAACGCCGGAAGACCTGTTGACGCTTCCGTGTGGACATCTTGTGGAGTAAAGAGGTCTGGTACTGGCACTGTTTGCGGGTCTTTGTCTCTGTTCGTGTGTTTATCACCGCTTCCAGCCGCGTTCCCGAGTGCTTAACTGTTCAGAGAGTATAATTGGTTTGTCTATCTGTGTGATGCCCCAGGCTCGCTCTCCAGTCACGCACCGGCGGCGAGCACAAGCGACGGCTCGGTTGAAGCTTCCGCGCAAGGCCTCTGAAAAGGCGAGGGCTCCGCAACCGTCTGGCCAGTGCTTGAACACTAATGGCACTGGTTCTTGGGTAACGGTTACTGTAATAGCTGAGCTTATGGATACCCGGGCATAGCTACAAACCCGGGGCTTTCTCCAGTGTCTGTTACGCCGACAAAGGACCCCACATAAACACCAATTTAGCACTAAACACTGCGGCCTCTCTTGGTTGTGGCTTGTTCAGCGCCCCGCGTCGATTTTCCTCCGCGCAGGACGGAAACGACAAGCGAATGTGCCACTGTGCTCCTCTCTGTATTGCTAATCTACGCGACAGCGTGCAAAGAAGATGGGTATTCCTATAATTTACATCTTCGTTAAATATACTATATATCTCATGAGTTGATGATTCTATAGCTATTCTTTCTTTGTATATGTCAATCGGACTTAATTTACTGGTTCCACTGCGGAACATCTAGATTAAACTGGGAATCGCTTGTCATATCACTTAGCGCACACGGGACAGAAAGCGGCACTGCTAATCAGCTCATCGGAATATATAAAGGCTCGGGCTAACCCCTGGGCTTTCCACCCTCCGAGTGATCGCCCAGCAAGTTGCACAAAGCAGGACATACAGCACAAACATGCTCTACCGCCGACTCGCAGTCAGACCACCGGCCCTGTTTACCAGGGCCATCAACACCACCACAGCCACCAAGACCACGCTATCTACGCCGGTGTCGCTCCACTCAAAGCCACAACAGAACGAGCCTACTAACTACCTGGAATCTCTTTCGAACAGAATGCTCTTCAACTACGCTTGCATTGGTCTGTGCACCCTCAACAAGCCTATTCTCAACCTAGTTATCAAGGCCTTCCCGCTTTTCCCAACACCTCTACTTGATTTCTTTATCGGTAAGATCTACTGTGGAGGCGCCACGCCGAAGGAGGCCATAGCCACGGGCAAAGAACTCTCCCAGAGAGGTATCAACAACATGATGCTTTCATACACTGTTGAAGATGCCGAAGGAATCAAGAACATCGACATCAACGACCTCGTCAAGCAGACCGCTGACTCCATCGACAACATCCTCAAACCACATATTGTCTCTTTGATTGAGTCCGGTAAAGAGGATATCAACGACATCCCACCAGGTTATTTGGCACTCAAACCGTCTGCGTTGGTATCTGACCCAGCTAATGTGCTTCTCAACTACAATAAGCCGGAGTACGCTACTAAGTGGAAAGAGCTCGTTGACAACTGCTCCAAGATTACAGAGCAGATTGACAAACTTAACAATGAGTTGCTTGCTCAGTACCCACAACGTAAAGCACCTTTCTTTGTCTCGGTTATAGACGCTGAGAAGCATTCTTTGCAGCAGGCCGTCTACGTCTTACAGCGGAACTTGTTCCAGAAATTTAATAGACCAAATGGCTTTGTCCAGGTTGTCGGTACCGTTCAGATGTATTTGAAAGAGGGTATGGACATTGTGAAACTAGAGGAGAAGTTGGCTCAGCAAGGAAACTACAGGGTTGGCCTCAAGCTTGTCAGAGGTGCTTATATCCATTCTGAACCAGAGAGAACCGTGATTCATGACACAAAGGAGGACACTGATGTCGCCTACAACTCTGGTATCAAATACGTTTTGGACGCTCTTTCAAAGGACCCTGAGCACTCCGTTCTTGGTCACTTAGTTGTCGCTTCCCACAATGCCAACTCCCAGAAGTACGCAACTGATGTTCTTGCCCAATCTTCTAATAACGTCACTCTCAAGTCTAATGTCGTGCTGGGCCAATTGCTTGGTATGTGTGACGACGTGACTTTCGAATTAATCACTAAACATGGTGTTAAGAACATCATCAAATACGTCCCATGGGGCCCACCAATCGAGACTAAAGACTACTTGCTTAGACGTTTACAAGAGAATGGTGATGCTGTAAGAAATGATAACGGCTGGCCGTTGGTTAAAAATGTCATTGGTGTGTTCAAACAGAGATTGTTCGGAAAGTCTAAAGTTGTCGGTTTGTGAAACAACATGCTATATATTTAGACGAAGATATTTGATTGATATCTGATGATGATAATGATTTTGCATTTGCATTAATACAATAAAAGGTTTTGTTCTGTACTCTAATATTTTGGAAACGTGTAGTTAAAAGCTAACATCATTTCTTCGGTGATCTGGTTTTCACATCTCTCATAGTCTTGGTACATGGGGTCTGTTTGTATCAAACGACCTTCCTGACCGTATGCAATGAACGACTTCTTATCCTCGAAAACCTCTCTCTTTTCACCGTATTTTTCCATCAAGAATTGGATCTTCTCCTCTTTCGTATCACCATTAGCGGTCTTATAAATATATTCATAACGCTGCTTCAAATACCGTTTAAAGCTTTTCTCCACAGCCCTCAGTGTTCTCTCGTACCTCTGTTGAAATATTGGCAATCTCTTTTGATACTCCTTCAATAATCCTAGCTTCTCTATTAATGCTTCACCATATAAATCCTTCATGGAGTCGTGTTCATTGTCAATTTCCTCGGCTTCTTTCATCACCATATGCCATGCGACTGGGTTGTCTAAGATTATGTCTTCTTCAAAATCGTCGAAAATGAAACCACCACGTTGTGAGGTGAATTGAGGATCATCTTGCTCTGGGTACAAGCTCTCGTAATTAATTCTGGTATCTCCGGTGTGTAATTTATTATGGACAAAACTCTCGATCCTTTGTCTCTTCGCTTTAGTCATCCTTGGTTCAATTGGAATGCTAACAAATTGGCCTTTATCTCTGCCAAATTCATCTAAGTCACCGGTTTTCGGAAGTTCCTCATCCACAGTTTGAAAAGCCAAGCGGGAATCCATGGCTTTAAAATAGGACCTTTTCAAAAAAGGTCTTTTCAAATCACACTGAATAACGGCTTCTTCAACGTCTCTTTCATGGACCTCATAAGTCAAAACACCCGTCTCGAAAGTTTCCTCTCTCTCAGCTGCCATCACTTCCCCGTGAATTTTTTTCTTCAGAATCTGTCGAACAAGAGCTCTTGTTGTATTCTCAATTGCTTCCCTAAGTTCTTTAAAAGCCTGGTAGTTGATTCCCATCTTGAAGGACTCAGCTTTACGGCGTTTACCAAACCTGAACCCTGGGTTGCTGAAAAATTTCAAGTATTCCTTCTTCGTCGCATCCAAATCCAATAACTGATGGCCTGTTTTCGACACCTTTGCACTCTCGTTAATCACACCGTAGTCTGCCCTGCAGGCCATGTCCTCCTCAAGACAAATAATCAATGGGTGTACCTCAACTGCTTCAGGTAGTTCATCGTATCTCATCAGTTCGGTGAACTCTTTGCGTGATTTAACGTGCTCTAATTCTCTCTGTAGCAAATCATAGTAACAGATAATCTGTGTCAAACTTTTATGAGGTAAATGCCGTTGTAGTTTGTGCAATTGTGCTCTGCCATACCTGCCCAGAAATTCAAAGAATATTTCTTTCTCGTGTGCAGTCCACAATGTACCGTAAGCACCCACAGGCTTATGCCTTACGTATGATCCTTCAATAGATATCCATGAGTCTTCCAACTGCTCATTTGGGTCCTCTTCGTACTCTGTATAGTAAGGATCATTGTCCGGGTACTCTGATTGTTGTGGTTTATATGAGTCCCCTTTCTTCTTCTTGGTTTCCAATTCCTTTATAAGTCTCTCTTTTTTTCGTCTTTCAAGCAACGACATATTTGGTGGTCCTTCCATAAAGTTATTGGCCTCTTTGATCAAAAATTGGCGATACTGAAGTATCTGCTCACGTGTTGGTAGTAGCCCTATTCTCAAGTCCAGAACCTCAAGGGTCTCGTACGCCAGCTGTTGCCGCGTTTCCAGCTTCACAGGCCGGGAAAACCAGTAAGTTGACTTTTCAGCACACTCCTCCCTCTTCGGGTTTCTTACGTCCATGTGGTAATCTTCAGTTTTGTAGTGGTGTTGCCAGTAGTAAACTCTTTGAGGCTTTAACGGTGTTGACGGTAGTGAATGTTGGGAGTTTGTTCGCGATGGCCTGTGCGGAGGGCTCGATCCTCTACTTCTACTAATAAAACAATCAGGTACTGTTAAAAGTCATTAAATCATTAGTATTTGTAACCTGTCTGTATACAGCTTAGCAACACGCCGTTTCTCTCACTTGATGTATCTATCCAAAAAGCGTTTGTGGAAGTCCGACCTCAGGGCATCGTTGACGTAATTGTCCTTGTCGTCTTCTTTCTTAGCACTGGTTGTGTTTCTGAAAACGGTCGCCTGCCTCCATGATTTCTTAGCACCGGACTGATTCAGTAAAGGATTCGAAGTACGAGCAGCTTCTTTGCGTTGCTCTTCTTCAAGCAGTCTCTGCTGTTCTGCCCTCTCGCGTTTGATCTTCTGGAGCTCCAAAAGAAGGGCTTCGTCGTCATCGTCGTCGTCACTAGAGCCCGACTCGGACTCTGACCCTGAGTCCTCCTCTCCACTCACATCCTCATCACTATCACTATCGTCAACGTTCTCGCTCTCTAGCTGTATTCTTCTTCTCTTCTGAGCGTACGTCTCTGTCTCTGTTTCTGTCTCTTCTATCTCCTCTTCTTCTTCTTTCTCTGTCTTGTCCTCACCGCCATCCTTGTAGTGTTCTTTCTCTCGCACCAGCAGTTCTTTCTTCAATTCCATGAGCCTCTCCTTAGCCTTAGCCTCATCCACGGGCGCTGCTCTGAACTTGAGTTGTTTGTGTGCAGGCAGGGCTCTGGCGTGGATAATCGACGTCTTCTCAAGTTGTCTCCCGCGTCTGCTCTCCAGTGTGGGACGGTGGTTCGTGGTCATCGTGTCTCTTCAATCAGGTTCAGCAAATAACGCCCGAAAGCACTTTCCTGCTTCCCAGGCTTCTGTATGAACTTACAGAGCTTTCTTAGCGATATCAAAAGCATCCGGTGGTGAAACCGGCGCGAGCCCGCGAAAAGTGGGAGGGAAATAGGGCACAAAGGGTAAGCAAACCATAGCCAACACCACCAAACACACCACAGCCGAGTCCTTTAAACTCGAAGGTCGATACATCAAGGCACCCAAAAGCGATGGAAAGGCCGCACTCCGTCTTCTCCGTCAGAGACTTCGCTTATAGCCCCACCGAGGAGCTCCACTACGGCGTTGGGCTCAGTTTCGACGACGAAGGCCCGCCTTGGCTTGAGGACGAGGCCTCACACGCGGACGACGAAATCCACGGCAAAGCGATAGCTCTGTTTGATTTTGAGCCGGAGAACGATAACGAAGTCAGGCTACGTGAAGGTCAGGTGATCTGGATCTCGTACCGGCACGGCCAGGGGTGGCTGGTGGCCGAGGACAATCAAGGAGAGACAGGTCTTGTGCCCGAGGAGTACGTCCAGATCATTACAGACGAAGAGGAGCCCAAGCAGATGCTCCAGGGGCTTCTGCCTGGCAACGACAACGATAACGAGAGCGACTGGGTGGACGAAGACGAGGACGAGCTGCCTCGCCTGGAGAGCCTCGGTGTCAACTGACAGCGAGCCACTTTTCTTTTAGTCCTCGATTCTCCACACACACACACAAACACTCACTCACATCTTGCTCTCTCCCTTGCTCCCTCTCTACCTCTCTTCTTGTGTCACGATTTTAACGCCTACTATGCTCTGTTTATGATCCCCCCCCCCCAACTTTAACGACCCTTCTGTTACATGATTGTGCTATTATCTGGTGTTATGGGTATTCCAACACCACCTGTCCTCTTTTCATCTGCATCTCTTGTCTGTGTATGTTATTTTTTGCCTTTCCGCTACCCTCACATAACGACTGTCCACTCTTATCTATTCTACCCATGCCTACTTGTCTCCCAACAATTAACTCACGCCGTCTAGGAAAAAGCTAGAGCTTACTACATCAATGTACTGTATATGTTTATTAATACTCAGAAACCTTTTTCTTCTTCTTGTACCTGTTTTCTACTACTCCTCGTCAGACTCAATGATCTCTTCCCAGTTATCCTCATTAATAGCATCGTCGTCGTCGTCTTCCAAGGCAACGCCGCTTAATTGGGAGTATAACTCCTGGGTGTGCAAAACAATCTCCTCCACAACGTCGTCCTGGCTCTGCGAGAGTTTCAGTACCATATCAAACGACTCTTTAGCCAATTTGGCGTTCTCTTCGAAGCCAACAGTATTGGTAACAACAAACTGCTCAAACTTATCTGGATCAAATTCGCCAATCGTAGAGTCATACTGGCTTTTCTTAATGTACAAATAGTGAGCAAAGCCTTCTAGATAATAACTCTCCATGTTGTCCTCATCGATATCTCTGACATTAGCAGCAATCGTGGATCCCAGTTCATAAAGCGATAATTCAATGGCAAATCTCGACAGCGTTAAAAGAGGTTGGATCAGTTCAACGTACTCGCCATTAGCATTGTCTAGTTGCCCATTCTCCAATGATGTCTTTCTCTGTTCAAACAAGGCCCACGACTTCTGGACACCTTCCTTAGCCTCTTCGTTTCTCTGTTGAGAGATTCTGATGCTTGCCAACAACGACCAACTTTCTGCATTTGAATCGTCCAACGTTAGAGACTGCGCAATTAGCTCGTCGCACTTCGACTCAGCTTCAGGCTCCATACACAAGTCTGTCATCCATATCTCAATCTCTGCAAAAATTCCTTGGTTCAGCTTCTTAACAATGGACAGATCTTTAGTCTCTTCAAACTGGGATGTCAAAGATGCAATGCCATGATCTATCAGTTCTAACCCACGAACACCACCAACAATTTGACCCATGTATAAAAACTTCTCCGCACCTTCATTGGCCTCGGGGTCTAGTGTACAGGCCTTCTCTAAAAAGCTATAAGCCTTCTCAACGTTGCCGTTCTCCAAGTACACTTCACCGAGAAGCTGTAAGAACAAGACGTTCTCCGAGTAAGTATCACGCTTCTTTTTCAGCAGTTTCAGAGCGTCTTTGAACTGCGACGTCACCAGCAGCTTCCTCGTCTGGCCTATCAGTTCCTCGAGCTCGGACATTCCTGTGTTTATCTTTCTTTTACCTCCTCTAAAAGAAGCCTATAAAGTGTCGTTCTCTGAGATGAGGGCCACCTTTTTTTTCTATGTTTTTTTTTTTAATTTTTTTTTTTTACCTCTGTCCTTCTCGACTTGTGAACGAAAAAGCGTATAGAGGAAACCAGTATATACAGACTCACACATAGAACCCCTTCCCAGTACGAGACTCAAGCCATTTAACATGGACTACAAAGAGGAGCAGCAGCAGGAGATTGAGATTCTGCAATCAATTTATCCGGACGAGCTTGAGCTCGAGGACGACACACATTTCTCCATCACACTGGCGCTTGAGACGTCATCAGAACGTAGACATGTTGCTATCTTGAGGGTGGAATACCCTGACAACTACCCTGATGAGGTACCAGTGCTCAATGTGGAGTTTGGTGAACAGGCCAGTGAAGATGGCGAGGACAGCGAGGAAGAATACGACGACAGTGATGACGAAGTGGACAAGAGTACGAGACCTGTTGTGATCCAAGAGATCGTAGAGTTTGATGGTGAAGATGTCAAAGAGTTTACACAGAAATTGGAAGATGAGGCTACAGAGCAACTAGGGATCCCATCGATATTCTCATTGGCTTCTTCTTTGAAAGATATGGCTGAACAAAGATTCGAGCTTAAAGTGGAAACAGAACAAAAGAGACATGACGAGGAGTTGCTTGCTAAGGAACGTGAAGAACAAAAGAAGTTCTACGGTACAAAAGTCACAAAAGAGTCATTTGAAGAGTGGAGGCTCAAACTCAGAAAAGAATTGGGTATCGATGAAAGAATCGAAAAACGCCAGAAGTTATATCACGGAGGTAAGATGACCGGTAAAGAAATCTTCGAAAAGGGTCTTGCTGGTGATGATGACATTGAAGAATTAACAGTGGATGTTGGGGCTATCAGCACAGAAACATGATACCGGTTTAAGTGAGGCGTAATGGAGAATGGCCTTCAGTCTAATGAATTGAGAATATAACGTACTACTAGATAATTGTAGTTGAAATTGTTCCTTATTTAGTCTATGTAGTAAGGCAGCACGACCTCAAAATAATCAAAGAATTTCACTCTCATCACTCGTTATTTGCTTGCCATTGTCTTTGGTATTTTCGAACAGAGGAGTCCCCGGTGTCTCAGGCTCATCAAACGACAGTAATGGCTCCTGATATGGTGTTACTGGAGACTTACCTTCCTGGAATCCTCCAAAGGACTCTGTGCTCTCTACTCTTGTTTTATTGTCAATGTATGGAGTATCAGTGTATCCACCATGTCCACTCTCAGCTCCACTGTCGTACTCCTCTTGCTCCTGCTCCTCGTCGTCGAATAAAGATTCTGGTTTGGTCAGTCTATCATTACCAGCAAACTCATAAAACCCAGGACGATGCTCTCTTGGGTGATAACTGTGTGATATTTTATTCTTGATCTCTGATTTCAAGTTGGAATTCTCAATCTTGGATCTATTCAAGGTCTTTTGCTTATAATTAGACATATAAGCAGGTACCTCATCACTGGTCTTGTGTAACGTAGCGCCATTGCCTTTCCCCACACGGTTCTCATCCATCTTCGAGGCTATTGAGAGTTTTTGTCTTCTATAAGATTCGTCTTTGCACAGTTTCAATACAAGTTCTGCTTGTACAGCTACTGCCTTATAGTGTTCAGTCAGCTTAAGCTGTGCAGTAGTGGCTGTAGGCGATTCTGCCGTATGGTCCATAGTGTCAATCTTAGCCTTGTCCTCGTATTCCTTCAGGACGGAGTCCAACACAGAGTAGTACTCTTTCACAGCTTCAACGACACTTTCTCCACTGGCCAGAATCAAGTACTCAACGACTTTCATGCACTTGAGCACAATTCTCCACTCATTACCACTATTCACATAGTGAACGGCAGAGTAGTACAGCTTTTCAGAGACACTCCCACCACGTTTCCTTGTCTGTGGGCCTGAGTATTCCAAAATTCGGGAAAACACAACATCAATAACCCTGGTAATACCAACAGTATACGTTTGTTTCTGAATAGCTTCTAGCTGTTCCGTTGATGGACCCCAGCTATCCGTTGTGGTGGCGGAGCGCACAGCTAGAAGCTCTGGTTGTGGGTCAATGAGAGCGTTCTGTGCCTGGCGCACGGTTTTGCGGATGTTGTACAAAGAGAAGCTCTGCATTTAAGTCTGGTTACCATACGTTCTCTTCAGGGTGAAGTAGTTTACGTGTGTGGCTACTAAGCTGTTGTTGCTGTACTTGTAATAACTTTTCGATGCGCATATCCGAGCTTTCCGTACCCATCAAGAGAATCCGGGGAAGGGCTTGCGAAAGGCTTCTACTGGAAGAGGCCACAGAGAGGGTACCTCAATGTACGGAGTTTCTAACATAACATTATAGTGTATTCATGTGACACGAATGAGACTATAAAAATGTAAAAATTTAAAAACAAGACACAGAATCATAGTCAGACACTTACAACTGACCAGCCTTGGAGACAATCAAAGTAGTCTTGGTGGCACCGGAGTTGGAACCAAGAGACTCGATCTTCTTGACAACGTCGAAACCCTCAACGACCTCACCGAAGACAACGTGCTTACCGTCCAACCATGGGCATGGGACGGTGGTGATGAAGAACTGGGAACCGTTGGTGTTTGGACCGGCGTTGGCCATGGAGAGCAAACCTGGCTTGGTGTGCTTCTTGGAGAAGTTCTCATCTGGGAACTTCTCACCGTAGATGGACTTACCACCGGTACCGTTACCACGGGTGAAGTCACCACCCTGCAACATGAACTGTGGGATAACTCTGTGGAATGGAGAGTTCTCGTAACCGAAACCCTTCTCACCAGTACACAAAGCTCTGAAGTTCTCAGTGGTCTTTGGGACGACATCGTCGTACAACTGGAAGACGATCTTACCGAGTGGGGCGCCTGTTTAGCAGTTAGTATTGTGTGTTCATTGGACAGAGCCAAAAATCGTACAACCGTTCAACTGTACGAGACATCAAACGACTGGCTCTCTAACACAGGTACAATCGTTTGCGCTTATGATTTCTTTGTCGGTGGAATTGAACAGATAGCACTGAGGCATTGGTCATATCATCCTGTAACACTCAATTGTCCTTGAATCTCTGCCGAGATCAATTCAATTTCAAAAAATTTGCCACCCAATTCACCTTGGTCGACATCAAATGACGTAGCTCAACCATTTGTAATCAAATACACGACTATCCAGCCCAATTGACTAGCAAATTTGCACCAAATGTAGAGAAAAGACCGCACTCACCGTCAGAAGTAACCTCGAAGAAAACCTTGGACATTTTAAATAGTTTTTATTGTTAATTTAGTGATTAAATTAAAAACTTCTCCACTGTCGTTAAACTTCAACTGTCTTTTTTCCACTTTCTCGAAACGTGGACAGCAAACCATAAAAAACTGCTGGCCCTAACCAGGCCGGGTAATGTGAAGCAGGTGGTGTGTGGGTGTTTCCATTGAGGTGTTCGGGTGAATATATAACCCTTTCTTGATTGAATTATTTCCTTCAACAATGAGTAGTTTAGTTAGTTGAATTTTTGAAAGGTGAGCTTTCTTCGCTCCTGGACTCTACTACATTACTTCAGTGCCATCCACAACTAGGTTTTATTTTGACATATTTTATTGTTTGAAAGGAATGAACAAAAATGAGTAGTACTTGAGACTAATTAAGGTAAACTAGAGAAACTGTTCATGGAATGAAATGGAATTTATAGAGAGGGGCCTAGTAAATCATGCTTTCGGAGGAAGGGAGAAAAAGTGACTCAAATCGGTAAACAATGTCATCACCATGGAAATTAAAGGAAGCCTGAACTATACTAGATACGAGTCCCACATCTATTGGAGATCTGGGGACTGGCTGCCCGGTTCTTCTGCAGATCTACTTCTGCAACATTCAATTTACTACAATAATAATACCTGATTTCTCTTTAGCTTAAGAATATATATATATATGTAAATTGCAATCAAGATCTCTTTCCTACTTACGAGTGAGGGTGCTGTGTAAAGTGTATTCCTTGATCAGGAATAAACTTGCAAATCCAACGATACCGGACATCAAACAGAACTTGAAGGCATATTTCGTGGAAATGGCATATGAAGTGACCAAGGCATCTCTGATAAACTCTGGTGCTTCAGAATGGACATACTCTGTGCTATGGATAGCTCTATCAATAATGTCGAGAAGTTCTTCCTTTGAATGGGTATCGTCAAGGAAAGCCAAGACACGGTCATACAATTCAGTTTCCAATCTTCTAGTCATGATTGCAGCACCAATTGCAACACCAAGTGTGGACCCACAAGATCTGAACAGGTAAGAGATGGAGGTCGTAGCAGCTTGATGTTCATGTGGAACAGCGGCAATGAGTGCTAATAACGTAGCGGTGATGATGACTGAGGCACCCATACCTTGTGTAACCAGCAAAAAGTATTGTTCCAAGGTCGAATAAGATGGGTTAATCATGGCAATTCTGAGAGTACCAAAGATGCACAATAAACCAGAGAGAATTAACATTCTGTAATATTTACCAGTGGTTTTCATGTAGTAACCAGCACCAAGAGATCCACCAATGATGGTGAAGAAGTTTGGAGCAAATCTCCAACCGATTTGTTGAGAGTTGAGATTGAACACAGTGGTATAGTACACTGGAATGATGAAATAGACAGCGAAAAGTGTCATACAGAAACACAGTAAAGAGATGGAAACACCAGTGACCGTTGGAATCTTCAGGAAATGTAGTGGTAAAATTGGGGCAGTTGCTTTGAACTCTGCAAAAATGAAAAGACCAAGGAAAATGGCAGTTAAAAGGACAAGTCCAATGAACTGTATACTACCATAGCTGAATTCTTTTCCTCCAAATGATGCAGCAGATAAGAAAGACAGCAAAAAGATCACCAAAGTTAAAGAACCGTACCAGTCAATGAGTTTCAGCTTCTTTGTAATGTCAGAGCCTTTAACCCCCAAGCCAGGAGAACCTCTAGGCAATGTCAAGTGTTTGTATATGGAAAACGTACTTAGAATTGTGATAGGCACTTGGACCGCAAATGCACCTCTCCAACCACCAAGTGATTCCTGATGATTGACAAAGACACCACCAAGTAGAGAACCCGCACCAGAACCACAAGCGAATGCGATGTTGTTGATACCTTGATAGACACCTCTGTCCTTCAATGGAACAACGTCTGAGGTGGTGATCGATGACAAAGAGGTGAGACCTCCACCTCCAATACCACTAATGAATCTTCCAACAATCAAAACGTTGACGTTACCGGCTGCTGCACAGATAGCACAACCAAGGGCAAACGTCAGGTTGGAGAACAAAAGAAGGGACTTACGTCCAAATATATCAGATAGCTTACCATACAATGGCTGGAAAGTAGCACTTGAAAGCAGATACGCCGTTGCAATCCAAGACAACTTCGGAAGAGAGTTGAACTCCGAGGCAATACGGGATACAAGCGTTGTAACAATGGTTCCATCCAAAGCTGCTAGGAAAACACCAACGGACATTGATCCTATGATCAGATTGACTTTCCTCTGAGACAAGGTTTCTGGTTGAACCTGAGGCAACTGTGCCTCAACGTCCGTCGAGTGATACGTTGAGTCATTGAGAAGCTCCTCTTGTTCGAGCTCTGAGGCAATGAAGCCAGACACTTCCGTTGAAGGGTCAAGCACAATGTCTGAGCGGATACCTTTCAGTAACGGCTCTGTTTCTGACATCTTTTTTCCTTTAAACCAAAGAATTAAAGGAGCGTGACTAATAGGAGAAGCGCAGCTATTTTTCTATAGTCTTTATCTGTGTGGTCGTGCGCTTCCGGAGTCCCAAAGCGGTCTTACCTCCGAATTCGACCCGATAAGCGCGTTTACCGAATGTATTTACCGTGCACTACTAGTTCTTTTCAAAAGTATATACAATTCCTGTGTGTATAGAAAATAGTTGTAGTATATATATATAGCCCATAACGCGTCAAGTCATTAAATAAAATCCAGACAAAATAGTGTGGATGTGGATGTGATGTAAGATATTTAGTCCTTCTTGAAAGCATTCTTGATCATGTCGTAGTAATCTGACAAGATAGACTTCTTCACGAGCTCGGCCTCTTTGACAAGATTCTTTTTTACCTGTTCAGCCTCCTCCAGCAACTTGTCAGCTTCTCCCAACAACTTGTCAGCTTCCTTTACGATCTCTGTCTTGACGAGATCTATTGATTCATCGACACTCTTGACAACCTTGTCCAATGACTCTGTTAATTCTTGCTGGAGTTCGTCGACAAGTTTGTCCTTCTGTTCCCATTTCTCGTCCAAAAGTTTCAACACAGACTCGAACCCTGCTTTACCCTTTTTAGCATTCTCTCCGAACCGTTGCACTGACCACTCTTCAATCTTGGAACAAACTCTACTGAAAGATGCATATGCGGTGATCTGGGCTTCCTGCTTGAATACGGTCTTGTTTGGATCTGTAGCGTGTGGTGTATATGTGACAATTTCATAGACCTTTAGTAGATTGCTCATGGTTAAGTTGACTGAACGTAATGTCAATGTCTTTGTGGCAAGGTCAACTGTTGATACCTCACGCACATAGGAGATGCTCTTGCTACCGACAATGTATTGCAGCCACCCGGGAATGCTTTGTTCACATTTGATGAGTCTTTCACTTGTCAATTTGTCACCAATAACCTCTCTTCTTAACACGTCAACAGCAACAACATGAGTGGAGATTTCGTTTGGATACTTCTTCCAGTTCGCTGCTGTGACTTGATCCCATGGATATTCGAACTCGCACGTATTGGCGAAAAGTTTCATCTTTTTCTGTGTACGTTTAGGGTACTTTATGTGTGTCTGCGATCACCCGTGGTATGTGGGCTTGGTGTTTGTAGCAGAGAGAGATGGTTTGTGTCAGAATCTTTTCATCCTTTTTATCCTCCTGAAGTGTACCTTTTCTTTTCTTTTCGCCCATTTGCGGAAAATTTCCAGATTCGGGGTTTTATTTTGATATTGTGCTATTTATACTGTTCGGACTACACAAGATCATCAATAAATATATTTTCAATAGATAGGTACTATTTTTCGTCAATTGCATGTCACTGTGCTATACTTTTGTTGTATCTCACCATCCTGAAATCGCCATCTTCGTATTTGGCTCTGTGCTGGAGATAACTAGCACCCCGTGGCTTACACAGTGTATAGACCAGGTTCTTTAGTGGGTTATCCAATGTGAAGGGTTTAGTTCTCTTTTGTGATGTTCTGAAAGTCTTCAGATATTCCCTGGTGGTTTGGTTCTCTAGGCAGAGATATATGTGGTATACCAATAGCAATAATGGGTATATCATGACTAGATGGCCATAGATGACGTTGAACAAGGACATTGGGGTATGCTTTAGACCTTGTTTGAACATATGGTAGTAGCACAAAGAGCAGAGATAACAAGAACTGATGACACCAAACAACAAGAACGCAAAGAAAAATCTATAATTTCTCTCACCAACACAGTTGTTCAACCACTTGCAGTGATGATCATGAATAGAGACACACTGGTCACATTGGGAACAATGGAAGCTTCTGGGCATCCTCCAGTCTCTGCAGGTCTGACAATATCGTACATCAACTGTTCTGTTGTTATTGGAGGCTGGCAATGAGATCAGATTGAAGTATTCTTTCGGTAGAGAATATGGGTAATCGGTTAAATGGATATTCCTAGGGATGAAACCAGGGTCATTCGTCACTGCTTTGATGAAAGAGACCAAACACATCAGCCAAGAGTAGTAGAAGAGTATAACAGCAGCAGGATGGACATTATACCATGTCCAAACAGCATCGAACACAGAGAAGAGTACACCAGGGATGCAAACCACTGTACCTGTTGCAAGTGAGATGGGGGTAGCATTCAATATTCGAAATCTGCCGCCAAGCATAAAAACTTGAGTACTTGATGTCCACACTTGGTAGTTCCTAGTTGGTTTTCTAGTAAGCCCATGATCGTCATCGTCATCATCATCGCCATCATTGAGTCCATTGGGTACCGTTATAAGCCATTTCAACAGCCGCTTATGCCATGGATGCACTTCAAACTGTGCCTGCAAGATGCTTTTTGTGTGAGTATCACCACCGTGACTTCCAGCACTCCTTAGAGCTCTTAGGCTCATCACAAATACTCGTAAAAATGTTCGTTCCATCTATAGTTTGTAAGCTCCCAATGCTTCAAAAGCGCGAAATTAGCCGAAAAAGCATCAACACCAAAGCGTATAGAAGAAGAGCACACGTTCACAAGAACGAAAAGAAGCTGGAAACATTCTAGAGGGAAACCCAAGCCATTGCTACAGTTGAATATTACTATCCATCATATCCAGTTGCCACTTTTGCACCCAAGAAAAGGAATCAAACTGGCCTGATATTGACTCCACAAACACAACCACCAAGGTTCAGGCATAATGGACCAAGAGCACACGTTTGCCATTGAGCGAGTACCGCTTCTTTTGGCGTACCCTACTGCTTTGCTAGCATCCAATCTGATAATAAATGACTCCCCAAAGACGGTTTCGTCATTAGTACTCTCCATTGTGGTTGTACCGACGTTCCTTGCAAGTGTTATAACTTTGGTATATACACAAATGGATAAAGGGTCTAGCATCATTACAAAACACAAGCCAAAGAGCCTTTGGACATCACAGCATACTATGATATCACTTTTGGGATTGTTCATTGGATCACTGACTCTTGGTACCATTAGAACCGTGGTTATATCGCTTGTCCTTGTGATCAACGTTCATTTACCCTACCTGTCCATCTCGATACTGTTTGATCTTGTTTCATTGTACTATAAGGAGAAATTGTTTTTGTTACCTTCATCACTGGAGCAGTCGGATCTATACTTGATAATCATTGGATATCTCATGCTCTTTATGGTTAAGGATGGCCTTAGAGAGATTGATCAAGTACAAAGTGCTATAACTTTACCATTAGCTGCCATGGGATTGAGTGCTTTGTTATTGATATACAACTATACACAAATACACTCAAGTATGATTCTAGTATGTGTTTTGTCTGCAGTTGTATTCAACGTCTCGCTGATTGATTCTAGTGGAATCTCATTCAGACAAGGGTCTCCAACTGTGGTTGGGTTTATTGCAGTGTTATTGGAAATATTATCTTTCAGTTCAGACTTCATCAGCAACAAATTGATGGCCATTGGTGAAGTGTTGTTAGTTTTCCTGACTGTTTTCATAGAAGTTGATGAAGATTTGTTCCAAATGAGAGTTGCAAACCCAAAGGACACAGCAGATAAAGATGAACAAGACATCTTACAACAGTTGTTTTCACACGAAGATACTAAAGCCATCTTCTCATACCTTATGCTTAACACGATTTTCATGTTTGTGCAATTTTTGTATTCATTCAGATCTAAATCACTAGGTCTATTATCAGACTCACTACACATGGCATTGGACTGTACATCACTTGCACTTGGCCTGATTGCTGGTGTACTTGCTAAGAGACCTGCATCACAGGACTTTCCATTTGGTCTTGCACGTATTGAAACACTAGCAGGGTTTGCTAATGGTGTTTTATTAGTCGGTATAGTTGCTGGGATTGTTATGGAAGCGATTGAGAGAATCCTTAATCCAGTCACGTTAGAGAAAACCGGTGAACTCTTAGTTGTTTCCTTCTTGGGATTTGTTGTTAATATCATTGGTATATTTGCTTTTAATCATGGACATTCACATGGACATGGTCATACACACTCCCATGGCCATTCTCATGGCTCGAATGATGATCATGGTTCAATGGATAATGAGAACATGAAAGGAATCTTCCTCCACATTCTAGCCGACACTTTGGGTTCCGCCGGTGTTGTTATCTCTACTATTTTAACTTCAATGTTCCATAGCAATATCTTTGATCCAATTGCTTCACTGTTCATTGCTGTCATGATCTTCATCAGCGCACTACCGTTGATTAAGTCATCTGCATCGAGTCTTTTACTATCGCTGGACGATAAAAAGGAAGAGACTGTAAGGGATATCTTATCACAGATCTCCACCACACCGGGAGTTGTCGGATATACGACACCAAGATTCTGGGTATCAAGTGATATGTTGGAGAGTAATCGAACTCATGGGCACTCCCATTCAACAGAGGTGGATCATGGACACAGCCATGAGCACACACATGAGCACAAACATGAGCACACACACGAGCACACACAGGAAAACACGCACGGGGATACGTGCACAACTACAGACCTTGTTGGGTATATTCACGTTCAATACGTTGATGGTGAGAATTCCACTATTATCAAAAAACGTGTTCAAAAAATACTCGAGAACCACCACACTCGTGCGATGGTCCAAGTGGAGACCGAAAGTTCGAGTTGCTGGTGTAGGAAATGAATAGAAACGAAAGTCCATTTAGGCATGACTGAAAACGTGTAGTACAGTTAAGTATTTATATGGTAGTTGTGCTTCTGTGCTACATCGGTGACCCCCAGGGATCACCGCGAACCCGTTTGATATTCTGTTCTTGACCTCCCGCGAACTCGTTTGTGGAGGATATTAAAAAAAATTGGCACAAACAGCTAGCTGACTTATTCTATTTTAGACCAACCACAAAGCTCATTATAGCTAATAAAATAAAACAATAGACCATGTCGAGAGTTGGAACACTTGTTCTGGGCCCAGCAGGTGTTGGTAAATCCACTTTTTGTAATTCTATGGTGTCGTACCTACAATCCATTGGACGTCGTGTACACATTGTAAATCTGGACCCAGCAGCTGAACCATCAGAGTTCGAGTTCACCATTGATATTCGTGATTTGATCTCACTGCAAGACGTTATGGAAGAGCTAGAGTTGGGGCCTAATGGTGGTATGGTCTACTGCTTTGAATATCTCTTGAACAATCTGGACTGGTTAGATGAAGAGATTGGAGACTATAACGATGAGTACTTGATCTTTGATTGTCCTGGCCAGATTGAGCTATATACCCATATACCGGTATTACCTACGATTGTTAAACATTTACAACAAGCATTGAACTTCAACCTCTGTGCAACTTACTTACTTGAGGCACCTTTCATTGTTGACCGCTCAAAGTTTTTCAGTGGTGCTCTAAGTGCGATGTCAGCTATGATCTTATTGGAACTACCACATATAAATATCCTTTCCAAACTGGATCTGATTAAAGACGAGTACTCCAAGAAACAGCTAAAAAAATTCCTAAATCCAGATCCACTACTATTGCTTGATGACGTGAATAGAGAAACAAACCCAAGATTTGCAAGATTGAATGAATCAATCGCCCATTTAGTTGATGATTTTGGTATGGTCCAATTTTTACCACTGGAAGCAAAAGATCCAGAGAGTATTCGTACTATATTGTCGTATATTGATGATGTAACCCAATGGGCAGAGGCACAAGAACCTAAAGAGCCTGTGGAAGAGGTTGATCCTGATGATGATTAGGTGTTTGCATAGACACATGTGTATATCTTCCTTCCTGAAAATCATGATTTAGCATCGTTAAGTTTTGAAACGAGCTCCTCAAGTCTTGATTGGATCAATGATGATTCATTAGACTTCATGAGTTTCTTTGTAGGCTTATCAATCTTATTTTTTGGAGCTTCTCTTTTTACCTTTGTTTTTCTTTTCTTCAACAAATCGTCATAATTTTCAACAATTGAACCAATGTCTTGACAATCACCAGTGATGATTAAATCAATGTATTCAATATAGTCAACAACACTCATTGAGGGTTCATCTCTATTGATCCAAATGACACAACCATTTGTAGCATGGACGGCTTTGGCCAATTCTTTAACCAATCTCCTTACCCCTGGAATTTTCAATGAAGTTCCAGCAATAATCAAACAGTCTGGCTTTGATCTCAAATCTGAGTTAGAAATGTTACCAATATGTTCACCATCTGGATGAAATTCATTATATAAGACGATTCGTGGTCTTAGACAGCCAATTCCTTGTGATCTCTTACCTGCCATTGCTCTGATATCATCCATTTCTATGCATTCGGGACATGATGGTGGCTCTTTACCTTGGAACAAACTTGGGACTAGCTCGGATGACCAACGACACTTGGAGCAATACATATGTTTTATCGTACCGTGTAGTTGGATAGCAGGTGGGTATGGAGGTTTGCATTTGATGGGTACCATTGTTGTCAAATGGGATAGCTCATTTTCAAGGCAGTCAATGTTCTGTGTGTAGTATCTCAACAATCTTCCCTCCTTGGAGATCGAGTTAATGAGATGGTGGAAATTTGTTGGTTTAGATGACTTTGTCATCTCGTAGAGCTGGTTGATCATGGCATGGAACATCGCAGTGGACTCACCATCACTGTAAACAGACGAGTCAAATAGAGCTTTGCCATTTGAGCCAGCAGATGTCGAGCTCTTCAACCCCTGAAACAACCCATTAGATGATCTGAAATCGGGAATACCAGAGGCAACAGATATACCAGCACCTGTTACCACCGTTGTCTTCTTGCAGTGCTTCAAAGCGTAATGCAAAAACGAGACATCTTCATTGTCAATGTGGTCGTCCTGCTCACCGATACAAAGCTCTGGATCGTAGTTCTCTATGTTCAAAACAGTACCATTGGGTGGTCTGTACTTCAGTTTGGGCTTTCTCTTCTGCTTTGTGGTCGCTGATGGTGGTGACGAGGGTAGGCTTGGTAAGGATGCTGTTGGCGACTCTACCTTGATCTCCTCGTCATGCTTGTAGCACTGTGATGACGGCGGTGTCAGTAGTTCCATTGCGGTTGGTGGTTCCTCTCTGTTCGTGTGTGCGTTCTTTGCTGTATGTGCTGTGTGTGCTCGGCGGTTTGTCTGTCTATGCTCGTCCAAGTCTCAAATGGACCGTTAATCTGCTTTCTAGTGCTAACCGCCCGCTGTCTCGTCTGTATAGGTGTGTGGTGTGGGTGTATTGCTGTCCGGTTGTAGAGGCTCTGGTCCTTTTTTTCTTGGAAGCACTGTTTTGAAATTTCCCCTTTAGGGAACTTCACCTCTAATGAGCACAAATTGAGTGCATGGAACCTCGGAAATTGAAGTTCCGGGTGGTTATATAGCACTGGGAACACTCTCATGCTTTCGCGAATTTGGCTCTTTTCTCTTTTTCAGGCGTTTCACCCGGATCGGGTAAGTTTCCAGTTTGGGGTCCGCGCGTGTAGTTCCCGCTACGGGCTACCATTCCGAAAAGCTGGGCTCTGGGCTCTGGGCTCTGGGCACGTTGTTTATTGGTCAGATGACTCTTAGCAAGAGGAGTCAAAAGCTTATACAAGACTATTTAGAATCAAGACAGCCATAGGAACCGAGGGAGCCGAAGCAGCATTTTCCGTTTCATTCTTAGAAATCGAAGGGCTGAATAGGCATCGAAAGGCTGAATAGGCCTGGAAAGGCTGAAAAGGAACGGCTAAAAGAGTCCTCGACGGGGTACGCAGTACTAAATGTACCGCGCCAGTCCCGACCCCATATCAAATCAGCCCGCACATATAGCTCGTAGTAGTCTCTAGACCACACCCCTTACACACAGTCAGTTTATGGCTTAGCACTAGTCTCCAGTCTTAGTCCGTGAAAAAAAGAAATCAAAAGGGGGACGGGGTGCACCCGCCAAAATCAGTCGGATTCCTATATACACCGGCAATTCTTATCCGGCTGGGTTGTGTGGCATGGGTAATGTTTAAAGTTGTATTAGTGTTGATTTTGGCCTTTAATTTGCGTGTATTTGTGTTTATCTATTGGTATTTGCATGAGTTTCAGTCACTCTCAGTGGCTTTCCAGGTCTCAGAGCCCCATATAGGCCCGTTTCTTTCAGCCTCTCCTAGCAGTTTTCTACTGAGCGGTATTTTTCACTGATACGCGTTTGGGTGCCGAGACCTGTAAAGTGGCCATTTCTCTTATATATATTTGGTCTGTCTGTTGGTTATGTGTTTGGTATGTGTTGGTTTCCTCTGATCAAGTGTCTATTGTCCTACGTATAAATCCCACCAGCATAATGTCCATGTCCAGAGCAACGTCAAGATCGAGATCAAGAGCTGGCTCTGTTCGAAATGGGTACGAACAGCTAGACCTGGAAGCCCAGATATCACATCTATCCGATGAATCTGATATTGACCACATGGACGAGTACTTCCAGAGAAACCGACCAATCCCAATGAACTCAAAGGTTCCTGCTAACGAACTTGTCTATTCAATCACAACTTCAGGAACGGATAATGAGTACATTCATCTTGATGACAAAAAGTTCTTGAAAAAGGATCTATTACAGGCTTTTGGTGGTAATCTGAATCCGGGATATTCAGAACGTTCAATTTACAAGTTTGGTAATCCTGCACCATTAGGTCTGAGTGCTTTTGCTTTAACGACTTTCGTTTTATCAATTATCAATTGTCAAGCGAGATCGGTGACAACTCCAAACATCGTCGTAGGTTTGGCGATGTTCTATGGTGGTATGATTCAGACATTAGCCGGGATGTGGGAACTAGCAATTGGAAATGCTTTTGGTGGTACTGCATTATCATCATACGGTGGATTTTGGCTATCGTTTGGGGCCATTTACCTGGACTCCTTTGGAATAGTCTCTGCATACAAAGACTCAGTTGAACTGGACAATGCAGTAGGATTCTACCTATTAGGTTGGACTATATTCACAGCTGGTCTAACACTTTTAACGATGAAGTCAACACTCATGTTCTTCTTAACGTTTTTTGACCTCACACTCACTTTCTTGTTGCTTAGTATCGGCAAATTTGTCGGGAGCACTGCTGTTACTAAAGCAGGTGGTGTCACTGGTATAATATGTGCTTTCTTAGCCTGGTACTGTGCCTTTGCCGGTCTCTCAAATCAACATAACTCTTATATCGTCGCAAAAGCTATTCCATTGCCACAGAACCTGTTCCACAAGGAGAAGCAATGAATTCAACGATAACTTCATATACATACCATGCTCTTATACATGTTTAATCTACTGTATACACTATATATACTGGTGCCCCGCGAATAGTATTCACATGATGTCCGGGTGTTTATTTAGGCATACATTACTATAGCTCAAGCACCATCCACGCACTACGCACCACATGCTACGGATCCAGTTAACACTACACACCAGCTGTCTACAATACGTCTACTGTGTATACTATCAATGCCTCGTGCATATACAATGCGTATGCTGGGTGCAAATGCTAAGTGCTAGTGGTCCGTATGCTACACTACTCACCACATGCTTGTCTGTGAACTGCACCGCCAGCCACTATTTCTGTGTGCAGTGAATATACAGTTTTTACCTTGCTTACTGTTTGTATACCCTGTATGCTGTGTATACTACGTAGCCTCTACCATGTAGCAGTATATGCTGCTATCACTAGACCTTTCGCGCTTTGTATTGAAAAGTCATACAAACGCGTTGAGCCGAAGTAGGCATTGCTCCATACACTTACAAGCAACCTCACAGCGATGTTGGACCTCGATAGGGCTATCGAGCTGCTGAAACAGTGCAAGCCAATCCCTGAAAGAGACGTCTATGACCTGTGCTGCATGGCTCAGGAGCTTTTGATCAAAGAGAGTAATGTTCAGGTAGTCGACACACCAGTAACTATATGTGGTGATATACACGGTCAGCTTCATGATCTGCTGACGCTGTTTAAGGCCGGTGGGCAATGTCCAATGACACGATATCTGTTTCTAGGTGACTTCGTTGACAGAGGTTTCTATTCGTTGGAGTCCTTTCTGCTACTACTCTGCCTGAAAGTGAGATATCCTGACCGTGTTACCTTGATTAGAGGTAATCATGAGTCAAGACAGATAACGACAGTGTACGGATTCTACGACGAGTGTGTCAGGAAGTACGGGAGTGCTAATGTCTGGAGATACTGCTGTGAAGTGTTTGACTACCTGGCACTGGGTGCTTTGATCGGTGGTGCAGGTGGTGTGTTTTGTGTCCATGGTGGGTTATCACCAGACGTTGAACAAGTCAATCAAATACGGCTTATAGACAGGAAGCAAGAAGTACCGCATGAAGGTGCAATGTGTGACTTGCTATGGTCAGACCCAGACGAAGTTGCAGGCTGGGGAATCTCACCCCGTGGTGCTGGATTCTTATTCGGTAGAAATGAAGTCGAACAGTTTTTACACCGTAACGATGTTTCACTTATAGCAAGAGCACACCAGTTGGTGATGGAAGGATATAAAGAACTGTTCGATGGTGGGCTGGTAACAGTATGGTCGGCTCCAAACTACTGTTATAGATGTGGTAACGTCGCTGCTGTTCTTTCAATTGACGACAACTTGGAAAGAGAGTATAAGATCTTCGAAGCTGTTCTACAAGACGGCGCAGCCTTACCTTCCAAAAAGCCAGCTACTGATTATTTTCTATGATTTATGCCTGTTCCTAATGTATTGATAATCTTATGTTCTGTTATGAATCAATTGTATGTCCCATTAATGCCGTGCTTCTTTTGTAGTGCAGACGCGAACAAACACGAAACTGACACGAAAACGCGTCAAGACATCAATACCCCGTACAAAGACGGGCTTGAAACAAGGCAACGCTGAGTTAATACTGGAGCAGATTTCACGGGAGAGATAAGGCAGGCAGCACCTAGCAAAAGTCAGATAATACTGATGTCGCAGCACAGAACTCTCTCACAGCCGCTGACACAGCTTTTAACACAACGGCCATTACAAGCGATACCAAGTGGGGTTCCCACTTTAGATAAGTCCTTACTTGGTGGTCTTGTACCTGCTCAACTTTATGAATTCTCAGGACTAAATAATGTTGGGAAGTCAACGCTATCATCTCAATTATGTATCAATGCTTTGAGACAAAATAAATCTGTTCTTTGGATAACGATGATGCAATCGCTGCCTACCAGTGTGTTACTACAATTGGACCCATCATTAAGACTTGACGATTTGCAGTTGACTCATTACAGGATTACAGATGTTGGTAAGCTGTTTTTGTTCTTGATGCATCTGAAACAACAATATGGATTGATAATCATTGAAGACTTTGCAATCGCATTGAATAGATCTATGGGTGAGATCGATGAGTTGATAATTAACCATAACATTTCAGTGGAGACGAGGCGACATAAAACCATACTAGATGTATTAAAATGTATACAATTCTATTGTGGTAAGACTAAAGCTTCTTGTGTCTTGTTCAATCCAGTTGATACCATGAATATGTCATTTGTCAAGGTGAATGATCCTGAACTGTCGTTCTCATCATCTATGTCATCATCACAATCTTTTACTCAAAGATCCAAACAAGAAAGATCGAAACCCTATAGATTCAATCAACAAATACTCGTTTCGACACTGGGTGACAACTCGAGATGGAACTCAATGTTCAGAGCAAGAATTCTGTTGTATAAGGACTGGTCTTTTGGTAATATGAAGACTAGCACATTTGCACAGATCAAACATTCATTGGCAATGAAAAGAATGCTACAGTCTAAAGGGGTTCAGCAAAAGGTTATCCAGTTCCTTGTTAGTGCGAAAGGACTAGAGGACTTGGCAGAAGTTGAGTTTGAAGAGACACATGTTGATGACACTACTATTACCAATGCAGATCAGGGAAGACATGAGTTCACACTTGATGAGAAAGATTTGGAATCTGATAGTGACGATTCTGAAGAAGAGGGAGAAGAAAATTCAAGAGAAAGTACTGAACAAATAGCACATAAACATATTCAGAACGCAAGAGAGATGCTATCTTCACCGATGGGCAAGGACGAAGATACACACAGATCAGATCAAGAGTCACATGATGGAAAAGAAGGAAGGGAACAAGAAGTAGAGAAAGATGGAGAACGATCAGGAGACAACACTGAACAAACATTGCATAAAGACATTCAGAACGCTAGAGAGATGCTATCTTCACCGACACGGAGAGTGAAAGATACACGTGATTTGGATGAAGAGACCACTGATGAGACAGAACTACGTATCGACTCGATGGTATCGGATAAGACGATTGATGTACAGGAAATCGATGACGAGTTGGAAGAACTGTACCCCACACAACCGGAAGCCATAAACATATTTAAACTATCACAACTACGAACAGAACATTCCAAAAGAAGCTCAACTTCCACAGTGACCTACAACAAGCGGTTGAAAATAGTGGAGAGCCCTGAAGACGACATTCCATCGACATTCCCCTTTCTTTAATGGTAATGACAATGACAATGAGCAAGAAAGACGTAGTTAGTAGTGTCAGTGAGTTAAAAAAGAAAAACAAATGCTAAAAAAATAAAAAAAATAACAATTCGCGGGGGCGAGCTCCAAAGGTTGATAAACGTTTGCTCACTCGAAACCCTTTGAAATACCATCAACGTCCATTTCAGCACCAGTAAAAGAACATTGGTTATCATCAGAAGCTCTCAAACGTTATCTAAACGATGGCTAATTCCAGTGACTCGCACAAGTTCGAAGGATTCGTCAATCCATCTGACTATGCCGATAAGAAGCTCAGCGGACGTATTTTGAACGTCTTCACCAACATCCCATACCAGGTCTTCAAAGAGGACGCGCAAGAGGAGTGGCAAATCAAACACTTGCCTGGTAATTCCGCGCTGCTCTCTGCCTTCCACTCATTAGATACACAGTCGGAGTGGGAGAACCATCTCATTGCCTGGACTGGTGAGCTGGTCATTAAGAACAAGTCTGTGTCACCAGCTGATGAGGCTTACTATTTGGATGATGAGGATAAAATCAACATTGAGAAACTGATCAAGAAAACACACAAGAGTGAAAATGTACACCCAATTTGGCTACTGAGAAGAGACCAACAGAGATGGAGAAAGTACTCCGAGAATGTTATTTGGCCAGCTTTCCATTATATCATGGGTACACCATCTGATGGTTCTGAGGAGTCTCAATGGTGGTATGATTATGTTCGTTTCAATGAAGCATACGCCACAAAGATTGTCCAGCAGTACAAGGAGGGTGATATTATCTGGATTCACGATTATTACCTTATGTTGTTACCACAATTGATTAGAATGCAACTTCCAAATGCAATTGTTGGATTCTTTATGCATTGTCCATTTCCTTCAAGTGAGTACTTCAGAGCTTTGCCAAAAAGAAAACAACTACTGGATGGTATGCTTGGAGCTAATAAGATCAGTTTCCAGAACTTCTCATTTGCGAGACATTTCTTATCCTCTTGTAAAAGATTGTTAGGATCAGAGACAACACCAGAATCCATCACTTTGTACGGAACCACTATCCACATTGATTCATTACCAATTGGTATTGACGTCGAAAGACTAGAACATGATATGTTCACAGAGACAATTGATGACAAAGTGAAGACTTTCAAGGATATGTACCAAGGTAAGAAGATCATTGTGGGTAGAGACCGTTTAGATACTGTGAGAGGTGTAGTTCAAAAACTACAAGCATTCGAACAATTCTTGGAGATGTACCCAGAATGGAGAGATAAAGTCATTTTGATTCAAGTGTCATCACCAAGTTATCTACACTCCGCCAAGATTGAAAACCAAGTCGCTGAACTCATTGCACAAATCAATGGTAAATATGGTTCTTTGAACTCTGTACCAATCTTACACTACCAAATGAGAATCGATAAAGATGAGTACTTTGCTTTGTTAAGATCTGCTGACTTAGGGCTAATTACATCTGTTAGAGATGGTATGAACACAACAGCGTTAGAATACGTTGTTGCTCAAAAACACACCCACTCCCCATTGATCTTATCGGAATTTAGTGGTACTGCAAGTGTTTTGAAAGATGCTGTCATTGTTAATCCATGGGATTGCGTTGCTGTCGCTAAAGCAATGTACGATGCTTTATCATTCTCTCAAGAGACTAAGAGTCATTTGGAACACAAACTTATCGCATCTGTGGAACCAATTCAAAAATGGGTTTCCACTTATCTAAAGGACCTTTTAGATAACTTGGAGGATGGTACAAACGCCAAACTGACACCACAGTTGAATCGTCCAAGAATCTTGGAGCATTATCAAAAAGCAGAAAGAAGATTGTTCATGTTTGATTATGATGGTACTCTGACTCCAATTGTGAACGACCCAGCTGCTGCTATCCCATCTGCAAGACTTTTGGATATCTTGAATAAATTGTCTGATGACCCAAAGAATCAGATTTGGATCATTTCAGGTCGTGATCAGGCCTTTTTGGAAAGATGGCTCGGTCATAACTCCAAGCTGGGCCTGTCTGCCGAACATGGTTGTTTCATGAAGGATATCAAATCTGAATGGGTAAATTTGGCTGCTAAATTCGACATGTCATGGCAAGCCAAAGTGGAGGACATTTATAACAGATACACCGCTAAAACACCTGGATCCAACATTGAAAAGAAAAAAGTTGCTTTGACATGGCATTATAGAAGAGCAGATCCCGAACTAGGTGAATTCCAAGCCTCGAAACTCATGGATGAACTGAAACAGACAGTTGCAAAGGAATATGACGTTGAAGTTATGAGTGGTAAAGCCAATGTTGAAGTTCGTCCAAGATTTTTAAACAAAGGTGAGATTGTCAAAAGACTTGTGCTTACAAGACATGGAGCTCCACAAAGCGTTGAGGATGAAGCAAAGAAACATGACCATGATGAATTACCAGATTTTGTCATGTGTGTTGGTGATGATGCCACTGATGAAGATATGTTCAAACAGTTACTTGATATTGAAAACGGCTGGGACAAAGATGAGAAAACCAAACATCCAGAATTCAACAACTTCGGTATTTACCCAATCAAAGTTGGTCCAGCTTCTAAGGTTACGCTGGCTACTGCTCATCTGAATGATCCACAACAAGTCTTGGATACTCTGGGTTTACTAGTTGGTAGTGTCTCTTTGTTTGAGAGTGCTGGCACAGTTCAACTAGATGATAGAGGTCATGTCAAGAACAGTGAATCGAGTCAGAGATCCGAAGCAATTACTTCAGCATTGAAATTGAAAAAGACGAATTCTATCAAAAACTAGACTATATAAGCAATGAGCTTATCAGAAGGATACAATACCTTCTTGATGCCTCACATCTATAGATGTCATAAATTATTGAACGTTTTGATTTTTTCCAACGTGTTTTTGTCTACTTTTGTAGACTCCATGACGATTTCATTGAAACAACTTAGCATACTTTAACTTAACCGTGTTTTCAGCCTTGATCAATTTCTGTTTTTGTATTTCCAATTGTTGATCATTTCTTGCTAGTTCAGCATTTTGTTGATTCAAAATACCAGTGACGTATCGAACCAAAGGAGAATATCCCATCTTAGCCAAGTTAAAAGCAGATTGAGACGATTTTTGTTTCTGGTCAGAGTTGTTGTTCAGTGAAGATGATTTGATGTATAGCAGCATTGATAGCAACAAAGGGTATGGTTTCAAACGGTCTTGATCAATAAGAATTTTATCAATGCGTTCATTGATCTCAAAAATTGAAACATTTTGTGAGCTGTACAGTATTTCCAAGATCTTATAAACTGTATCCAAAAGATATTTGTGATGGAAAGAAGTGTTGGGTGCTGACCGTATTTTAGCCACTTTATCATCGACTTGTGATCTCAACACCATCAACTCAGAGACCTTGGTAACATTTTTAACTGATGAATGATAACAAACCTGCGACTCAATAACAGCAGATAAATTCAAACAAACGATCATATAAAGATCATCGTATCTGCTCATTAGAGGTGTTTTCCTTTCCATTTCACTAGCAAGTGACATATAACTCATAACAGCGGAATCAACTTCACCTTTTTGATGATAGTTCAAAGCAGTAACATAATTGACCAACATTGGATCAGAACACCGGTTAATAACGTCATTTAAAGCCTTTTCAGATGTAACTTCACCAGCTTCATCAACAATACTGCTTTCAATGAAATTATAAAAAACAAGTAACGTTTCAAGTTCTCGCAAAGATTTCACACGTTCTTGATTAGGTTTTAAATAAGAACCTGGGCCATTTGAGATCAACGATGACGAGAGTTCATTACCAGCAATTTGTAATATTTTCTGTGATTTTCTCTTTTCAAAGGTTGTATTCATACCACTCACTGCAAATATGATGTAGAATGTGATATACAATTTCAGAGGATCACACATTTGAACTTCAAATGCTATACTTTGACCATCAAATGGGAATGAGATTTGCATTGGGGATTGTGAAATTGAAGATTGGCGTTTTTTTGCAACGATTTCATTGATGGTTTTCAAATCTTCGATAATATTAATTGATTTGGAAGTGTTTTGGATTGAAGTTTTGAATTGAATTTCATATAGGACAATGAGTAGATTCTTATAAAGCATCAGCTCTTGAGTAGATGATTCGATTGTATCAAAGTTCAAAGAAGTAAGAAGCCCAAATTCAAGACAGTGAGATATTTCTGTCAATTGAAGGTATTCCAATGTTTCTTTCGGTAAATTAGTTTTAGATGATTGTGTAATCAGTTGAGCTATCGTATGATGTGCTTGTAAAGGGTCGGTTATCTTTTGAATCGTGAATTTTAGGAATTTGAATATTAAAGTATCGTTGAATGTGGAAGTAGAGATCATCTTTAAAGCTGGTTTGAACTTGTGCTGAGAAATCATATTCTGGATCAATGTAACCTCTGCTTGGTACTTAAGATACTTGAATTCGAGGTAGTCGCCGCATAGTAAGATAGCTTCATCGAGGTAGAGATCTGGATCTTTTTTCAATGAAGACAGATTTGCCTCATTGGAAAGAATCATTGCAATACGAATATTCGCCTTGATTCTTGACTTCAAACTAGCCCTTTGTCTCATCCTCGTCAGCTGCTCTAGAGTAACAACAGACAGCTTTACCAAAGTGTAATACTCTTGCAAATGCTTAGATGTGGTGATATTCTCCCTCTGTTCAATGGCGTGTGTATAGAACGTATTAGAGAGATCAATAAGTGCCTGCTCTTTGAGTAGATGTGCACTTGGTCCACTATTCGATGTAGGTTTTTTGACTCTTGGTTGCGGTGATGAAGAGGACCTCTGCTGAGAACGAGGAATATATGGTGTAACCATTGGTAAAGCGTGTTCTGCCGTGGATGGATAAGGATCGTGTGTCAGATGTTGTTGATGGGGCGTCGGCATATGTGGAGGGGTCTGTAGAGGAGCCATTGACCCGTAAGGTAGCATCCATTGGTCGTTTGTCACTCCATAATTGTACATCACAGGTTGATATTGAAGACCTGGCTGTATCAAGTGTGGTGGATGTGCTTGTGGATGCGCTTGTGGATAAGCTTGTGGATGTGCTTGTGATGGTACAGTGTTGTAAAGAATCCCATTATTGCTCACCGCCTGATAGGGCGGCTGTTGTGGTTGTTGGTCCATTGAATAGCCTTGATTCTGAGCGTTATGACCGTACCAGTTACTCATCGCTCACACCCCAAATATAACAGTAGCTGCCTACCCACCGTGATTGATTAGAGAGGAGATGGAGACGCGTTGAAGAGGTGCGCGCGCGACTACTTTTATATATGGTGCATCTACAACGAATCGATATTTTCAACTAAGACATGTATAACAGTACAAACAATACAGAAATGCAAAACAGGCAAGACTCCTTGTGGTTAACAGCCAACACAACGGCCTGCCTCGTAGGCTCAGCTTACCCCGATGGACTTTAAGTATTCTTCTCTGTAGTTGTTTTGCTTAACTGGGAAGTTCAGTGGAGTCCATTTTGGTTCATCCTGGAACAATCTACAAGCCTTGATATAGTTAGCTTTTGTGATTGTGAACCGATGATAGATGCCAGCGGGGACTATAAGTAAATCGTTCTTCTGTACTTTGACCCTTATCCATTTTTGTTTGAACTCAGAGTACAGGTCGAAAAAGCCCTCACCTTCGGTGATGTACCTAATCTCTTCATCCTCATGGATGTGAGTAGTATAGAAGATGTCAAGTTTCTGCTGGAGTGCTTCCGGGGACCCAAACGATGTTGGCGAAATGACAATCTCATCCCTGTTCTTGTAGCCCCTCTTCTTTGCAAGCTCGTCAACTTTAGCTATGGAGTCCATAACATAGGCAGTGACACCAATCTTTGACAAGTCGTCCGTAGTCACTGGGATACCGGAGTTGTGGTCTGCCTGATAATCAGACTCATCGTCGTCCATCCAGTAGGCTTTCATTTGCGGCAGTGGTAATACCAGCAATACCAGTAAGACCGGTGGCAACACCAAAATACGTCTTTAAACTTGTGGTGATATTAGACATGTGCTTCAGATTCTGAAGCAACTAAACCTTCCTCGCCATCGCACGTGAGCGCGGGGACGAGTGCGAGATCCGGGGGCAAGTGTCTATATTGGGCAAGTTCCGGGGAAGTACCTTTAAACCTTCATATATATATAGATATAGATATACATGGAGTATTCGCCATTTTGAGTAACCATGAGTTCCGTGTTTTGAGAAATCCTAAGAGTTGGGGTGGCATTGTGTTGTATATCGTGTGTTCACGGAAGAAGCACTCAGAGTGTATATATGAAGATCACCAATAGCGAGCGAGGTAATTGATGTAGTTGGTGTAGTTGGTGTGGTTAATGTGGGTGACATTCAGAAGTTGTTTTTTGAATATAGAGAGAAAGTTCCATGTGAGTGAATACGATGGAACCCATGAGTGCAATGCACATGCCAGAAAAGAAAACAGACGAAAATAATAATAATAATAGATATATAAATCATTGCATGACTTTTGAAAGATATCTTGATAAGTATTCAAAACTTACCAATGTAACAGCACTTGCTGGTACGGTTCTTGCTAGATTAGTAGTAAAGCCTGAATAGAACCCGAAGAGACCCTCTTTTTTATAAATATCACCGATTGTTTTCAAAAGATTCAGATTACCACCTTCCTGGGTATTAATCGATCTTATTTGCATTCTTGTTCTTAAAATTTCATGTGGATATGTTAGTGTAGAAGCACACATTTTGGATAATGCAGATGCAGATATTAATCTTATCAGTTTCGAAGACTTATCATTATAATCTTCGTTACATTTGAATACCAACTTCAATTTTTCATAAACAGGAAAATGGATAGCAACATGGAAAAGCCCAAACAATGAAGGAACAAGACCTGAATAAAAGACTTTCAAACCTTCAGTTCTGTACATCTTATAAAATGCATCTGCTGTGCCTTTGTAATAGTGCTGTGGCTTTGTGCTTGAACTAATCGTGGATTTACCATCACCCGTCTGTAGCATCAGACGGGTCTTAACCACCCAAATTGGGTTTGTCAATGTTGTAGAGACCGAACCTGCGGTGAAAGCAGACATTGAATGTGTGACAAATTCTGAGTCCAAGCCGATCTTATCTTTGAGTAAAGCTGGATAAAACTTTTTGGCCTTCTCATAAACTGTGAAGTAGATCATCCATGTTGGGAAATAACCCATGATAATGGGTACCAGACCTCTGTAAAGGCCTTTAACACCTTCGTCTTTGAAAATGGTTGATAATGTTCCAGCAATTCCATGGTACTTCTGTGGAGAATTGACAGCAAGTGCCCCCTGTGCCTGGAGTCGTGTCTTTGCAACGTCGAGAGGGCAGACGGAGACACCGGCAAGGAAGCCAGCCAAAGCACCAGAAAGCGCAATGACATGAGTGTCGGAGAAGACAGTCCTTGAGGGCTGTGTGGTTAGCATCTGTGCAGCCGAAATGTCACTGGGCACCTGGGTGATGATCTTGGAGTCGACCATCGTGTCGTCTTTCATCTGTAAGGATGGAAGGGTAAATAACGGCTGCCGGGCAAGGAGGGGCAGATACCAACAGAAGCGCACACGGGCTGATTTAACAGGTTAATCACCAGTCGTCAAATAGGCTTCGATGTGTATCAATCGACTTAAGCGGTGCAGCGACCGAGTCGTGTACTCTTTCCAGGCGGTTATTGCTGTTGGGCGCCTGTGCCGGTGTTTAGACGATCTCTTTTTTTATGGGGTTCACGAAAATTGGAACGCCCGGCTGTGATGGGGGGAGGGGCGAAGAGGTAACTCGGGCTAGACGCTTCGGGTGGCCTTGTTGGTTTGTTGTTTGGTTTGTGGTTTAGTTGATGGCTTGATTGTTTAGTTGAAAGCTATATTGACTCACTGGCCGGTTGTGTGCCGGATAAAAATCTAGCAGGTGTTTTTTCAATCGCCCCCTCTGTAACTCGGCCACCGATTGTCGGAGAGCGTTCTATAGGAGGGGTAGAGCCGTTTTAGAATGTTATTTAGCGCGGGATCGTGTGGTCTGGGGATTGTGTAAGGGGGACTTTGTTGTTGAGAGGTTGGACACAGGCTGTGTTTTGAGCATAGGAAAATGTCTTTAATAGCGGTGAACTTTCTTCACTGAGGCACCAAGATCACCTTAACATTACTGTTGAACGCTTCCACCCTGTCAAACGGTGCAAAACTCCGTTTCTCCACACTTGGCAAGCATCGCTTTTTGCGGAGTTCAAAGATCTCATCGGGAGGCTAACACCGAACCACTAAGCACCATGATAAACTAGTAGACATCCATTAGCCTTCATGTTTATCACTATGGCACACATCAACAGCTTAAAGCCGAAGCGAGCTTTAGTATCGGACCCCGGTGATCGCGCTTATAGACGGCCTTCCCGCCCTTCTCATCCCTGCGTAACGTGCTTCGCTTCAATATCTTAAGGCGCACGCGTGCATTGTCTCATACGTCCGGCATCAAAACGACTAGAAACGTAACATTAAAAATAAGAAATAGAAGCACTAAACCCCGGCTATAAACATAGAGAAATTATAATATAGAAAATAAATTACGCAAGAGGAAAACGAGGTGTTCTGGCATGACGTCATCATATCGTGTGAAGCATTATATAGGCCAATCCCTCTCAGTCTTTCTGTTGTTTCTGTGCATGTAATTGGCTATGGTGCCAAAAGCACGTGATATAACAGCTAATCATAACACAAGCAAGAGAAGTCATACTTTTAGTGGTGGCAATTAATATCAATATGGAGCGTGTCCGTTCCCGCCAAGCTGTCCACCGTTACCATTGCCACTTTGTGTTGGAAAGGCACTAATATATCCATGGTGTTGCATCGACCATTGTTGAGGAATTTGTGCTTGATGGTGTTGTGGTGGTAAGACTCCTTGTGCTCCAGCTTCATCAAAGCCGGTCCATGGCTTACTTCTATTGATCATAGTATTGGCCATCGCAGGACCATTGATACCTGGAGTGCTACCATGTAATTGAATACCACTACTTGGCATGCCAATGGAACCACCAGCACTTGAACCTGAACCAGAGCTTGAACTGCCTGTATGCCCTCCAATACTACCATAGTTGATAAAATGTTGCTGAGCTCCAATGTCCATTGTATTGGCCCTTGGATAGTGATTCATAGAGCTTGGATGAGCAATGACTCCTGAAACGTTGTAATTGGAATTACCAAGTTCACTTTTGATTTTAGTAGGTGAGTCTGGTGAGCCAGAGCGTACTTCAAGTGGAGGTCCTTGATACCCACCAACAAACCCACCAGACTGCTGTTGTGCCTGTTGTGCCTGTTGTTGTGGTGGCAGAGGAGGCGCTGGCGCAAATCTGTTTTGCAGGTACGTAGGTAAGTTCAAGTCGTTTGGGAATGACTGTTGATGTTGGCCCCCTGAATCAGAGGAGCCAGTATGATTATTTGTCATTGGAGGCGGTAAAGAGAAAGACGCACTATGGCCGTGTTGATGATGATGTAAATAATTACCATTAGGATTTCCACCATGTGATGTTATAGTTGGAATAGCGAATTGTGTAGCACCTGGATGTCCGACAGAATATCCAAAATTGGCACCATATGTAATGTCTGTGGGTGCTTGTTGTGATTGAGGTTGTGATGATGATGGTGGTCGTGGTACTTGATGTTGTAGTAAGGTATCGGATTGTGTAGGAACTTGTATAGCTTGAGAAGACAAATTATGTACCATAGGGGACGGCCCAAAGCCAAGTGTGGAAGCTGTAGGGTTTGTAGAGTCCACAAAGTAGTATGCCTCTTCATCTGTGGGAATTTTACCACCAAGGGATGTCTCTTTGATAGCGGTCCAAAGTTCATTACTCAAAGCAATGTCTTTTAGCGACGATGTATCCACCGGTCTCACAAGCTTTCCTTGTAAAACATCTTGTGCTGCGTAGTATGAAACCAAATGGATTGTTTCAGTTATTGGTTCATGTGTTTTGGGGTCCAGCCTGTTAATGGTTAATGACATAGTCTTTTTAATCAATCCATCTTCTTTGAAAGCGTAAGAAGCAACAAGTGACCCCACAAGAGATCTACTTGAAGTTCCAGCATTCGACGTATTTGTTAACAAAGGATCCGCAGTGTCAAGACCACTAGTTGAATGGGCGGTTGAATAGCTCAAATTTGAAGAAGCAGTAGCTGCTTTAGAGCCAGCCGAACTATCAGAAGAAAAAGAGCCTACGCTCTGTGAAGGAGGAGGAGCACCAACGTCAACTGGCCCTTGATCAAGGTCTGAAGTGGTTTTCTTCTGTGACAGTTTTCTTGCTCTATCATTGGTACGGCCTGTACGTCCCTCTTTGGTAGCTAGTGCACCCCTATCAAGCTCACGATATACCAAAAATCTTCCAAGGATCCTTGATGGAGACCAGGCAACACCATCTGTCCAACGTCTTATGCCAGAGCGCTCTTCGATGAAAACAAAAACATTGCCACTAGAAATTAGTCTTGACCTTTCCTTGTCGTGTGGGCGACGCGGTACTGCCATTAATTCTCCACTAAGAACGGCTTGGATCACTAGTAAAGCATCTTTGGTCGACCCAATGTACCCAATATACGAAGGGCTCATCACAGAGGAACGTCGCATCGTCCTATATTGTCAATGGTTGTGTGCGCAGCTGTTACTGTGGAACCCCTTGTGTCTATGATTATGTGTAAGGGTGTATGTTTTGGTTGATTGCTGTATGGAGAGTGAGTGGGGAGGCTCACAACCTTGTGGAGCGATGCGTCCCGAAGATCAGATGACAAAGCACTATATGAGCACTGTCGCTGGCGATCGTAGCGCAAAGCTTGTGGAGCTGGAGTTGGCAAGCCTTTTAATGACTCCCTGTGGGAAGGCAATCAAATGATCACTGGGTGGGTGATCGGAGTATGTGAGGTGTAGTGACTTATGTGAGTAATGTGAGAGTGGATGAGTATGTGTATGTAGTTAGGGGAGATGATGGCGTGGGTCTGGGGCGTAAGCGCTCTCGCGTAGGTACTTTGACAGGATGCTCGTGTGCAATAACAAAGAGACACACGCAGCCAAGGTTGTACAATGCTTATATATCAGCACCGGTGATACAGGGGTGGGTGACAGTGACTGTCTCGTTCTCTCTTTGTCCGTTGGGCCGCACGTATTGTACTGCAGGATGCATGCATGCTGGCGCACCGATGGTGAGTGACAGGCGAGCCTCGGAAGTTGCCCGCATGGAGATGCAGTAAACAAGACTTGGTTGGCGGCCGCGGCTCGCCGGGCAAGGGAATTCCCCGCCCGTTTCCCAGTTGATGGAGTCCTCGAGGCGTTGGTCGCCTCTAGACAAAAGTGGAACTGCAGGCGCAACTGGCGTTACAGTTGAGTAGGAGGTTTTTTCCGTTCTGTCATAGCAACCGTGGTGGGGACCTCACTGAATGGCCACACCTAGGCCTGTAGTAGGCAATAGGGATTTATGTAATAGCTATTAGTAAACCACATACCACTGGCATCAAGACCACACAGAACCCAACAATTAAACGCTATTAATAGTTGCGACTCCCTCTCCACCTCGCGCATACGTGCTTATTGCAGTGATCCCCGGACTTGCAACTCTCTTGACCCGCACACGGATCCTTCATCTACTGCGAGGTGCACCTCAGTCGCAGATACGTGAGGCAAAAGGCTATTACTTTTTTCGTGGCCTGATGATCTTATTCATTTGCTTCTTCTTTTTAGTCAATGGGGAAACTCTAAGTGTCGGTACTTCGTAAAACCAGCTGAGAGTGGTATCCACACCTACCTACAATCTTCCCCAAATATTGACCTCTACAACATTGGTACAACATTGCTTATGTGACCAGTGCTATATCTTCGGTCACTCTTACTACAGGTCTTCACCTCAGACCCATCAATTTGTACTAACATAGCAACCCCGTACATATTCATGCAGACATACGCCACTACCAACAATTAACTACCAAGCACGGTGTCAAAGACAGTCGTTTAACACAAGATGCACCACACGGTAAGATGCTAGGTGCTAGACAATTTATGTGTAATTTCATAGGCAGACTGGAAACTACTGCATTTTATAACATCCGAATGCCACTTGGGTGCTTATTTTGGCCATCATGGCTTCATCGTTTACACATCGAAGAGACTGAAGCGACCAACTTTATTTTGGCTGATTCTAAACGACCCCTACTAGTGTATGTCTGGGACACTGTTTGTCTTCGCTTCCCCAAGTCTCACAATAACATGACGGTAGCTTAACTGTTGAATAGTGTTAACACCAATTACATGAGTGGTGTAAAGAAAACATGGTTCATAATTACATGTGATAAGCCTCACTAAGATCAGCGACATACATATAACAGAACCATAGCTTAAATTACGGTCCAATCGGCGTACTTGCAATGCACCTCTCGACTACACGGGCGATTAGTGGATTGTTAAATTCTCTTGTTATCCCTTTACTTACATCCTTTCTGGATTCCGCTTTGAATATATATATATATACCCCGATAAGTCCATGATGCCTACATTACTTGCATGTGTATACGAAGATAGTGCTTCTGGTTGCATTGTGCCACGACGGGAAAAACTGCTCTACAAGGTCATCGGTTTATGAAAAAAGCGTGAAGAGTCTGTTCATGAGATATTAAATATTTATGGTCAAGTCGATCAACTATTGTCAACTTCATTTCAAATGGGTAGGAATGTCCCATATCCCCTACAGGATAAAAGCACCACAGCAGGATGCTACAGCTCCCCGTGCCTACAGAAGGACATCAAGGCGGAGAGGTAGAAAGGCCCCATGCAGCTTCTGGCGCCGCAACAGAGTGCACCTCAAATCTTAGTCATTCAGTCATGTCTTACAGGCGATACCGTACCATGAGACTTGAGACTTTCTGATGCAGCAAGGACTAGGAACGGTGGTATGTGAAGGCGGGACATATCTATGATAGAAACGCGAGACAATACATGAGAGGTCATATCGCTTAGCCATTAATTTGTAGAAGTGTTCCATCACGAGCTCGCGGGTGGATGTTTCTCTCCCGTTCTCCAATTGCAGACAGTCTCTAGCCATAGTCCCCCACGGAGAAAGCCGGACCTCCAGGCTCAAAACTGTATAAAGCAGACAAACTTTTGCTACCCCTGAGCAAACAGAGTCAACAATTATACTTCAAGTTACCGGGGTTAAGGTGGAAGATATTTTCTGCCTTGAGAAATTATCCAGCAACGTCGCTTGGTACTGACTATTTAACTTCGCTAACATAAGCATAGAGTACGCCAGTTGGATAACTTCTGGGTGTATTTTTTTGGTTTTTGGTTCACCATGCGATGGGCTATGTTTCGTATTCAAGGTTAGCGAGCCAAAAAGTGTTGACCTAGCGACAACAGCGGGTATTCAACTCCGCCCAGAGACTCAAGTGACATTCCTTTCCGTAAAGGTACAGGGGGAAGGACTAGTCAAGGTCTAGACTCTACAAACTGTCATCGCGCCATGCACTCTCCCAGTAGTAGCGTGGTGGAAGCTTAAATCGCTCGTTTAGTATTGGCGCAGTTGAGGCTGACACCGGTGGGGGCAATTGGAATTAAAAGAGAGGGTTAAGTGATTTGCAGGTTGATCGAAAAGAGTGTACAGAGACAGTATCTACATTTCCTTCACTGACTGCTGGATGCCTCGTGGTGTAATTCTTAGCGGGAATGCGCCTTGAGTTGACCCGGGCAACGCTAAAACCCCCGGGGAAATGATACTAGCCTCATATCTGGTTTCCGGGCGCTTATGCCCGTCCATTTCCGCTGCTTTCATCGCCAATCTGACGCCCAGTGGGAGTCGTCAGTGCTTCAACGGGTCTACGTGAGGGCGATCCCTAACCGCTGGTCTCATTGCTGACACTTCCATAAATACCACACCAAATTTTCTCCCATTCGATTATTCTCTTGATGATCTCGCTTGGCATGTACAGTGACCATCGCTCCCGTCTCCGGTCACATCACATAGTCCAATCATGACTCTAGCAGCCTAGAAGTCGTTTGGGTTGCTGTACGATAAGTCCATGGATGCCTCGGCTAAGAAACACACACAGCGTGGAACACCTTTACTATATTCGGGCCCTGGCGCCCGCTAGGCCGCATTGTCTATTTGGTCCTCCATGAAGCATCGTCGGGGAATGAATGAATCGAAAGTGTATATTCCTACCTCTTCTCTATTATACGAGTGCTCCAGGGCGCCCGGCTAGCTGTATATGGTACGCGCCGGTTCCGGGACTTGCATGTTAATGCATCCCTATGGCGCCTGCTCCGTTGTTGCTGCGGTTTGTGGGTTTGCGCCGCTGCCTCAAGTCTCTTGAGACCCTGGACGCGGCAAAAATACAGCATTGGGCCCCTGGCTGGCCCTGGTTTCTGGCCATGAGACTAGGTTTTGTCTCCTTCTTCTTTTCGCCCGCGAATCAAATGACTTCGCGGAAAGCGAACAGCCACGCGATAGAGCTCATAAGATAGTTGACAGCACGTTGGCACCAAACACAGTGTGTCACAGCATATAAACACCGTCAAAAGACACCAAAGAAACACTTCGACAATCTTAGGCGATGCTACGCCGAATTCTCTGTGTGGTTTTACCGTTAGCTGCTTTGGCAGCTGACGTTAAGGAAAATGTGGCCTCCACACCGCCCAATGAGCAGTTCCCTGATCCTTTGAATCTAGAGAACTTCAAAACAAGGACACAGCATGGCCTACATCTTATTGAATTCTTCAGTCCTTACTGTTCACACTGTAAGAATCTTGCACCAACATGGGAAAAAACGTGGGAGGATTTCCATGAAGAAGGAGAATCACTGAACATTGGTATGGCTCAAGTTGATTGTGTTGCTAGTGGTGATCTTTGTAACCAAGAGAAGATCACAGCTTATCCCTCTTTAAAACTCTATGGTCCCAACGGGTATATCAAGGACTTTCCAAGAAGCTATAAGAGAAATGAAGATTCACTGATACGGTTCATGAGAGATATTGCGATTGATTTAGCTGATCCAAATTTTTTGATCGAATCCAAATCGAAATATATTTCAACCGATGGCATGATTAAATTACTAGGTCAACCACAACTTAAACCGCAGCTGATTTCTTTCTGGCCGAGCTCGTCATTAGAAGATTTGAACAAATTCAACAAAGATGTGTTCGATACTGTGTTTGCTGATGATGCTTTAGATTTTCAAAGAACTTGGGCCATTGTCTCTAATCAAGTCATACCATACGGTATTGAAACAGGCCATTTCAACTGTTTAAGCAACAGACAGATTTGCTCCAAATTGGAACTTAGCTTCAAAAAACCCAGCGTCCTATTGATTTTACCAAATACAAACGTTGCTAAAGTTATTCAGTTTGATCAAGATATTTATCAAATGACTTATAAGGAAATCTCTGATTTTGGCAAGCGTGTATCTGAAATTGCACAAGCACCAATGACTAATGGGTATGAGATATTGGAAAAAGGATTGACAAAGACTAAATTGTCCAAGTTAGGAGATTTCCCTAGCGAGTCTCAATGGAATTTCATTTACGTCTATGACACTGAGACGACGACACCAGAGGATTTGCAACTGTTACCTTATTTGGTTGAGCCATTGTCTAAGTTACCAAATACTTATTTATACAAGTCAAACGACACTACTATCTTGAAAATTGCTGAAATGCAAAAGACTGGTATATACAAGCAACTGCCCACTGAAGATGGCAAAGAAAAAAGACAGCCAAATGAACAGAGAATTCTACTGGAAACAATGACTACCTTACCAACCTTGATAGCTTTCAAGGATAACATGATGACTCCAAAGATATTCCAAAATTTCGCACCAAACGAAATTAGAGACCAATTCAAAGTCATTGATTGGTTAAATGAGGTTGCTGGCTCCCCAGTATATCAAGAGATTACACCAACATCTTACAAAAGATTTTTGAAAAGTGGCGATTCGTCTTCCAAATTGGCCATCTTACTAGTTGACAAGTCAGAGGAGAAGGACTCTTTGATGTACCAAGACAGATTTGTTGCTGCTTTCCATGATTATAACGACTTAAGAGATGAGCTCAGGTACCAGAACATCTTACAAAAAAGGCAATTGAAGGATGACAAGGTGCTTGAATTGAAAGAGAATAAGGCAGAGTCTAAGCTTATTGTTCGTGCCATGAGTGAAGAGATCATGTATGATAAGCTTTCAGACGTTGTTATTGGATATTTGGACATCAAAGAGAACCTGGAGCTGTTAAACAGAATGGGAATTGACATCCGTGAAAGAGAGTATGCCAGTGGTGATGTTTTGATCTTGGATAGATCTAACAGTTTATACTACGAGACTGGTAAGTCTGGTGAAGTACTGAACATGAGGGATTCGCTGTTCCCAGTTCGTGATGCTTTTGCTATTGTGAACGGTGTCACAAAGGGTCACCTTCAAAGCAGACTGAGACACTCACCTTATCCGGCATCTCTCAAGTTTATGGACTCGTTCCATCAGTACGGCGTCAAGGCTTATCTACTTGTGGCTGTGTTGATATTCGTTATGTACAGAAAAGTTCCGTCTTTGGTGCAAAAGCGCCAGAGAAGAGATGGGTTGGGCATTCTGGGTAACCCACTGGCCAAGTATGATTGAATTACATAGACAGTAACGAGCTTGGTGTATGAGTGCTAGTTTTCAGGCGTTTATTCAACGAATTTTTCTGTGTAGAAAAGATCCTCTCGGGTCCCCGGGGTAACCACTCAGGGGCAAAAGAAGGCTTGTCTCGAGAGGGAAAAAAGCGCGACCGCACACGCTTAAGCCACCCCACTATATATAGTCGAGCCCTCACGGACAGCCCACTATCATCCTAGTGTGTGCTCTAAAACCCACAAAAATGTCCAATACTGCGCTTTCTGCGCTGTCACAGGTTGCCATAAAGGAATGGGCTGCCATCATCGGGCTCATCTTCGGTGGCTGCTGCTCGAACGTGTTTACGCTCGAGAAGATCATCACCCACAACCCGGAATCTGGTAACGTTGTCACATTCTTCCAATTCCTCTTCATCGCAATTGAAGGATACGTACATTTCTTCGACCGCAGACGGCCACCTTTCTACATCCAGGAAAACAAAGTGCCCTTGAAGAGATGGTCTCTGACGATCATAATGTTTTTCCTCATTTCAGTGCTCAACAATGCCGTTTTTATATTCAAGATCTCCATCCCGATCCACATCATCTTCAGAAGCTCGGGTACTGCAATCGTGATGGTTATCGGCTGGATCTTCGCTAAGAAGAAGTACAATCTTATACAAATCTCCAGTGCTGTGCTGCTTACAATCGGTGCTATCATTACTACAATGTTCAAAGACACTGAGATCTTTGCCAAAAGAGATATCGATGCGCCATCATTCTTCTCTCTCAGTGCCATTTCTAATGACATTTTGTTCTTGATGGGAATTGGAGTGCTGCTAACGGCTGCCATCCTTATGGCCTTCATGGGTCTTTACAATGAAGAAACGTACAGACGTTATGGAAAGCATTGGCAAGAAAATATCTTTTACTCTCATCTCTTTGGTCTGCCAATTTTCATTTTCCTTTCTGGCCGTATCTACAAAGAGTTCATGGCTCTATGGAACTATCCTGAGTTTTTCGATATTTTTGGTCTTCAAGTTCCGAAACAGATTGCCTATCTGATGCTCAACGTTCTCACCCAGTTCTTCTGTGTCAGAGGTGCCAATATGTTGGCTGGTAACACAACCGCGCTCACCCTGAACGTTGTCTTACTCTTGAGAAAGTTCACTAGTCTGCTCTTGTCAATGTACATGTTCAAGAACAGACTAAGTGTAACAGGCTCATTTGGTGCCCTGCTCGTCTTCTTCGGTGCTTTCCTCTACAGTTATGGCTCCACACAGAAAACGCCAGAAGCAAAGCAACAAAAATATGAACCCATCACAGCTAAGCACAGCGAAGAAGAAAGAGGATTTGAAATGAGTGTCTTGGACAGTAAACCACCTAGTGTTGACAAAGACCAATGAGGCACCTTAAGAGCAGATCTGTACAACTATAACGAAAAACGACTTTGTATAAACGTATATTCGGAGAACCGAACCTGTAACAAACGTGCTGATCCAAGTGTCGCGTGTCGCGTGTCGCAGGCTGAAAAGAAAACATTAAGCCTCCTTGACAAGCCTCAGTCAGTAAGTGAGCAGAAGAACAGCACACCATTCCACTTGTTCAGACTAAACACCAAGAACATTATGATGGGCTCATACTCTGATTACATGGACACCATCAACCAGTTCTACCTGCCTGAATGGTTGACGATGGAGCTAGTCGCGGCCAACTTCATCACATTCACACCGCTCTTCTCGTACGGGTCCACAGTGCTCAGCATCTACCGCACGCAGAGCTCGGTAGGGTTTTCGCTCGACATATGTGCTACAATGATCGTTGCCAGTATACTTAGAATTGCATACTACTTTATCATCCCTTACGAGCCTGCTCTCCTCCGACAAAGTTGCGTCATGATCTGCATCCAGGCGGTCTTGCTCAAAGTGTCACTCATCTATAGACCAAAGAACTACGATGTTAACCAGCTTATCGTTGGGCATGCACTCATAGACAAACTGACACAGCTATGGTCAGAATTCTTTCAAAACGTTGTCGATGTTGGATCAATCATCATGGTAGTCAGAGATACGTGCTACTTACTCTTCATCCATTTTGTTCGCTTCTTTGACCCGAGCTTTCGTCGTGTTGGTGAGTTTTGGCAGTGGAACTCTGAAAAGCACTATTGGAGGTTCATAGTCCGTTTTGCTGTGTGTGTTGGTATCCTGACTATTCTATTACAGCAGGTGACGCAATTTGGTGAACTCATTGGTTCCGTCGGACTCTTTATAGAGTCCCTTCTACCTCTCCCACAAATCCTCTTGTTAAATAGCCTACGCTCTATCGAAGGCTTCAAACTCATTCTGCTTCTAAGTTGGCTCTGTGGTGATGTCTTGAAGATCAGTTATCTCATTTTTGGTGCTAAAAACATCTCTGCAATCTTCCTCTTCTTTGCCCTTTTTCAAATGGGTCTTGATTTCTACATCGCAGGTCAGTACATCTACTTCAAGTACTTATTTAAACCAGATCCTGAGGCCATTGAAATGCAACAAATGGCTTAGAACCCCATGTTCCCCATCTACTTCGATACAGGAGAAAAAGAAAAAAAAGAAGAAAAACATAATCCATCCATGGACACTCACCCTTTGACATGATAGATCTTAATATACCCCTGCTTGGCGGTCCCTTATAATCCCTTATAATGATCATGATACGATTACGCTCTCCATTCTATACAGCACTCATAATATAAATAACGTTAAGTTCTATCGCTATATACATGCAGTAATAAGTTTCATTCATCATTCCAAACAACCGGCTCGCGGACGTTTTTGATAGTCTCTTCGCCTTTTTTACCAAATGCTCTTAAAACGCTAAGAAATGAGTTGGCCTCATCGTCATCCTTGACACTTGAACTATATTGCAACATACTCAGTTTAGCACTAAGACAAGTATCATAGAAATCAGCAGCAGTTTTTTTGTCCAATTCGACAACTTTAACATCAACGCCCCACTTAGTATCTATTGACAATAACGTTGGGTGACGTTGTGTAGTGGGTTTTCCGTTGAAGTGTGTCTTTACGTAAACATCAAATCCAATAGGTGAATGACGTACTGAATCATTCAACTTCTGAATAGACTTGACATGGTTATTCACAATCTCTTGATGTTCATCTTCAACAGCTTTGACCATCAAAGCTTGTAATCTTTCACCGGAATTTTGAACAAGCTTAATCTCATCTTCGGAAATCTTGGTAACAACGAACCGTAACTTGGTCTCGAATTGACTCACGGGAATAGCACAAACACTCATTCTGAAGGAGTCATGTGGAATGTAATGACTTGTTATTTCATTGAGTAGAGTATTCCAAAGTTTTACCGAGATTTTAAACTCATCATTTGCTTGCTTTGAAGCTAATAATTCCGCCAGCTCTATCTGATGGACCATAGTTGGGTCCTTCTCCAATCTCCGTGTAGTCATATTAAGTACCGGTGGTCTTCCAAAAGAGTGTAATATATCATCCATCTTAGATAATGGAAGATATTGAAACCCAAACATGTTAGAGATGTTATGGTAAGCAATAAATATACCATCCATATTACCAATACGAGCTTGCAGCGAGTATTTGAGCATTGTAGACCTAGCTAAATCCAAGATTTCTCTTTCGAAAGATTCATAAAGACCATGTGTACGCACAAGACGATACCCTGTAGAGTTTTTTTCAACATGAGCCAGATCGTGACGAACTCCAGCAACCGCACGAGTCTTGAGATCAAAAGTTCCAGTTCCAGGTAAACGAGGATCGTAACAGTCCAATTGTGATCTCATAAGAAAATCATCCAGTTTGGCATAATGGTATGTATTTACCTCGTTGATTACTTTCGATTCATCCGCCTTCTTGTACTGTTCATACTCTTCCGGTGTCTTTGTCAAGAATCTTTCTAATGAGTGGCCCAGCAGTGAAAGAACCATCTCACGATCAGCAGACTTATCAGAGTCCACAGAATAGCAACCATTAGCACTCTTGCGAATGATCACTGTTGCAGGAAGCTTAGCACCCTTGGTAGGTTTTCCTAGTTGTTCTGGATGATGATGGGATATATCTTTGAGAGATGCTGGACGAAAATTGGAAAGCAGGAAGTGCATGTGTGATAGAACTCCTGTCATGGATGATGTTGATGCATAATATTTAAGATTGTGCTGTTTCGCTAGTCCTGATAATATGGTGTCTTTCGAAGCAGAAACAAATGTTGTTATGGCCTTGAAATCGAAGTCATTAACTGGAAGGATGTTTTTAAGGTATGGGTTGAAGTTGAAGACTTTGGTTCTGGGGTCTTGAAGGTAGTGCACCCCCGGAGAAAATATCACACGTGACAGTTTATGAGCGAGTTGTGGCACTGGCTCCTGACCTGGTAAAGCAATAGGCTCGTATGTGGCATCGGGTGTTAGTGTCCCCTTGAGGATCGGATTAGGAGTCTTTGTGTTATAGTCGAACTTATGATCAAGTGGACTCGTTAGTGTGTATGAGACCCTCGACGAGCTTCTAGATCCATATTTCGGTTCTGACGATGCATCAGATCTTATTTTCACAGTTTTACCTTTTTTATACTTCAGTGTTTTACTATGTTGTGTCTTTGCTATCCTCTTCCCAAGCCTCTCAAGCGACCTCTCGATGGTGGCTTGGAGAAGATCTGGTGGGGAGTTTACCTGCGGAGCGTACCGTACACGGCTCCCAGAGTGGAAGTTCCTCGTTAGCTGAGAGTCCCTGGCTATGCTACACAACTTCTGTAGTTTCATAAATGGAACCGGGAAATCTGACGCTTCAAAATGGAAAACAAGCCACCCAAACTGCTTAAATGAAGCACCGATGAGCTCTTCCCCATAGTGAAAAGTTTGGTATGTATTCCGAGGGTAAATAAAGGCTCGCAGCATGGGGCCGGAACTCGGGACTCGGAGTTCCGACCTACACAAGCAGTGTGGGCGGGGGAAGTACCCAAGGGGAAGTAACACCCAAACACAGCCAATCATAGCCAGGACTATTAGCAACTACAAAACGAGTGTTTTGTTTTAAAGGGCTAAGTAGCTGGATCATTCCCATTCAAACCAATAAAGACGGTCATAAGTCTAGTACCAAACACATACACGGCCCAACAACACTACAAGGGCTTGAAAACAGAGAGAAGAAGAGTGTACCTTTTGGCCGGAGAGCCTTAATCCCGGGGGTCGTTTGAAATTCCGCGCTGATCGAATTGATAAAAAAAAAGCGGCCAGAAGACAGCTTATAGAGTGGCTCTTGAACACCTTCTAACACACAACCGCCACTAAGTTTTCCGTCCACGGTGCTATTTGCTCTTTCACCCGCACAAACACGCCTAGACACGCCACTGAACGCAAAAAAGACACACTTTTAGTGCTTCTGTAACGGCCCAAACGCCCCCGCAAAGTCGAGACCAGTTAACGACACCCGATTTTTAGCTGAGGGCCCCATCACCAACTATGAACCACAGTCCCATCGCACAGAGCCCACTGAGCTCCGGGTCGACGCCCGGCATAGCTCCAAAGCCGCTGGCTCAGGGAGCTCCTGTCACAAAGATCGTTACCTCGAAGGAGTGGGTCCTCCCGCCACGGCCCAAGCCTGGCAGAAAGCCTTCTGCAGACACACCTGCGACGAAGAGGAAGGCACAGAACAGGGCTGCCCAACGGGCATTTAGGGAGAGACGGGCCACAAGAGTCGTCGAGCTTGAGCAGAAGCTTGGCGAGGTGGAGAAAGAGAGGGAGGTTTCTGAGCTGAATTGGAAGAACACCGTCTCAAAGCTTCAGATGGAGAATAAGTTCCTTCTCAAGGCCCTTAACGATATCAAGGCGGACTACACCCAGTTCAAACAAGTCATGACACAGCAACAGCAGAACATTCTGCCCCAGCCTAATACCATCACAGGTCCCGGCTCCCATGCATCGCCCCCTCAGGGTGCTGTGTATGTTAACGGTACCGTCCAGGCACCAAGTCCCTTGAACTATTATAAGCCCGCGCCGCAACAGCAGGTGCAGCAGCATATTAATGCTCATCAGTATCCACATCAGCATCAACACGAAAACCAATATCAACAGCAGCAACAGCATCAGCAGCATCAGCATCAGCAACAGCAGCAGCAGCAGCAGCAGCAGCTCATAAATCCAAACTACCGTTTCCCACAACCTCAGCAGCAGACGTCGAATAACAATAACCTCTCTGTGTCACCATCTCTGAACTCTCCAAATGATCAGCTGGCCCCATCGACGGCTAAGACATCTGTTTCTTCTCAAAATGGTGATGATGACCAGTTTGATTGTGGTGTTTGTAAGAAAGACGACTGTATCTGTGCTCAAGTTGGCATTAAACCACAAAAGACTTCTCACCATCATTCTCATCCTCAGCAAATTCCAGTACTTGAGCAAATGGCTCCGGTGTCACTCAAGCGTAAGAGTGAAGATGAAATGGACTTTACTTCGAAATTCGCAAAGACAACCTCAAAAACTGTGAAAAAGCCAATGCCAAAGCTAAAGAAGTTTAAGAAGCAGGAAGTTGCTCCAACCTCTGAGATTGATGATGCTGCCAAAGAGTTCTCAACTGTGTTTGATTCTATTGTGGAAAAGGACTTCGACTCTCCAATGGAACAGTGTGGTTTCTGCTCTGATGATTCACCATGTGTTTGTCGTGAAGCTGCCAAAGAAGCTGCTAATGCCATTACGGCTCTTCAAAGTCATTCAAAGAGAGAATCACTTGTTAAGCAGGTACAAGAGCAGCAGGCTCAACAGATTCACGGACAACAACAAAAGGCTCAAGAATCAGTACTTCCGCCAATTTCACGTAACTCATCAGTTTCGGGAAACAAACTTCCAGTGCTTCATCCAGGACCAACTGTTGAAATTTCTGAACGTCACAGATCTATTGCTGGTACTCCAACCGATACCACACACAGCAGAGAGCCTTCTATGAGCTCCTCGAGTACTAAGCAATCTGGATGCACAGGAAACCCTGGAACTTGTACTCAGTGTCAGCTAGACCCAATGTCTACTCTTTTCTGTACCACCATTGCTTCCAAGAGTGAAGGTGAGGAACATCAGAAGATGGCCTTGTCAGCAAGAACTTCTGTCGCAACTACAAGAAGACCATCAGTCACAAAGATGGAAGTAATCGCTTCCCCTACTGCTGCTCAATCGGCTCCATCTCCATATCCTACAGCTACTCAAACTAAGACTGAGGAGAAGAGTTCACCGGTTTCCCCACCACAATCTACTCGCTCCTCAAAGGTGTCTTCTCCAATGACAATGACGTCGCCTGATGAGGAATTAAACTCACTGATCAAACGTGCGGGAACGGCTATGGATATGCAAACACCTGGAGGTGGACATGCAAAGGGTATTTATATCCCATGTGCCGATGCCTACAAGACATTGAGTAGACACAAGGGTTTCCATTCTGTTGATTTCTCCACATTGGTGGGTAAGTTGACCACGAGAGGCATGCAAGTTGAAGTTCAGTCTGTTGCTAATGTTCTGAGGGAGTTAGACAGACGGCTGTACAACTAAAACGGTGTTTTTTTTTGCTTAAGGAATTATATTGTATCTTTTATTTATGAGGTTTTACTAGTTATCATGGTCAGAGTTTTTCAACAACTAATAAAAGGAATTAACATAAATTTTTATAAACTGTAGAAATGTCTAAACAAATAAGAATCTAAAATGGACGTGGTATATGGAAAGTAGAAATGGAGACGTACGTGATCTTCATTTTATAATTTAGATCAACAACGCGGTAAGGGTGAAGAAGCCCATAAGAGCAGTAGCAGCCATCGCGTCAATAGAGAAGACAGCCTGGTAGAACTGTGGGGCACGCAAAACACCAGCAGCAGCCTTTGAAGAGGAAGAGGAGACTGATGATGATGCAGTATTAGACGAGGAAGCCTCGGAAGAAGAAGATGTAGTGGCCGTGGATGAGGAAGAGGCCTTAGATGAGGACGAAGATGAGGAAGACGAGCTGTCATCGTCATCGTCATCAGCGTAACAACCCCACTGGGTGTTACCAGCGTCGGTACCCAAAGGCTGACCGGCACCACTTGTGAAGTAAACAGAGGCAGCCGATGGGAGGTCTGGTAGAGAAGTATCAGCATCCCAAACACCACTTGAAACAGATGGACAATCAGCGTGTGTTCCGTTAGCGTTGTAACCACCGTCACCTTCTGGGTCGGAAGTCTTGTTCAACATACTTTGCAAATTGGTATAATCTTGCAAAATGGTAACCTCGCCATCGTCATCGATCTTCACGAGACCGTAGTTGTTGGCCTCTTCAGAGTATTCATAGACCAAACCACCAGAGAAAACACCCGACATCTTCTCGGAGTAGATAGTGCCAACTTCTGAGAAAGCACGAGAGTCACCGACAGTGTTACAGCCGTACTCAGAGAAGAAGATCGGAATGGAGTATCCAGCATAGTTCTTGACCTTTTGAGAGTAACCAGAGGTGGTGAAAGAAGAGGCACCACACCAGGAATAGTCGTTAACACCGAACATGTCGATTCTGGCATCCGCATCGTCTCCACAGTTGAAGTAGTCAGCAGTCTCATAGACGTTCGATGAAACATCAGCAGCGGAATAGCCCACTGGGATAGCTCTGTACTTACGAGCTCTCATGTACTGCTTCAAGTCTCTGACAACTGCCTTGACGTAAGGTGCGGCGGAGGTTGTGTTCTCCTGGTCGTTGATGACCTCATTACCGGCAAAGAAGCCGAGAACATTTGTGTAGTTGGCAAACTCGTCGACGGTGGCGAAAATCTGTTGGAGGTAAAGAGCGTTGTAAGAACAAGCTGGCTCTGAACGAGAAATGGAGGCCTCAGCAGTGTTCACGTCGAGAAGCAAGTAGATACCAGCTTCATCCATAAGCTTCATACATGCAGAGTGGTCTTGGGAGTTGTCAATAGAGTAAACTCTGATGGTGTTGGCACCGAGTTCCTTCAGGTACTCGATGTCTCTCGAACATGTGTCCTCGTCGGCAAGATTGTCAACGGTGGTACCATTCTGGAGTGGTTGGTAGTCAACACCACGGATGTAGAAACGTTCACCAGACTCAGAGTTCCAGAATGCGTTACCCTGGACAGTAATGGCCGGGAGAGCAGCTGTCACGAGAGAAGCAGAGGCCAAGAGAGCAGTAGCGAACTTCATTTGTGCGTGCCTTGTAACAGTAGAGCTTGGAATCTAAGAGCAAAGTGTAAAATGTGCAGTTGTAATAGCTAAGCGAATGTGTGCACTTCAAGAAGATTCGAGAGAGAAGGGATTAGTTAAACGAGTGTGCAAAGTCCCCCAACAGGTATTCTTCCTTTTGCTTTTGCTAAATTAGGCAAGACTTTTGTTCCTTTTAATAGACAAACTCACCGAGAAAGTTGAAATTTTTGTTGATAGTGAAACCGGTTCGGCCACAAAGTGTAAACACAGATCGGCGCAATTGATCCAGGTTTCTCCGAGACGGCCCGGGGCTTCATTGGAGCCTGACGGAAAAGGCCCACATCCTAGCTATACAAAGGGGGGTGATCCATGGCCCTTGGTTTTATCATCTACCGTATGAACTGGCAAAGATTGTTTTTACGGCAAGGCAACCCCGGCCGCTTGCAGAGAACGCAAACCGGTCCGGGCAGCATGTGCCACCATGTGTCCGTACTGCGGCAACGGCGGAGGCCCCTACATGTCTCATACCAAGCCGCTCCAGCCCCACAGAGAGTCCAAAGGGTCCAATTTTTTGGTTTAGAATGCGTTGATTGTGTGTGTTATACGGTTATACATAGATATTACTCTTCTAGTTTCTCTGGTTCCGTGATGTTGACATCTACCTCTTCTTCTTGCTGCTCTTCTTCTTCATGAGCAACAACGGTATCCTTGGCATCCTCTGGCACTGCCTCTTCCGTCTCTTGGGTCTCTGGAGTCACATCTTCCTCCTCAGCGGTGGAGACGTCAACACTGACAGTCTTGGCCGGAGCTTTGGCTTCTACTGATTCAGTGTGCGTATTGTCCACAGAGATTTCAGGGTCCTTTACAATAGGTGTCTCTTGTGCGTCAACAAAGGCATCTGGCTTCACTTCTTCCTTCTCACTTGCACCGTTTGTGATCTCAGAGTCAACGGCCTCTTCTGTGGCTTCAGGGTCAGCAGCATCTTCCGTCACCAAGGGCTTCTCCTCCTTTTGCTTTTCCAAGACGAATCCTTCATGCTTGGAAGCGGAGTCGCCAGAAGCCCAAATATCAAACACTTGAATCAGTCTCTTGTCTTCGATTTCAACAGTGGTAGAAGCACTTTTTGGTAGCCTCTTACCTCTAGGACCCTTAGCCCTACTTTTTCTAGTATCAACAGCTTTAGTACCATCTTCTTCCTTATCCTCACCATCATCACCGAGCTGATCCTCAGAATTTGGTTGTAATTTCTTTTGGATGGAAGCTGGAATCGAACCACCAGGTAAGCCCATTCCAGGAAGTGCAAACAATCCATTCAAGTTCTGTTTAAAAGTGGATCTTGCAGTTGGAGCTGGAATTGACTCCTGGCTTGAGGAACCCTCGTCAGTGCCAATCTCCTTGGATCTTTGTTGATATGGTCTTACTCTAGGTTCAGGTTTCGAACGTTCCAATTCTTCTTTTTCACGTTCTTGGTTCTTACGAAGCATCTCTTGGAAAGCAGCGATTTTACTTGATGGTTTCTTTGGTACTGGTGGTGGCCCTTTAAGTTTGGGTTTTTCAAGAGTAGACTCAGATGTTGGAGACGATTCTTTAAGAATCCGTGAATCTTCTGACGCTTCTTCCTCTTGACCGTACATTGCTGTAACTTCTTTCTTGAGATCCTGTGTAGATCTACGGACGATACTTTTTGGTGTCGATGACAACTCTGAAGAATCTTCATCTTTGTCTTGATACATTGCCAACACTTCACTTTTTAAGTCGGAAGTTCTTGCACGAATCAATGGTCTATGTGACGGGCGTGCTGGAATTTTTGGAATATCCTCAGATGGTGATTGAATTACAGATGCACTCGGATCAGTCATCTCTTTCAAATGATCCTCTTCTTGATTAGCCTTGTTGATTGTATCTTGTAAAGAAAGTTCTGGTTCTGTAGATAAAGGTAGGGATGTTTTCTTTGGTCTTTGTGGAATAATTGGTTTCTCGATAGAGTGCTGTGGAACAGCAGGCGTGTCACTTGGCATTGTCTCCTTGGTATCCTCCTTGGTGTCCTTCTTCACGTCCTCCTCAGTGTTCTCATTCAAGTCCTCCTTGGTGTTCTCCTTGCTTTCGTCCTCACTTTCCTCCTTGCTTTCAGACTTGCTTTCATCCTTGATTTCCTTCTCAATAGAGACCTCTTTTTCGGAACTCTTGTCCTCTAATTCAGTAGCAGCTTCATGCTTTTCAGATAGCTCAATGGATTGTGGGACTGTCTCCTCAAGATCAGCGGAATCGGTGGTCTTTTCCACATGTGCTTGCTCCATCTTGGTCTCAGGTTCAGCTGATAAAGGACCCTCTTGGATAGTATCCTTATTTTCCTCTGCAGTTTCTGTTCTCTTCTTCGGACGTTGTGGAATCACAGGCACTGGGGAGCCCTTGTCCTCCTCCCCATGCGTACTCTTTTTAGGACGTTCTGGAACCGAAGGAATTTCATGCTGGATTGGAGGCTCTGAAGTTTTCTCTTGAGCTTCAGATGGCTGTAGTGTACCGGATCCTGCGTCTCTTCCTGACTCGGCTTTCTTCATTGGGCGTTGTGGTATAGCTGGTATGGCTGTTTCAGCGTGTTTGGTTGGTCTCTGGGGAACCACCGGAACATCCGGCTGCTCGTCGAAGTCGTTGTCAGATGCGGATGACTCTTCCGCGTACTTGGAAAGTCCATCTTTAAGAGAAGACATTGTTTTTCTCTGTGTGTTTGAAGCGGAATGATTTCCTAGGGTGCAATTGATGTTGGTAGTAGAAGTTATCCCGGCCGGAGTTATGTTTGTTGACATTTCCCAAGCTTTCGCGCCAGTCTATGAGCATTAACTACCATTACGTATAACATAAGAGTAAAGGGGCTGTGGTATAAATGAATCATCTAAACACGTTTAGGAACCGTAGTTCAAACGGAAGATGTCGTTGAAGACGTAGTAAGATGCTCCATCTGGGATCAAGTGGAAAACCTGAGAGTAACGCTGGGCGTTTTGCTCTTCATCGATCAAGAGTTCACCGGTGACCATGACGAGAACATCACCAGCTGGGGAGGCTGGCTGGGCATCCAATGTGGTGATTCTGTGGGCGACTTTTTGGAATGGCAAAGAGGTCAACTTCTCAACAATTGCTTTAGCACCTTGGACCTGGGAAGTCTCGAAGGTCAGCATCGACTGGTCTCTCTGTTACAATGTTAGTTTGGTGTTCACTTCTGATGCAAATATACACAAACATACGTAGAGGTTACCCAACTGGGTTCTGTCAGAGTCGAACTGGTTGTAGTAGAACTCGGTGAACTGCTCTGTAAGATGAATATAACGTTAGTATACTCTGCATAAATCAAAATTCACACCTCAACACATCAATGTTTTGAAGTGACCTAACGGTCTTCTTCCGGTGATTATGATAATTCAAGCTTACGAGAAAGGGTGTTGAAGTCAACTGTGGTTATTCCGTTAGTAAATGTCCATGGAACAACAAATGCAGAGAAGAGGGATGTTGTCATGTGTATAGCGATCCGTTACTGTTGATACCTTCAGCTGGTCGAGAAGGGCCTCCTCAAAAGCCATAGGGGGTAACTTCCTCGCTAGACATCATGCCTACACTTCTCAGAGCAGAATTGACATACCAGACATTATGATTAGTGTGGTAGTGCTGTACTATTTGTATTGTTGTTGTTTATCTACACTATGAATTCTCACTTTGGGGGCATTTTTTTTTGCCTGGCCAGATTGAGCGATGTGGTGTTCGGATGTCTCCTCGGCCGGGTAACTCTCTCTCCGATTTTTTTTTTCAACATGGGTCCCTATATATATAGGGGTGTGTGTATAAGCCTTCTGGACACCGATTTCCGAGTTGCACTATCATTAGAGTATCCATCTGTTCATGAGCGTATATATGTAAGGCCGCGTGAGCATGTGAAGCACACGGATATCTACAGCGTGCCTGTTTGCAGTGGCGTGGCTTTGTGTATATATAGTACCCAGGTCTATAGACAACACTCGGACCATAAGAGCAGCAGTGCTGTGGGGCCAGACTCATATAGTAGCACCCCTGGGACCTTTCTGCGCACTTCTTCCTACTATCACCCCACGTCCCCACCCTGTTCACGGACAACGGGACGGAAAGTAGTCTTGGGTCTTGTCCTGCGTGTCTGAGCAGGTCCATGTCTCAGGGGCACGCGCTCGCCTAATTGGATACACTGGCTTGTATGGTCCATTGCCTCCGTTCAACTCAGTATTGAACACCAATTGACTCCCACACCAACTATACCTCGATAGCTAACACAAAGAGATTACATACTTCAAGCTCACAGCGCTTGCCGGCACGTAAACGCTATTGTCCGTCTTAGGAAATGCCCGTTAAACCGTTGGCTGATCACTCCGCTCGCCTCGCCTACGAGCTCACGCGTCGGCTGCATTAAAATTACGTGCGTTTCCTCTCAAGTGGCTGGGGGTTGGAGATCTGCTTTTGCAAGGCAGCCTCGTGCACAGAGGTGTTTCAAAAGCAGTTAGATGCCCGGCTCCTTGCTCCATTATACTTCTATGTGCTTTTGCATCCGGTCCCGTCCAATCAGGGTGTAGGCACACGTCTTTGTGTGTTCCCTCCCCCTCCCTCCGGTGGTCCCGGTGGTGCCCACCAGCAACGCGTTGCGGCAAACCTCTAACATTCCGATCTGGGTGGTTGATATATAGTACATCCTCGCCCGTTCGCCACCCTCGCTAGTTTAGGTCTACTGGGTACCACGACAACCTGCTACTATCAGCTATTCCAAGGTGCACTGTCGACTATAGCCGAGTGGCAACATGATCCAGGTACTACAGGGGAGCCCCTCTAAGTCTCCATTGTCAAAACTTTTCAAGCTGTCGAAGAAACAAATATGCCCACAACAAGCCCTCCTAATCGGCACTCAGCAATCAGGGAAGAAGTGTAAGTCTACATAGGATTGGGTATGCCGTATATGTGTGACGTATATATATTGCGTATATGTCTGGCATAGGGGTGTTTATATAACCACGAGCAATACTAACAACTATAACAGCCATTTTGAGCCACATAGATAAGCTTGAGTTACCACTTGACATCTTTTGTTTGTCAAACGACGTGCCAGTGGCCACTTATCACAACTTCTTGTATGACGTGCCATACGTTATATTCGTGTTCGATTCGACGAAATTCTCCTTATCATACTTGGAAAGAGTCTCCGAAATATTAACACATTTGTTATCAACTGGTTCTTGTTGTGAAAAGCTGCTGATTTTTTTGAACAAACAAGACTTGCTGTGTATTGATCAGGTAAGAGTCATTGAAAAAAGATTGCATCTGTCTAAGTTGGATGTTGAGTACTTAATCATGCCAACTAATGGTAAAAATGGTTATGGAATCTCTGAAGGTATGAATTGGTTATTCACATAACTAATTTTACTAGAAGACTCGATCAGCTTCTTGTATGATTCTGGAAGTGGTGTTATGTGTAATGAAAAATCGGTGTGGTTTAGTTCTTTCTGTGTTTGATGTTGTTGTCTTGGTTCGGTCTTTGGTATTGATTCCACTAAACTAAAAGGTGGAATGTTGAAACTTTCTGGAATATAGGTGTTGTCTTTGATTATCACGCAGTCATGTATAACACATGAATCCTGTAGCTGGCAATTGCGGCCAATGATAACTCGGTTCCCGACATTAGATGCCTTTATCGTACTGTTGTCTCCAATCAGAGTGTATGATCCAATTTTACAAATCTTATGAATACTGATCTCAATATTCTTGGAGCTTGACAGCTTGTTGCCAATTAGAGGTGGAGTTACGTGTACATTCTCTGCAATGTAGCAGAAACGGCCGATCTGAATCGCAGTCTTCCCTTCAATCAATCTCGAGTCTCCATGAAGCTCAACATTCGCACTGACAGTGGTATTACCTGCAATAAGAATGTGATCGGAGCCATGAATAGAAGCCTGCTTGGAGATTCTGTTTCCCGAAGCTGTCTCGATCCATTCCATTGTAAGTCTTCACAGTGGTTCACGCAAATCCCAAGCCACTTAATCACTATCCAGCCACCTCACAACCATCAGATCAACACCAAATGTTTTGGTATCTCGATTTGCAAAATGATTTGTGCCATTTGGCACAATCTGCGCCTTTTGGCACGACTGCCTCATTCCAACCGCGAAAACGTGCGCCAGCCTCCGAGACCAACGCGAAACAGCGAAAAAACAAATAAGTAAACAGTGAAACACAGTGAAACAACCAGCGTATCCCGACTTTTCTCCTTCTTTGACTGTTTTTGACAGTAAATTTGTGTATTTTTATACTTTGACATCATCTCCACAATGGGTGCTCCTGTGTTCAGACTCGATTCTGGTGAGTTTGCCTTTTTTCCGTCTGGCTAGTCCTCCATCACCACTTTCATGGACTGCCAAACGTGTCCAACGTGCCATGTTGGACCCTCTTCCAGCTATGATTGCCGCAGATAACAGTATACTAACTGACTTTAAAGGCTACCAGAACTATGACTGGGGTAAGATTGGTTCCTCATCTGCGGTTGCTCAGTTTGCCCACCACTCTAATCCTAAAGCCGTCACCATTGATGAAACCAAGCCATACGCTGAGTTATGGATGGGTACTCATCCAAAGGTTCCTTCAAAGACTTTGGATGGCCAGTCTCTAAGAGACGTCATTGCTGCTAACCCTAAGCAGCTGCTTGGTGACGAGATCATCAACAAGTATGGTGCTACGAATGAGATCCCATTTTTGTTTAAGGTCTTGTCCATTGAGAAGGTCCTTTCTATTCAGGCTCACCCAGATAAGGAACTCGGTAAGAAACTGCACATGGCTGATCCAAAGAACTACCCGGATGATAACCACAAACCAGAAATGGCCATTGCTGTTACCGAGTTTGAAGGTTTCTGTGGCTTTAAACCATTGGAAGAGATTGCTGATGAATTAGAAAAGATCCCAGAGTTGATCAACGTTGTTGGTGTGAAAGCTGCTAAGGAGTTCATCGAGGGAATTGTTCCAAATGCTGTCATCGGTTCCAAGGAGGATAAATCCAACAGAGCTCTTTTGCAATTGGTCTTTGGTAAGGTCATGAACACCACCGATGATGTCATCGCTAAAGAAGCTCAGTCCCTTGTTTTGAAAGCCCAAACAACACCGGAAATCTTCAACAAATCCGATCTGCCAGAACTGATCTTAAGATTGAACAAGCAATTCCCAAATGACATTGGTCTGTTCTGTGGTTGTTTGTTACTTAACCACTGTAAATTACAAGCTGGTGAGGCTATGTTTTTGCAAGCTAAGGATCCACATGCTTATATCTCTGGTGATATCATTGAATGTATGGCAGCTTCTGATAACGTTGTGAGAGCAGGTTTCACTCCAAAGTTCAAAGATGTTACTAATCTTGTTGAAATGTTGACTTACTCTTATGAATCTGTTGAAAAACAAAAGATGATTGCCCAATCGTTCCCAAGATCTTCTGGTGATGGTGAGTCATTGTTGTTCAACCCGCCAATTGAAGAGTTTGCGGTTTTGCAGACCACCTTCAAAAAATCTACTGGTTCTAGAAAATTCGCAGCTTTTGAAGGTCCAAGCATACTGATTGTTACCAAAGGTGAGGGCTTGATCAAGTTTAATGGCGAAGAATTGAAAGCAGAGCCAGGTTACAATTTCTTCATTGCACCAGGCTGTGAGATTGAATTTATTACCAAGGACCCAACTTTCACCTCTTACAGAGCTTTTGCTGAAGCTAACTAAAGAAAAGGTTCCGAACAGTCTTTTGGGGTATATTTATTGAATTAATAGACTTATTGTGTTTCTTTCTTCCCTTGAGTTCCTACTGAAATCTCTCGTGTATAATGAAAAGCATCAGATTAGATAGTATAAAAAAGTGGTCGTTAGAGAAGTTTATAGCTGATTTTACCAGCAGATGATTATGCAATGTTGTGTTTCTTCTTCCATTTGGTTATTCTTTTCTTCAAATCACCGGGACTTTGTTGGTAGATGTTTAGCTTCTTGTCCCATTTCATCTTTTCATAATCATCACCATATTTCTCATATAGATCCTGTAACCAAACCTCTTCTCTTTCACTTTGTTTTCTTGGTTTAGTGAAGCCAACCTTGGATTTGGCATACTCTTCCAGTTGCTTGACGACCTCTGTCTTAGCAGCAGCTTTTGGTAACTCTGTAAGCTTCAAATCTTCATCCAAAGCTTTCTTCTTACCGTATATTACTCTGAGAACTTCACCATTAGAGTCTCTGATGATCCTAGCCTCGCCTTCTGGGATGTCGTTCTCGTCAACATCGCTTTCCGGCTCACTGTCCTCTTTTTGAGCATCGAGCTCTTCAACGGGCACTCTTGGTCTATGGACATTCAAATCAGCTTCCAAACCACCAGCTCTCACACCAAGTTTGGAAGTTAATCCCAACTTCTTATAGTTCTGAGCCAGTGTGAGGTTATAATCCCAGTTCGCTTCGATGATAGGGTTCGACGCAATATTGATCTGGCGTTGCTTATCCTTGTTCTTTCTGGATGCCTTCTTGACACCTGCACGGTGTGCTCTTCTCTGTCTCACAGAACCCATAACGTTATTGTTTGCAATATAAGGGGATCATCTTCTATAGCGAGATGAGGTAGAGAAATAAAAAAAAAAAACTTTTCTATCGGATTGTGGTGTGCGGGTGTTTTAGCTCCAGTAGGGTAACCTCTTTAAGTATGTGTCAATACCCAAAGTGACGCTACCACTGGGTTGAAAACAAGTTTAGAACTCGTTAATAATTCAAATTTGCTACATTGTTCTGTATAAATGACAACCTTAGATGTTAATTGAACCCAACTAATGAGGTACAATGATTTTTTCCGAAAGATTACCAAGCAATCCCTACACACGTGCCCAAGGATGTTACCCTTGGGGGCCCTGTGGAGCGGAATTGAAGAGGGGCGAATGCTCAATTGTGTCCCAAGACGGTACAACAACATCAAAAACAACAACCTCGCATAGCAACACACGCTGCTGCTGAGCGTTGAACAATCTTCTGTCTGTAACACACCACAAGATACAGATACTTCAAATTGCGCACAGGACAATGAGTTCACTGGAAGATCAACAACAGATGACTCCACAAGAAGAGGTGTTTGATGGCCAGACAGCAGGAACTGAAACATTGAAGTCTGATACTTCTCTTGTTGGTGAGCCAACTGAATTGAGTCCAGCCACAGCCACTTCTGGTGATGCCAAACCAAACTTCACAGCGGGCCTAACTAATAAAACACCTGAGGAGCTAGCTAAACAGCAAGAGATTGATTCTCGTTCCGTTTACGTTGGTAATGTTGATTACAAGACAACGCCTGATGAGCTGGAGAAGTTTTTCCATCCATGTGGCACTATCAACAGAGTGACGATCCTATTTGATAGATTCACTGGGTTGCCAAAAGGATACGCATATGTTGAATTTGAAGATCAAGAAGCTGTGGCCAAAGCTGTCAATGACTTGAGTGGCTTAGAATTCAAAAATCGCAGCATCACCGTTGTTGCCAAAAGAACTAACCTACCAGGTTTCAGAAGAGGTCGTGGTCGTGGTCGTGGCAGGGGCTTTGTTCAAAGAGGTCGTTCCATTGGATCGTTCGGTAGAGGGCGTATTGGAGGTGTTAGAAGAAACATTGATCCGAAGAAGTTGCCAAATGTGGAGAACTTGTCATTGGATGATTGATACATGACACCTGAACACTTAATGGCATTTGTATTTTTTAAGTAGCTTTTATTGGCTGGACCATCGCCCTTAGTGTTTCTAATGTTCTGTGTCTGTGTTAGTCTCTGTCTCTGTCTTCGTCGTTGTCAGTCTCTGTCTATGTCTCTCTTTGTCTATCTCTATGTATATTTGTTAATACTAATGGTACATTCTCTACGGCGCTATATTTCTTCTGCTCATTATATCGTTACACTGAGAAGTACTCGAAAGACCTAAGATATATAGGCCTACAAGTCTTACGTGCGCGCGCTCGAGTCCCAAGTGTACTGAAAAACATCTGGAAAAAAAATTTCAATCTCTTTCAATCCTTATATAGAGAACCAAATTACATAAATACAAACTCGGTGGTTTGTAAACTGAGACGATCTGACCGGATATCACGAATATCAAACATCCCTGTTTTAGGTCCCCGTTTTGGGGTTCCTGTTTAGGGCAGGTCACGCTCTGTTTACCTTTCCTTTTCATAAGGAACAGTTCTCTTTATTGAGTATTATCACCGTGAAGACCAAACGAAAGAGTGCATCATAGTACGTCGGATGTCAGATCATCTGTCTTTAAAATGGATGATCCCGTCACCCTCCGGAGTCTCCAAGCTCACTCACATTCTTTTTCACTTAATATTGCATCCTGGATACGGATAATCAACGTTTTCGAATCATCAGTCAGATCATCGTAGTTTCTAGTATTGACGATTAGTGGTATTCCAAGCTGTTGTAACTTCATATGCGCTTGTTCAGTGTGTTTAATCATCTCTTTATAGCAATCATTATAGAAACTTTCTCTCCCTGTATTTTCACCCTGGTCACTAAACCTTTTGACAGCCTTTGTCCATACCCTTTCCCTAGTTGCTTGTTGATCAATCAATTTAACCAATTCTCGTCTCTTGGATTCACTTGATAATATATAGTCTTGTGTATATGACCATGCCTTTTCTAAGTCATTTATGTGGTTTGGCTCAGGGATAGGATCTTCTCTCGATTCTTCCCCATCCTCTTCTAGTATTCTTCGTACAAACTCATCGTAAGCTTTATTGGCCTTCTCTTTGCTCCTGAGCAGATAGCTATGGTGGTCTCGTACCTTCTGGTCTGCTGCATTGAGTACTGCTCTCAATTTGTCCACTTTGTCCCTGTCCATTTGTCTATTTTTTTCTACTGCTCGGCCTTATTCCCCCATCTGCCTTAGCCTTATTTCCCCGTCTGCTTTATGAGCCGCGATTGTCCCACCCGCGACTGTTTTAATGAAACACAGACTATACACATCATCAACTGAATCAGCCGGGCCAGTGAAGCCAACCGAGTCAGTCAAGCAGTCACTATGGCCTCTGCTATTCACTTCTGCGATGTCAAGGGTAAATCCCTGCTGTCGCGTGACTACAAAGGCGACATTCCATCTTCAGCCATTGAACATTTTCCCTTCATCCTCGTTGAAGCCGAAGAAGACTCGGCACAGGCCTCACCTGTTGTTACGTACAACGGTGTTAATTACTGTTATATCACCCATTCAAACCTGTATCTCGTTGCATTGACCAAGAACAACACGAATGTGGCACAAGTCTTCTTGTTTTTACACAAGATTGTTGCTGTATTGACAGATTACTTCAAAGAGCTGGAAGAAGAGTCTATTCGTGATAACTTTGTTGTTATTTATGAACTATTAGATGAAATGATGGATTACGGTGCTCCACAGATAACAGAAACTAAGATGCTAAAAGAGTACATTACCCAGAGATCTTATCAACTGGAGAAGAAGATGAAGCAGCAGCAGCAACTAGGACCTCCATCAGCCATTACAAATGCAGTGTCGTGGAGAAACGAAGGTATAATGTATAAGAAGAACGAAGCATTCCTTGATGTCATTGAGTCGATCAACATGCTCATCAATCCCCAAGGTAAAGTGCTCAGATCAGAGATACTGGGTAAGATTCAAGTCAAGTCTCATCTTAGCGGTATGCCAGATCTAAGATTGGGATTGAATGACAAATTGACAAACAACTCCAAAGGTGTTGAGATGGAAGATATCAAGTTCCATCAATGTGTTCGTTTATCCAAATTCGAAAATGAAAAGATCATTACATTCATCCCTCCAGATGGTGAATTTGAGTTGATGTCCTATCGTCTTGCTACTCCACTAAAACCGTTGATTGCGGTTGATTGTAAGATGACACGCCACGCAAACTCTCGTGTTGAGATGACTGTTAAGATCAAAGCACAGATCAAGAAGAAATCCACTGCAAATAACTTGGAAATCCATATACCAATCCCAGAGGATGCTGATAGTCCGAAATTCCGCTACAGCCATGGCTCAGTTAAATGGCTTCCTGAAAAATCGGTGATTGTTTGGAAAGTCAAACAGTTCCAGGGTGGTAAAGAGTATGCAATGGCAGCGGAATTGGGATTACCTTCAGTGGTCATGGAAGAGCCTGTTCATCAGGTGAAGCGTCCAATTCAAGTTAAGTTCCAGATCCCATACTTCACGACTTCTGGTATACAAGTAAGATATTTGAGGATTAACGAACCAAAAATGCAATACCAAAGCTATCCGTGGGTCAGATACATTACCCAATCAGGTGACGATTATACCGTTAGGCTTAGCTAGATTATCAATATATATAAAGATGCTCTATTCAGATAAAGTAACTGCGCTCCGCGCTTTTTTTCTCCCTACATGTAGTAGTAGTGTATACCCCAGCATAGGTATACCACTACAACAGAACACAACAAAAGACTAAAGGGCCTATGGAGTTATCACAGAGGCATCTCATTGATAGACTTTTGAAAGAGGTGTACCCAAACGAGCATGAACATAGATACGAACACGATCACGATCACGATCACTCAGGCACACACTCAAGCGTACCCTCAAGCACACACTCAGACACACCCTCAAGCACACACTCAGACACACACTCAAACACACACTCAGACAGCTATACAATGCTAGCACTCAGGTTCGCCTTAGCAGACACCAAGGATCTGGTGCTGAGAGCACATCAACTGCTAGATTCCAAGTCTATAACGATACATACGTTGGATGCGGCGGAAAGGAGTAAGTTGGAGTTATGTTTTGAGCCAAAGTGCCTCGTGATCGCTGAAGACACACGCAAATATGTGATTGAGGTGGCTCAGTGGTTCTGCTCGTGTGAATTCTTTGTTGATAAGTTCATTAATACCAAGGTTTCACCTATAGTGGAGGAGAGCATACAGTATGGCCATAGAAAAGACCCTAATCTACAATTCGATACAACACAGACTGATGATGGCCAAGGACTCATAAAAGAGGAGAAAGTACCCATATGTGAGCATCTGCTGGCAGTGTACCTCTTCACGTTGTACCCTATTAAGTTTGACGATTGTATACAATTGAAGAGTGTCACGCCGGACCAGTTTGTAACCCTGAACACGGGCCTGGTGTAGCATTTCTTGGTGGGAAATATTTTACTACAGTGCCCATATTGTTTAGTGAAACCGCCACACAGCCTGTAACACCATAAAATATTATATCTACACCGATCCATAAATGTAGTGGAGATCACGGAAACTTCCCGATTTGGCGGTTTCGCAGTGTTTATTTTCCAACGAGAATTAAAAAAAAAAGAGCGGAAAATCGAGAAAAACCGCTCAATCGTCGATTGCGAAGATTTGTCATTTGACCACAGAAGCCAGACCTCTCCACCACACCAAACGGCATACCGCCCTGTTAAGATCGGCTAGAGGGCATTGCCATTGTCACTAACGGCCCCACTTCATCCCACACGCCCGTTTGAGAAGCTGAAAACGGACATTTCCCTAGTGTTTTCTTACTTTGAACTCCCCCTACCGTCGTCCTCCACAGTCTAGCAATTAGCCGCTGTGACCAATAGACCAGGTATTTTCCAGAAAACAAAACCTGCCTGTTGACCTCCTAATAATACACAAAAGGTCAACTTGCTGTGCCGTTCTTTTTCCCCTTTCCTGGCTTTTGTGCTGCTTCTTAGCGTCCATTAGCTGTGTCTGAACCCTTACACACTTACCCACTCACCCACACACGCCCAATGAACCATGTCGGAAGGCTCCACCAGTAACTCGCCGGCCTTCTCGCCACCACAGTTTCAGCAAGCAATGTACCAACACATGCCTATGCAGGCGATGCAACACCTGCAATCAATGCCTCCTCAATTCTATCAACAGCAGTTCATGAACGGTTACCAAGTCCCTCCGGGGATGATTCCTACGATGATGCCCAACGGCATGATGATGTTTGTGCCGCAGACAATCATGCAGCCGGGGATGATGCCTATGATGTCCTCTCCACACATGTCACACCAACAATTGAGTAACGGTGGCTTGTCCCCGCACTTCCAACAGCAGCACGTACAGACACCACCACTACAGCATCAGCATGCGGCACCGTTACCGGTGAAGAAGACAGCGAAAAAGAAGTACAATTTCAATGCTCCTGCTTTCATTCCGGACGGTCTCAAGAAGAACCAACCTGCAGCTCCACAGCAAGACGAACAGCACAAGGAATCACACACGGAACTACACTCTGATTTAGTTGAGTCAACACAAAAACCTCATATACAAAAAAATCCTGAATTGAATGACCAGAATGAGAACGACCACGACTCAGAATCTAAGGCTGTGGAATCACGTTCTGTTTCAACTGCCTCCGCAACATCTACCAATGAGACTGCTCCATCCATGGCCCCTTCTACTCAATCATCAACATCTGCATCTACACCTTCATCCACATCTACTGCATCAATTCAGTCCATTGCAAACACAAACATCAATCTTGAGACTCCTGTAAATACGCCAAAGTCCAAGAAGAATGATAAAGCTGTGAAGACCTCTGAGGCTGTTGAACCGGACGTTGAAGTCTCATCGAAAAACCTCCAGTTCACTGTCAATGGATCCATTTCTTTACCATTGGTCTTTGGCTCTCTGAATGATGAGTTCATATCCAAACGAAGAGAATACATCGCATTGAGAGAGTCCAAAAAAATTGAACTTGAGAAAAAATCAAAAAGTACTCCTACTACTATCACTGCGACTACAACCACCCCTACTACAACACAGAATAACACAATGGAAGAAATTGAACCAACACTTGCATCCCCAATGACCTCACCACAACCAACTCGAACCAAACCGGCCATGTCCGGTTGGGCCGCAATGGCTCAACAAGCTGCCAAGAAGCATACACCAAAATCCATATCTGTATCACCAGTAACACCTATATCTACGAAAAGGGAGGAACGCCTCGTTCCATCCGTATCAAACGTCTTGGAACCATTGGGTATTGTAACTTTAAGATATATGTTTGATAAGAATTTCTTGAAGCAAGTTAATCAAGCAAAATTGCCAAAAATTGTTCCAAGAGGTTTGGTAAACACTGGTAACATCTGCTTTATGAGTTCTATCGTTCAAATGTTGCTTTATTGTCAGCCATTTTACAGAGCTTTAAACATTATTTCAACCAAAACAATACAATCATTAAATCGTGAGCATTGTCAGACACCATTGTTTGATGCACTTGTTGAGCTTTACAGCCAGTTCAACATCAAATTGAACGATGAGGAAGCAGAATTCGGAGACTCAGTGACACCAACCGAATTTTACAAAGCCATCTCCAAGAGTGAGAGATTCTCTCATTTACAATGGGGTCAACAAGAAGATGCTGAAGAATTCTTCGGATACTTACTGGATGGGTTACATGAAGAATTCACCGCATGTGTTAAACAATTGAACGACCATGATATTAAAAATTTGATGAACTCAACAACAGATGAGGTTAGAAGTATCATCAAGTCAAACCTCAGAAAATTCCAAGAAGGTGATTTCAACTCTTCAGAAACATCTGGAAGATCTGATTCAATGAATGAGGACGGCTGGCAAGAAGTTGGTTCAACCAGCAAAAAAACCGCCAAGAGGACTGTTGAGGTCAAACCATCTCCAATCAGACAGTTATTTGGTGGTCAATTCAGATCAGTCCTAACCATTCCGAAATCTAAAGATTCACAAAGTATCACACTTGATCCATTCCAGCAAATACAGTTGGACATCTCTGATGAATCAACAACGACTCTAGAAGATGCATTTGCTAAATTGTCAGAGATTGAAGAAATCCCATACAAGTCTACAGATGGATCAGATGTTTTAGCCAAGAAGCAAACTTTCATTGACAAATTCCCAGAAGTTTTGGTTGTCCATCTCAAGAGATTCTCTTTTGTCAACAATAGAAGAATTGAAAAATTGAGGAAAAAGATCGCATACTCACATGATTTAAACATACCCAGCGAATGTATCTCTTCAAGTACCAAAAAATTCTTATCAGGTGACATTAAATATAAATTAACTGGTGTCGTTTATCATCATGGTATGAGTTCAGATGGTGGTCATTATACCGTTGACACGTTAAGAGGTGATGAAAATAAGTGGATCAGAATTGATGACGTTAGCATTACAAGTTTGACATTGGAAGAAGTACTAAACGGCGAGAATGACGACGTCAAAACGGCATACATCTTGATGTACCAAAAGGTATAGAAAGCAGTGGTTTCTTTTTTGTTGTTATATGAATTTATATAATTGGAGTTTGGCATTTGAACGCACCATCTGTGTGTTTTTTCTTTCCCTTTCTTGGTGATTTCGTGTACTTTGTATAGATAATGATAATGATGGAATATTATAATTAATAATTCTACACATGATTGGTGGGAATCGGTTTGTATTGAATCAGTAGAATAAGGGCAAACGCCAATGTATATAGTTGGAAGTGAATACGGTGTTTTGTTTTCTTTTGACGGCAGTTTATAAACCCTTGTAAATGCAGTGCTCTCCTTCCCCATCCCAACGTAAATGAAAAAAAGATCTTTCCCAAAACTCCCAAATGTGTATATTAGTACATGTACCATTTCAAAGGTACGTCGTATAAGATAGAACCTTTCAAACCCCAAATGAAACTGAACTGAAAAAAAAAATGAATAAAAAAGGAAAGCAATCAAAGTCAATAGCATTATAAAAAAGTGTTGTTTGTTCTCTTTTCACGGTTTTGGTAACGAACTAAGAAACTGTTCATAACTTTCTGAATTCATTCAAGACCGGGTATATAGCCTCAAAAGCCTGGTAGATCTCCTCTCTTTGTTTGGCACCTGTCAAGACGATCTTACCAGAGACAAAAATCAACAAAACAATTTTAGGCTTAACCATTCTGTAGATCAAACCTGGGAACAATTCCGGCTCATAGGATGAGAAGGGACCGTGACTGAATGCCAAACCTTCCAATCTGATTGGGAACTTAACATCACAGGAACCAACAATGTTCTGGATCTTGAAGTCAGTAAATTTGGCATTGAAACCGAGTTTCTGAATGATTCTTGCATACTTTCTAGATGCCAACTTGGAATCATCCTCAGATTTGGCACCCGTCACAACCATCTTACCAGAGGCAAAGATAAGTGCTGTGGTCTTGGGTTCTCTAATACGCATGATAACAGCAGCAAAACGCTTTGGGTTGTACTCGGCGTTTCTGGCATGCAGTGCAATGGTCTTGAGGTCCAAACGGCAATCCAAGTTAACCGTAGCGACGATATTCTGGAGAGTTGGAACGAGACCGGAGGTGGTCGCATCCTCTCGTTCTCCTTCAGCACTAGGCTCCTGGATCTCCTGTTTGACGTCGCTCAGGTCCTGTACTGCGGTTGGGTACCCAAAGGAGCTCGATGAGGTGAACAGTTTGGCGTCTTCGACGGTCTGTGGCGCCTTGAATGTGTTCATCGTGCCTTGTATGTGTATATATGTGTGTATAGGGTAAACTTCACAAAAGAAGAACAAGCAAATGACTCCTCTGTGTCAGTTTTTTTGTCTGAATGTGTGTATGGGTTGGCAAATTACTATGAGGAAACTGTGACTGCTGTGCTGCTGTGCTGATTTTGTTTCCTTTAATTTGCGCCCCTGAAAGGTTCGGTTGTATGACTGTGGAGTGGCCCCTGGCTTAGCTTTGGGCTGTGCGCAACATCTCTGAAAAGTGCGAGATGCGCTGCTTAAATAGTTTTTTGTGTGGTACGGCCACATTGCTAGATATGTATATTTTTCCTAATTCGGCCATTAGTGCTATATCTATGGGAGAGAAGTCTTGGGGGTCCGGTGGCCATCAGAAGTGTGTTAGTAGTAGCTCAAACAAATTGTAGCAGTTGTAGGGAATCATGCAAAACATATCACTCAACTTAGCCACCAATCTCAGTCTCTTTAATGGGCCTTTCTATCACCTGTAATTTTTCCAAAATAGGCAATAATCGCGTCAACGTCTAAAGATCTTGAACAGCAGAGGCCATAAGCGGCAATGAGCATTGGAAGACCTCATTAAACCACTTGTGGCCAGGAATAGAGAGAAAACGGAAAAGAATGTCACAGAGAAACACACAAGGTATGTTCAGGTCAAAGTGTGTGGGAAGCGCGGCTAAACTACCCCATAGAGCCCAATAGCACTAAGTACTAACTCTCGGTACAGTCCTTCAGCAGAAGTACAATGACTATCAGCAGACGCTAACAGAGATCGCTGAGAAGATGAGAGAGCTTCAGCGAGACGAGGAAGAGCATGGCATTGTCATCAACACACTAAAGCAGGCTCCACCTGAGAGACGGTGTTTCCGTATGGTTGGTGGTGCGCTGGTAGAAAAGACAGCTGGAGAGACAGTTCCTGTTCTGGAAGTCAAGATAAAGAACATTGATCAGACTGTTAAGCAGTTGGCGACTGAGCATAAACGTCTCTTTGAAGAGTTTGAGAAGTGGAAGAAGGATAACAAAATCCAAATTATAAAGCAGTAATAGAGGCTTGGAGCATTTGCATGTGTTAAGGCATCGTTAGTAGTACTACATATCTTAGCATCTAAATTCTTTTTTATTCACCAATTAAGATCATTTCTCTTTCTTGGCCTCTTCTTTTGAATCTTTACCATAAATGAAAGCCATAAGGAACACGAACCAGCCGATAAAGACAACAATAGCAGATGTGATATAAACCCATGAGTTTGTGATTTCCCATGATCTTGGATACTCGTCGTTGGCCAAGTGTCTGATAGAGAGGATCACTTTCTCATCAACGTAGCTTAGGCCTGAGCGTTTGTAGTCGGTATGGAACGAAAACATACCGTGTCTATCCGGTAATGGGAAAACGGCTTGATAGAAAGCAGTGTTCTCGCTGGAAGACAGCAAAGTCATATTCAAGCGATGATATGGATCCAATAGCTTGACATCCAATTGAATGTCGTCAGCAAAATATGGAATCCACTCGGCACCATTCCACTCCTGGAACCCAATTGTAACTTGAACATCGTCTTTAACCTTGTATTGACGATCATCATAAGAAGTGCCATCAACATGAGAATGGGTGATCGAGGTAGCTTTGATGACATTTTTTAGTTGGAAACACCATTTGGAGACATCACTTGCAAAGTCAGCATTCTTGTCATAGAATTTGTTAGACAATGCCTTACCATCACCAAGCCAAATAACACGGGCATTATTCAAACCTTGCAACCCAACAGAGAGGAAAGCCTGTTTACCAATTGCCCAAGTTGGAGTAGTGTCGTCTTCTTTCGAGCTTTTGGTAAATGCGGTAGTTGAAGCCTGGACCAGTGGAACAAGCAATGGGTTATTGGCAAGCAAAGCAGCAGATCCCTGGTAAGTCAATTGCTTAGTAGTTGACAAAACAACGTCGTTGACCAGACTGTCACCTTCAATGGCAAGGACATTGTGTTCCTCAGAACCGAGCTCTTTGTCAAATGCGAAGTGATCAATAATTGTATGTTGTTTTGGAGATGGGTAGATGCCCAATTGGTTGGTGAAAGTTCTCACAGCCTCAGAAACACCCTCAGGAGAGGTAATTGCAAAGACATCACCACCATCATTGAAGAACTCCAATAAACTGGCACCAGTGATGTCATGACACAACGTGCGCTGCTTGGCTGGGAGCACAATAACGTTCTGGAACAGTCTATCGCCGTTCTGGAATAGCGAGGCCTCGCTACTGGACTCTGTAACAGAGACGTCGAGACCCAATCTTTCAAGCTGTTGAAGCCATGTGCTGTAGTCGCCGATGTTGGAGAGCTTCGGGTCATAAACAACAAGCGTCTTCCCCGACACAGCAGAAGCAGCAAGAGACACACAGCTCAGTACCGTTAGCACCAATGATGCAACAGAGAGCACTCTCATTTCGCTTTAGATGCCTTTTTGTATTTATGATTAGTGTCTTTGGTGTCTTTGGTTGGACACGTCGCGGTTAAGCTGTTTTTGGCATTGGAAGACGAAGATGGTACGCGCACTACCGCACGGGCCCGTAGTTCTAATGGTTAAGAGACCAAATACAAGTATATTAAAGTGGTTTTCTACAATAAATGGTTTGTGTGTATATTTATTTCATATATGAGAGGGGGTTTTAGAAAACTTTTTTAATTTGGTGGGGAAGTCTATTAGACCTGTAGCTTAGTAAAGGAATTAAAATAGTGCAACTGATTGTGCCCTTTAATCGTAAAAATAACTGATCTAATGGATAATCTAAATATTAGCAGTTAAGTATGTTTGATCATGTGGATACATTACTCAAAGATCATACAGGGAACACTGGTGGTGGCTTGGAATAATTTATTATTGTGGGGTATATGTTCTTTGGTGTTCGGGTGTATGCATATGGTGTCCTGATGTTTCACCGCAAAGAGCACTATCTGTGGTAGCACCACAAATACTGTTACTCAGAAAAGTAGAAATTTCATTGAGCCTGACGGTTATCGTTAAGCAGTACGTAAGTTTCGAGTTCATTTGGTGGCTGTGCCTCTCTCCTTGATTTGCTGAACCTGTATCAGCATCGTGCGCGCAGCCGTTGATAAAAACGTTTGAAATCAGTACTAAGCGCTCATTCGCAACACCTTTACTTAGCTTGGTGCCACATATCAAAGGTTCAAAAGAATGACATCTGACGAAGCACCAATTGAACTATCTCCATCAGACATTGCTGATACTTTGAAGCAGTTGAATGAAGGCGAGAAGACGGCTGATAAGTTAGAGAAGATGCTCGACGACCTTGAAGCTAAGATGGATGCCATCCTTGAGGCTGCTGGACAGACTCAGGAAGAAAGTAAAACAACGAACGAGAGTCAATGAGTTCTAAAAAGGGGGCACATATAAGTTGGAATCATAATCATGTATATCATCTATATGCAAACATAAATTAAAAATGAAGAGTGCTCCATCTTTCACTGGGGCAGTACCCATACTGGTTCGTTACTCTCAACGAATGGATTTAATGGTCTTCTTGGGTTGAGAATTGCACCATCAGGAATACCAAGATCGACTTTGACTGGGAGGCCATCGTCTAACCACCATTTATGTTTATCAGAACTTGGTGGAGGTAACCCGTGACCGGTTATACCATTATGAAACTTCATGGCTTGTTGAAGAAATCCGCCGGTACGTTCTAATTCCATTTTCCTTTTTTCATAGAGTTCTTTAGTCAATCTGTTTTTCAGTGGTTCATCGATCACAGTAACAAGTGCATCAAATGTAGCATATACTGGTCTATGATCCGAAAAAACAATGTCACCAGCAGAGTTATAACTCAACTGTTGTAAAGAGTCACCACGACTTAGAATGCGATCAGTCCAAGCAGGTATACGAAGTTTTTCTGAAGTGTCATAGTCTTTGGTACCTTTATCGAACTTGTAAGTTGGAGGGAACTTGATTTCCATTTCATTATAATATGGAAAAGATTCACCTGCAATCATTTGAGTGCTCAATTGATCTCTCTCGAACAATGCACCTAATTCCTCATCTTTGATTGCACAACGAACATCTTCATTACCCATATTGATTCTATAATTAAAATCACCAAGCCAAAAGACAGAATCGTGATCTTTGATTTTTCGACTTCGTTGAAACAACATACTCCTTGAAATGGTCTTATAATCACTTTGTCTCTGGTCAACGTTCTCCAAACCAGCCGCCAGATGTGCAGCAATGAAACAGAACCTTGTGGATGAATACAAGAAACTGACACCAACACCACCCTTATTGGCAGAGATACCACCAAGACCGGTTTTTTTAACCGTAGTTTCCAATTCTTTGATTTCACTTAGCTGATCATCCTTAACGAAGAACAATAATACTATACCACCCAACTGATTTGAAGTCACTAATGAATATTTGGCTCGAAGACCCAATGTTTTCTTCAGCTTATGCTCCCAAGATTTTTGCTTTTTATCATCAGTGACAAGCATTTTACTCGCAGTTAACTCGACAACTTCTTCTAATGCAATTACCGCAATATCGTAGATCTCATTGTCATGTGGATATATCCAAGGGGTCATATCCAAGTCATCAGCAGTTTCGCCATTGACATTGAAAGTACCGGTAAAGATTCTGATGGTTCTTGATGATGAATATTCTTGTTTTCTTTTTGTCAATTCGGATGAGATGTAGTCATGAATTGGATCATGCATTTCAACCATATTTTTAGAAATGCCTTCAAATGCTTTTTTACCTTTTCTCCTCAGTGACTTTTCATAGATATTCAGTAACACGGTATTGTTTTCTTCCCATAGAAAATCATGTTTCAATATCAGATCTTGAGACAATATAGTACCAATCTCTGTGAAAAACATTTCCATAACTCCCTTACTGATGATCTTTTCAATCATACCTGGTTTTTCCATAGAATTTAGAGTATTGATTCTGAAGACGCCAAGTTGTTTACCAATGTATACTTTTTTCTTCATGTCATAACAAAAAGCACCAATATCAGATAGAAGAGGAGTCACTAAGTAAGTCAGTTTATGTGGAGAATTCTTCAGTTGATCTCTTGACATATCGACATCAATCGTTGGTATACCTCTTTTTTTGAGCAATTGTTTGAATTTTGTGTTTAGTTCGGATTCCACAGTATTCGATTTGAGACCATTTATCACATAAACGGGCCCCAGATGGGCACTAATGTTCTCAAAATGTTTATCAAACACGACTTCACTGAACTGCCTGCTCTTAGTAAATACGATCTTTTTATTTGAAAGAAAAGGGTTCTCTGTTTCGTAATATAAGGGTACATTTCCCCTTATCTGAGTGTAAGAGAAGTAATAGCTCTTATTGTAAAAGAGAATCTCGCTCTCAACGAAGTTGGAAACGTGGCCATCATCATCAGCACCTGTGAGTCCAAATGGTCCCGATGATTTGGCACACGAGATTCTTGATATAACGGTGATTAAGGACTCTTCCCCGGCTATTGAAACGTTTGCCGTCTTGGCAAATCCCCTAATAAGGAAGGTCAACAGCTCTGATGCATCAAGATGTGCCCTCTCATTCTCCATAATTCTACCACGGAAACTCAGCAGCTCCTGCATCATGAAGTGGTTCCACATGAACTTCTTGTTGTATGTGTAATACATCTGGTCGTAGTCTCTGGAGCCCATGCTTCGTGCCTGGAGTACGCTGGTAAGGTCAAAGTCTCGCGAGTAGTAGAACCCTGCAGTGAAAAGCTTTCGGATCTTTGAGCACGGATGTTGGTCATCATACTTCTCACTGTGAGACTGTGACTTGAACCTGTTAGCAACAAGCGTATCGAAGTCAGGTGACGATAGACAGTAAAACTCGACATCTTTCACCTTGTACACGAGCTGCGCGGGCTTGGGTGAGCACACTTGGACCTGGTCGGTGATGACACAGAGGAAGACGTAGTCTTTCACACACAGTGCACCAACAAGCCCATGGAACAGCTGAGTTGTGATCTCCTCGTAGCCGCCGAAGCTAGCCGCCGAAGCTGGTTGGTAATGGATAAGACACTGAGGCTGAGCAGGCGATTGATGAGGCAGCGCTTGTAAAGAGAGAGCGTAGTCGTTTGAGACCAGGATAAACGACCGCGGAGACTGGCGGAGAAAGATCCTCATTGGACTTTACGCTGGTGGCTGTGGTCTCTTCGCTGAGGTGGGGGTGGTGATGGTCGGAGAAGAGGAGTGAGACGGAGAGGTAAACAGTAAACAACTGGATCATCTTCCCCGCGAATTGGGCTTCGCCTTCCACCAACACATACTGTCACATAATGGCACCACCGGTAACAACGAAATCGCACCAGCACTTGTGGATATGTCAAAGGACGTGCATGATTGAGTGGCATACAATCTACACAATGACCACTGGTTGAGATGCCACTACTGGAGCTCCAAGACCGGAGTATCAGTAGCGTCCTTCCGGTACCCAGAGCCCAAAGATACGGTGTGTGGGTTTGTACAAGGGTTAGTGGTGACACGGGACAGGTGGTTCCTATTGCTGGTTGACATTCACTTTCGTATTCCAATGGTACATTACTATACTTTGTAGCGAACGGCTGCTCTTACATCTGAATCCGAACGAAGCCCTTGTCTTCTACCACCATCGGCGTGCGCTAGAGATCGCCATTAGCTAGTTCTGTAACCTTCAAATGAACAATGCTGGCGTACACGTTCACTTCAGCATCAAATTGTTATTGTAGGAAACAAGTCTGTTAGTGTGGCTTACCAGTCTAACATCCCCAGACACCGAACCGACTTCGAAGGACGAAACCAAAGACCAATGTAATCAGACGAAGAGACCCCTTAGTTAATGGTTATGAAGCCCTCGGGAGGCTGATAGCGCGGGCTCTCGAGGTAGCTGTGAATGCCGGGTGACAACGGAGTATAACTATTATTACCGCTTGGTGTTTGTACATAGAGAGCTTTACGTTGTCTTTCACTGTAAGAAGAAAAGACACAAAAAAGTCATTGTCTGCATTGCACATACGGGACCCTAAACCGAGAGAGATTTTTCAATTGGCTTTTCTGAAAGACCCCAAGCAGCTGGTACTTGTTATCTTCTACCCTAGTACTGCCCTACAATAATAGAGAAGACGACTTGATCCAGCTGCCAGATTTGCCTCGCAATGACGCTGACAAATCCCCGTGAAGAGCTGTGCATGGCCTGTCGGTTAGGAGACGTTGAGGGCGTTAGAACTCTCATAGCAGAAACGGGCGTTGATGTAAGCAAGTTTCAAATCTTTATTGCTTCTGGAACAGATCAACAACTAACGTCCTCATGAAATAGGTCAATTGCGTCGATAGCTTCGACTGTACACCATTGTACTTGGCATCTCTGTGTGGGCATGAGCCTCTTGTTAAGCTCCTGCTCCAGTACGGCGCCATCTGTGATGCTGACAAGTACGAAGGTGCCCGTTGTATCTATGGTGCACTCACAGACTCAATCAGAAACATCCTCATTTCTTATGACATATCGAAAGCTGTTGACACCGATATACCATTTGCAGCATATATCCGTTCACTCTTAGGCGGTACGGATCTTCTTACAGAAGATGTTGTGTTACAGCTGGGCAACTCCCGCAAGAAGGAAGATAATGGCCTATCTTTGAGGCTACATAAGTTCATGTTGTCAGCACGTTCCCCATACTTTGCTGGCAAGCTTACTAACGAGTGGAAAGACAATACATTGATTACACCACTGTCTAATGAGTCTGATGATCCACAAGCATTCCGTGTTGCATTACAGTACCTGTATTTGGTGCATGATCCTCAGATGTTCGAAAAGACTGATAAAGAAGCCATGCTTAAATACGCAAAAAAGATCGAATTAACAGATTTGGTATCCGGATTGGAGTCTTTTATGAGCACTGAGGGTACATTGGCGAGATTGAAGCTGATCAATGAAATTCGAGTCAATGTTTTCCGAACAGCTAGAAAGGATTTCAAAACTTTTGTTGAAGAAAACATCATTGGAGAGAAGTTAACCCTATTTCAAGGTGAATCTATCTCCGACGAGCAAATTCTGAAATTCAAGAACTCAAAGGCATTCCCAGATATCATCTTAGCTGTGGAAGAGAAGCTCGAGATTGAAGTACTTCCAGGCGAAGACCCAGTTCCAGAGAGAGATTGGCCAACGACTACAACTTATTACCCTGCTCACCGTTCTATATTGATCAGAGATGAATATTTCAAGGTGATGTTTACATCTGAGTTCTCAGAGGCAAAGGAGTTTGAATTTGATGAGAACCTGGACATTGTTGACAAATCAACTGCTATACCGGTTATAAATTTGCCTGTGGCCTCCTCGGATGTTGCCGAAATAGTCATCAAGTTCCTATACTATGATAGTACAGATATACCATTAGAGCTTGCATATGATGTTCTATATGCTGGTGAACTCCTATTGAATGATCGTTTGAAAAATCTCGCATCAGTGAGATTGACTGCTTCAAAGACTCCTCCACCAGATCATAATTTCTTTGATATCCTACGAGCAGCTTGGGAAACCCGTGTTGACCGACTAGAGCAACATGTTGCTCGTGCAATTGCTGATAACTTGGACGACTTTATTAAAGATCCAGAATTTGCCTCAGTTGTTTTGGAATCATCAGAAAGAATTAATGCTCGTCAAGCAACTGATACGATTGAGCTCATCGATGACATCAGATTTTATTTGGCCAAGAAGTGGGACATGGATTTTGAAGGGTTATTCCCGCAAGAAGAAGTGGAAGACATTGAGTCAAGCCCAGGATTCAATTCATATCAAATGGACATTGACAAGATTGACAGCTTACTTGCAGATCTTAATTTGGAAGCTTAGATGACCTTGGTTTCGAGATTTTCCATCAAGATATGCTCAAGATTACCCTCATACGATTGATGAGAGCTCAGAGGTGAGCTTTAAAATTAGAACATGGGTTTGTTAGTAAATTTGTTTCGAGTATCTTCAAGTAGCAGATGCGCGGAAATAAGCGGGACAGACCAGCATAGAGGAAGATTTCAGCTAAGAACAGGCAAATAGAACTACATAGTATTTAGTTACACAAATCAATGGAACATGGTTATTATAGGCAGATCAATACATTCTCTTGTGGTTGTGTTCATTGACGAATTTTGTATGCTTGGTGGAAATGCAAGGCCATATCTCTCAAAGATCAAAATAGCAAGATTAGAAGTGAAAGTTTTCGTTTTAGTGCAAAAAAAGTTTAGTTAGCCTTCTTCTTGTTGGTCTTCTTGATGTGGTCTGGCAACCAGGACTCGTCAATTACCTTGGAACCGGAGGCAGAAGCGGATGGGGTAGAGACCTTTTGAACATTAGCTGTCTTACCGGCGGTCTTGAAGTACTGAACTCCAAAGTTGGTGTAGAAGAAGTAACCACCAACGGACAAGGTAGCAAGGAGCAAGAACTCAAGCACGAGCAACTCAGGAGCGAAGAAAGAGACTGGCTTCTCGGAAACCATAGCCAAAGTGGACTGAGCACCAAGCATAGCCAAAGTAGAGCCCTTAACAACGTAAATACCCGGATTCAAGACATAGTTAAAAGGTGGAAGCATAACACCGAGATTCTGAGTAAAGATTCTGGACTCACCTGCTGGGATCGAGATTGGACCGACTTTGGAATCAGTGATGTTGGCGACGAGCTGACCGTTAGTTGGGTTGGCGAAGTTACCACCAACACCAACGATACTGACGTCCTCATCCTCATTGTTCACAAAGGTGTAATTAAGGGTAATCTCCTCACCGGAGTAGATCTCAAGGACGGAGCCAGGGTGGCCAACAATAGAGTAAGAGATGTCATACTTGAATGGCTGTGGCTCCATGGTCTCTGGGTCGACGTACTCACCCTTAAGAGCCTCTTGTGGGTTGGCGAGGTCAATTTGGGCACTGACGAGAGAGGCAAGGCCAAAAACGGCTGCTGTGAGTGAGAACTTCATCTTTGTGGGGTAGAGATTGGTGGGCTTCAGTAGAGATATATCGCCGAGTCCACTATAACTTCCACGTCGACAACTTGATCAACTTTTCGCGAAAACTCGATTGTGGCAGTCGCTTACATAAGCGATGGCCATCACTCACCTACTAGATATATACCGATAAGATGTCGTCAATTGCATTGTAAAGCCGACTAACAGGTCCCAATTTCGTATTTACCTGGACCAAGAAGACGGATGTATCTGTCAGTATCTGGGACCTCGGCATCGAGGTGCCCAATGGCAATCACAGTTCCTGGGTAGTGTCTTAGCAGCTCTTTACACTGCTCCACAGCAGCGTCATCCATGACCGAAAGTGCTTCGTCAAGGATGACGAGATCTGGGTTTTTGACCAGAGCACGGATGAAGAGAATGAGTTTCTGATCTGAAATGCTCAAGTCGCGGAACTTGGTGTTGCGTTTGTCCTCCAACATAAACTCACGGAGGTAGACGTTTATGCGGTCCACTTGTTCTGGTGTGAGATTGGTTGGTGGGATCATTGATCCCACTATGTAGCCCGTTGATATTGTTTGGTAAACGGTATGATGACCTGGGTAAATGCTATGTAGCTCTGGAGAAGTGAAACCGATGTTCTCGTTAATGTCGAAGAAGCTCTGGACACCAGTTCTACGAGGCTTCCCATTCATCAAGATCTTTGAGTTCCATGATTGTGGATGCTCAGCTGTAATTAAGGACACAAGTGTTGATTTTCCCGTACCATTGTCACCTCTGAGGTGCCATCTATCACCATATCTAACCTTCCACTCCAAGTCCTGTAATACTGGTTGACCTTTGTAAGATACAGATACTTTCTTCATTTCTAGTAATAAGACAGATGGGTCGATTTCTTTAGTAGAGAACACTTTTTTCATGTTCTTGATACTCTCAGCTTGTGATTCTAGTAGTTTCAAATGGTAATCATGATTTTCTGCTTTCAATTTCTCGAGTTCACCAGCAAGCTCTCGTTTCTTGCCAGCATCAACAATTCCTTGCTCGTCGACAATGGCAACGTGTGTGATCCATGACGGCAATTGGTCCTGGAAACGAAGACCAAGAATGACATGCGGCTTTGGTGGAACATGTTCAAGTACGTCTTCGACGGTTTTTGTTGCAGTTGGGTCCAATCCTAAGAAAGGATCATCAATGATCAGAACTTTGGGTTCTCTGACGAGTGCTCTGGCTAAACGGGCACGTCTTGTCTGTCCATTGGATAAGCCCAGCGCCCATCTATCCTCCAGACCTTCCAATTTGAACTTTTTGAAGGCCTCAGCAACAAGCTCATAGTTAATGTTTCTGTGGTTATTTACGTTGCCAATGACAAACTTGCGTGTTGTCTCATCAAACTCGTCTTTGAAATACTCGTAACGGGCAGCGAGGTGCGCAGTTGGGATTGCCCCTTTAAATTCCAAGAATTGAATTGCCTCAGTTGGCCATATCTCTTTGTTCAAGAAAGGGTAACTTCTCGATAATGGTGGATCAGCGTAGTACTGTGAGGAGAGAGCTTTCAAGAATTGTGTCTTAGAAGGCCCCACAACGGCCCATCTTTCAGTGTCCTTGATCGATAACGAAATCGGATTCTGGAACACCGTGGGAGAGCCTTTCACTGAAGAGGCTCGACGGAAAACAGCATCTTTCAGTTCAATCAGAGTCCTCGACATTGCTGCTACTGGATATCTTTGCGGTTCTGTTGGAGGAGAAATGGGTGAAATGTGGAGGTCTTGGGGATTCGCGTTAAAAGCCTCCATTGAGCCTCGAAGATCTAAACTCCATCTTCCTTTTAGACCAAACGACTACATCGTAGGCACAACTCTCATACACACACGTCTACATCAACTTTTAAACACACATATCAGTCATGAGAGTCATTTCTGACCAACAAATCCAGGCCCTTCTTGGGAATCTAGGGGCTGAGGGCATCAAGCGTTACCAACGCATAATGTCCGCTGCCCTCGAGAAGTACACCGAAGACCCCTCCATCATTCCCGAGCGTATTGTGGTCAATAGACCAGACATCGATTGTGTGCACTTGTTCATGCCCACGTTTTCCGAGAAAGTCGGTATAAAAACGCTCGGTGGTTCTAAAGAAGGGTTTAAAGGTGCAGTCATGATTATGGACAAAGGCAACGGTGAGATACAAGGTGTGTTGAATGCTAAAACACTGACTGCATTCAGAACTGCACTGGCATCCACAATTCCCTTGATGAAGTATTTCGATGTCAGCAAGAAAGATCAGTGCATGACTGTGTATGGCTGTGGTCTTCAAGCTTATTGGCACGTCAAGCTCACTTTAACTTTGTTCCCGGAGAATTTCACCACAGTACAATTTGTCGTCAGAGCTATTACTGATAAAGCTGAGGACACAATAAATGCCATTGCCCATGAGTTTGGTGATATTGCCGATAGAGAGATGCTTTGGGAGCTTGTTGTTGCTGATGAGGATGAGCTGGATATTGGCAAGTCTGACGTTATCTACGGCTGCATCCCTTCCACTACACCATCCATTCATCTTAAAGACTTGAGCAAGGACCACCAAACTTTCATCTCCATTATCGGGTCATACAAACCGCACATGTTCGAAGTCGACGATGACATTGTGCAAGAGGCCATGAAGAATGGTAAGATCATTGTGGATTCATTTGAACACACACTAGGAGAGGCGGGTGAGTTGATCAAGAATAAAGTCAAACCAGAAAACTGCGTTGAACTTGGACAACTAGGCTCTTTGACAACAAAGGAAATCAATGGAAACGCTAAACTAGTCCTTGTGAAACTGGTTGGTCACGCTCTCATGGACATCTGTGTTGGTGAGGAAATCTTGAAGCAGTGCACTAGTGAGAAGGTTGGTTCTGTTGTTGAGTTTTAACTCCAATTGAGTTCAGTTCTCCCAGAAAGCCACACAAATAGACAACCAGAATAATAATTCTACCCTTTATATACCTGTATTCTGAGAAGCCACATGAAATTGTTAATACAAGACTAAAGCGACCCCATAGATTAAACAGCTCTAATGTCGTCAGGCCCGCGAAGTGAAAACAAAACCCGTGGAGCAGCAGCCTTTGTTTACATCCACGTCACCAATTCAAACTGGACTCCATAAGATAATCGGCAAAGATGGTGAGTTATCAATGAAGAATTCTCCTGGTTGAAACTCAATCTTTAGTTATACTAACGATCCACTTACCTAGTCTACAAATCTTTACTCTTTCTCCGAGGAAACAGGTACAAAGCTTCGCAAGTTCCGTTTTGCCAGTGCTAGAAGCGATAACGTTCAAGCTCTTGTGTGTAAGTAAATTATATTCCGAGGAGATAACACTGTTGGTGTTGCAAAAGACATCGTGACAGATGCGAGAGTCGCCATAATTGCCCACCCGCAATCGGAAAAGCCTATCTTATCTCAGAATGTGTCAACTAACGGATAAAACCCACAGATGAAATTGACAAGACGACATATGAAATTCGTGAGGATTCTAGCATTGAAGAATCTCCAGTGACATCGATTGACGAGTTAGTTGAAGAGCTGCCAGATAACAGTCCACGTTATGTTGTATTATCTTATCCATTGACCTTGAAAGATGGACGCAAATCTTCTCCATTAGTGATGTTGTATTGGCTCCCACCAACTAGCCAACAGTCTCTCCGAATGCTTTATGCAGCAGCCGTTGAGATGTTTAGAGACAAGGCAGGTGTTTCCAAGTATGTTCTCTCTGAAACTCTTATACAGACCGTTTACTGACATCATAAACAGATTAATCGAAGTCACTGAAGAAGAGGACTTTGAAGATATTGAGGAAAAGGTGTTGTGATCTCTCACAATGTATATTACTACATTATTTCAATTCTTACAACTTATTAGAGAATACACCCTAAACTCTTTATATATTGATCCAAGATCATCCCTTCAAGTGGTTGAAATACCCTTTGGTTATATAGCCCTGGCGCTATGTTGCCCTAAGTCTGTACCTCGTGACTGTGACTGTGGCTGCCCTAAAAAGATGACAGAAAGGAAAACACCCGTACACCTTTAGAAAAGTGCAGGCGCGAAACAGGCGAGGTTGGAGCCTTGGACAAAAAAGTGAAAAATCTCCTGCTTAGCACACCCTTACGCTATTAGAACAGTTTGATCATCACCGAAAAAGACATTCAAAATGGGTAGACTTCATTCCAAGGTACGTGGTCGCACTCCATAAAAGCAGCTCAGAGAGTGCTTGGGAATGGCCTTAATATGACTTAGGGTTGAGTCGGTTTTGTTTTGTTCAGTTTCCTGGAAGAAAACTTTTACTCTTGTTATTAGCGATGAAACTGAAGAGATGGTCTCCTTCAAATGACAGCGTGGCTCATATGGGTTGCTTATAGTTCGTGATTGGACCAGCATCACACTTGCTCCGTTGTCTAAAGGATTTTGAGCGTCTCTCGGTAATTGTCGTTAATACAAGAAATATCTTCCGATCCCCCTGGAAAGGGAGGAAAAGGATCTGGATTAACATTGCTGCTCAATACCAGTTTGTTTTGAACTTTCACAAACCTCCCGTGAATACTGGCACATTTGTCCTGTGGTAACAACATCTGATGTGTTAACTGCTAGTTGACGAATGTGTTGGTATCCACACAACCACCATGTTTAACATGAAAAGGGGAATGGGATGAGTTTCTGATCAATCGTTTTGTCTTCACTAAATAGACCTGACTGTCTATTCACCCTCTGTTGCGGCAATGGGGACACTGATGGTAGTCTATTTTTGCATGAAACATTACGGATCACCAAACTGCCTATTCTCTGTGGTTGTCAATTGCTTTCACTTAATACGTGGAACGCATATACTAACAAAGGTTATTACAGGGTAAAGGTATCTCCTCTTCTGCTATTCCATACTCCAGAAACGCTCCAGCTTGGTTCAAGCTTTCTTCTGACGCTGTTGTTGAGCAGATCATCAAGTACGCCAGAAAGGGTTTGACTCCATCCCAGATTGGTGTTTTGCTCAGAGATGCTCACGGTGTCTCCCAGGCCAAGGTCGTCACTGGTAACAAGATTCTCAGAATCTTGAAGTCCAACGGTTTGGCTCCAGAGATCCCAGAGGACTTGTACTTCTTGATCAAGAAGGCTGTCTCCGTCAGAAAGCACTTGGAGAGAAACAGAAAGGACAAGGACTCCAAGTTCAGACTCATTTTGATCGAGTCTAGAATTCACAGATTGGCTAGATACTACAGATCCGTCGCTGTCTTGCCACCAAACTGGAAGTTCGAGTCTGCTACTGCCTCTGCTTTGGTCAACTAAGCGGTTGTTTGTATACATATATTGTTGAAATATTTGGCATGCTTTTCATTTCTAATGGGTTTTCTTATGTAAGAAAGAAGAAAAAGGTTTATTAAAATGGTTTTATTTGTTTTTGTGAATCTGAAGATTACCTGTAAGCCTGTTTTACAATATAAGCCGTGGACTTTCAAAGCTTTAGTGTAGAGTTATATCTATTCATCGTCATCCGCTTTTGGTTCTTGCACATTGAACCTCTCATCTTGTAGCCTGAAAGCCAGGATTGCAAAGCTTTTCGTGTCCTTTGGAATCTTTTCTTGCTCGTTGGTAATGTCTTTGAACCCTGAACCGTATATATCACTCATATCCTTAGGAATACCTATAACCATCTCTGTTGCTTTAGGGATCGTCTTACCCTTAGCTACCGTGCTCTGCATCTTTGGCTCGTCATCTGATTCGTCAGAGTCAAGTCCTCCGTATGTTGGCATAGGAATAGGAATGTCTTCATCTTCGGGATCGCTTGACGGCGTGTAGTTGAACTCGTGAACTCCACCAACCTGCTGGATAACAGAGATGAGCTCCTTCTTAATGTCCGCATATCGTGGCGTCTCTGTGCCCAGCGTAACAATAAACGTCTGTTGTTTGCGCTTCAGCTGAAGACTCAGCGACGTCTTTGACTGTTCTGTGTGTTAGTTTTGTGTCTTCCACCAGGTGCACTCCGGTTAGCATACCATTTTCGTTGTGTTGCTGCCAGTTGTTACTGACTTTGTTCTCTCGTCTTTGATTGTTTGATCTTTTCAGAGGCCGCGCCCACACTACTCACCAACCAAGACAGCAGAACAGAGACACGAAATGCCTACGCATTTCAGAGGCCTAGCGGCACACAGACGTGGTGTGCTGTGTCTTTACAGGACGTTGTTGAGACATACAACGAACTTGCCCAGTCTTAACAGCACTCTTGGGGAAGGAGTCATGACCATTAAAGAGAGCATTAGAGCTAGGTTCAAGAGACAAAAACCACAGATGTCACCATTTAAGGTACGATTGGCCCTTGAAGAGGGCTATGAGATCGAACAGAAGCTTAGAGGATTGTTTCGGGAGTATGACGATGCCATTTTTCGAGAAGTGGTATCGCAAGTTTCTGTTACGCCAAAGCAAAGACCCAAGAGAGACCCTAGAAGGATCAACAGGTTTGGTCAACCCATAAAGAGAGACTGGTCTAACAACCAGGACTTGGAGAAACAACAGATCCAGAACTACATTAACCGATATGTGAGAATGAAACAGCATAGAGGCGAACTGCCGAGAGTCATTGACCCGCAGATGCTGGAACACATTGTTAAACCAGAAGCATTACACCATAGAGCCATGATGGACTACTACACTGCTAAAAGGAAGACCGAACGAGGCGCTTATAAGGTACATATAACCAAGAGCAATCACATATCTTTCCTCAGGGGTCCTTGGAGACAGTCGAGGAGTGTATCTCCAATGATCTTGAGGCTTGTTAGACAAGAACTAGAGTTCTTCAATTATAGTCATTATTGGGCCACGAATAGATGGTTATATGATAGTGAATTGCAATGGGAACGAAGTATTGGATACATTGACGATGAGCCATGGGGTCATGGTATCGTTCAAGATTTGAAGAGGCTAAGTATAAAGCTGGATGCCACAAAGACTTACTATAGAGACTACGCTAAACGGAAGTTACCATCTCTGTTACACAGTAAGCAATTGAAGAGTGATAGAATACATGAAAGGTTTAAACAAAGGTTCACTGCACTGACTAACGAGATGGATAATATAACACCTTTCGAGGATCTATTGGGTAAAGAGACGATGAGACAGTTGGTTCACAAGCATAAATTTAGAACATAAGGTCGTCGAGAAGGAGGTGTGTATATGTATGCAGTCTTATATATTCAGTACGTACCCATCAATGGCTTTACTCTGATCTTGTAGGAACTCGTATCTACCGTCGTCCATTGTATCAGCCTCGTCACCACTGAGGTCCCCATTTGTCTGACCAATTGGTGGCATGGGTGTCTCTTGAGGACTCTTTTCAACAATCTTAATATCTTCAAGCATCTTTCCCATGCTCTCCATTACGTCTTGATCTTTGTGTTTCTTCTCCAGTGACAACGAGTCTAATTGGCGCACAATATCCATAATTGAAGTTTGCTGGCCATCGGCGAACTTCTTGTTATAGTCGTCCAGAACCTCTTCTAGTAGCGTTGTATTTGTCTCGTATTGGCGCATCTTGTCTGACCCATACGACTCAACAGTAACATCTTTACGTGCAAACAAAGCCTCTGAGCTCAACTGTGTCAGAAAGAACTCAGAGCATTGGTAATGGCGTTTAGAACAGAAAGACGTTAGATATGAATATGGTCTCAAATGAGCATTTGTGGAAGAGTCGATCCTGGCTTGATGTTGCTGACACAATGGATAGCCACAGTATCTGTTGATGTTTCTCTCTTCAACAATCTCTTTATACAGCGATTGCGTCAAGAACCTTGAGCTAAACTTGAGGAAGAATCGGTCGCAGATGTCCTCTGACAGTACTTCAACAAGTACCAGAGACAAACGATTTGCCTCACTTGGTGTTAAATTCCCTGGGTGAGAAAAGGGCAGCAGTTCGGGCTTGAATGTGTCGATTGTGGTGACCTTCATCGTGCCGTTTGTGGATGGTCTGTGTACTCTATATTGTGGTGGTATGTGTGGACGGCCAAAAGTGTTGATCTTTGAAAATAGATAACACCAACTACCACCAACGTGGACGGGGACAAAAGCAAGAAAGAGGCTCCCTCCACCAAGAAAAAAATAGAAGATACCACAGTATGAGACCCCGCTCACGTGGTCTTTCACTGGCCCAGCCAAACAATGGCCACTCCACGTCGTACAATCTGTTCCGTCTGCTATTGAAAGAGCTCGCTCTGGAGAACACCGAAAAGCCACAACAGAGAGCCTTGATCCCATCGACGGAGTCGTGGGAACAGATACGTAACATGGCACGACTACCGTACCACCTGGAAATGTTCATGGCCTTTGGTCTTCTGTCGTGCCTGAACTCTTTCCTCAAGTTGGCAGTTATACTACCACTGAAGCTTGTGCTGGACGGTGTGCTGCTGATATGGGCAATGAGAGATGCACTGATCAATAGACGCCAGGGCCTGACACGCTGTCTCCAGATAGTCAGCTTCCAGAACTTGATATTTGCATCTCTTATAATAATTGCCATCTTCTCTTCTAACGCTGACACCTCCAAGATTTATCACACCATAAGAGCACAGTCATCGATTAAGTTATATGTGATGTTTGGTGTCCTAGAAGTGACAGACAAACTTCTATCAACAGTGGGACAAGATCTGCTGAACTACTGTTTTGCACAAGATCCTTTGATGCTGGTACAAAATCTACAGTACAGGGCTATTGCACGCTCTTTAGTCTTTTATCTGTTATCAGTGCTCTATCTAACCACACATACCACTATTCTGATATACCAAACAATTGCATTGAACGTCGCTGCGAACTCGTACTCAAACTCCTTGGTGACACTGCTTTTATCAAATCAGTTTGCGGAGATCAAAGGCTCGGTTTTCAAGAGGATAGATAGAGAAGGCCTGTTCCAGATGAGCTGTGCTGATATTGTGGAAAGATTCCAACTGTTCATCATGCTTTTGATCATCTCTTTAAGAAACATGGTTCAAATAGGCACTGATATCTCGAATTCAAGTCTTTTGCCCAACTCGACACTGAAGAGTATGAATAAGTGGTTTGGCTTTTTGTTAGGTCCAACTGCTATTGTCATTGGCAGTGAACTGCTGGTTGACTGGGTCAAGCATTCATATGTGACGAAATTCAACAAGATAAGACCCAGTATATACAGGAAGTATCTCAACATCTTGTCATCGGACGTCATTGACAACTTCAGATCGAAAGTCTCGGGCAACGATAACGGTAACGTTCAGCAGAGAATTGGTTTACCATTACCAGCCCTATTTGTGCTATTTATTGTGATGTCACGTGACTGTATTAAGTGGCTATTCGTTGATGATAAAGGTGTGTTAATACCGACAAACGCCGTAATTGGCGTCATTTCATACGTTCTGCTGATATTGATTCAGCTGATCCTCGAGCTGGGTCTGCTCAAATGCTCTACTTTCCTATTGAGAAAGACCAATCCGTGTACTTCTCCACAGAAGTACATGTTCCCACCATCAGCAACACCGCTAACACCATCACAACCTCCGAGAACCCCAGCAATCACGCCCAAGATCGAACACACTGAGTCATACCCAGATGAAGACCAAAGTCAGCACGACTATGTGGCAGGTATGGTCTCCGGTGGACTTGGTGCCATCGACGATGAAGCAAGACGAAAGATGTACGACACAACAGAGACGATGCCCCCGAATCTCAACGAGCAGCGCACTTTAAAGGACAAGAAAAGCGAGCTCGAGTCTGTTGTCCGCTACAGAATGTCCTCGAAGCAGATATGGTAACACTTCTATACCAGTTGTACGGAATTAAGCCAAACCCCCTCTATGTAGAAGTTATAGAGACGGTAGGCCACATCGCTTTCTCCGCCTATCTCCGTGCTTGATGGTGCCACAATTCGCGTGCGCGCACCCAATGAAAATTTTGGGATTGACAACCCTTTACTGGGTCGTGAAGTGATTCAAAACTATACACGTTAAAGGAGGAGTAGACGTTTAACGAGTGTTATTTGTACTCAGATATACACGAGATGGCCTCTACACTGTCTAAGTCCAGGTTCTTCTTCATGCGCAACGCGTCCGTGTTGAACACGGTGAAGGCGTCGTCGCTAAAGAACTTCACATTGGCTTCTTCAGAGCTTGCGCTGGCGGGCAGATCGTCGATGTTATCAAATTTGACTACAAAGAAGTTCATCCCAGCACAGTTTATGAGATCGCCACTGCTCTCCAAACGCTCACTGGTCACATCTGCCGTCTTGAGGGCGGAGGCACCTGCCGTGTCTATTAAAGCCCCAGAGGTCATGACAACAGAGGCTAAAACCAAAACAAAAGCCAGAAAAAGAACAATGATCAACTCATCAAATGCAGTTGGTTATTGGCTTATAGGAACTTCGGGGCTTGTGTTTGGTATTGTCGTTCTTGGTGGTCTTACACGTCTCACGGAATCTGGGCTCTCCATCACAGAATGGAAACCTGTGACAGGTGCCATCCCTCCTATGAACCAACAAGAGTGGGAAGAGGAGTTCTCCAAATATAAGGAGTCACCTGAGTTCAAACTCCTCAATTCGCATATCACACTTGATGAGTTTAAATTTATCTTCTTCATGGAATGGGCTCATAGACTGTGGGGTAGAACAATTGGCCTTGTGATGCTTGGGCCAGCTGCCTATTTCGCTTTGACTAGAAAGACATCAGCAAGAGTCAACTCAAGACTAGTGATCTTAACACTGTTACTCGGTCTTCAAGGTGCTATTGGTTGGTGGATGGTCAGATCAGGTCTTGATGAGGAACAGTTAGAAGAGAGAAGATCTAAACCAACTGTATCACAGTATAGACTCACAACCCACTTGGGAGCTGCTTTTATCCTGTACATGGGTATGATCTGGACCGGTATGGAAATCTTAAGAGAAAACAGATGGATCAAAGATCCTAAGAAATCACTTGAACTGTTCCAACAATTGGATAATCCGGCTTTGAGACCTTTGAGAAGAATCTCTCTTGGTTTATGTGCCTTGACTTTCTTAACCGCGATGTCTGGCGGCCTTGTTGCAGGTTTGGATGCCGGATTGATCTACAACACTTTCCCACATATGGGTGATGAAATAGTACCATCTAGAAGAGAGTTATTTGATGACAATTTTGCAAGAAAAGAGGATAAATCTGATAAATTCTGGAGAAATATGTTGGAGAATCCTACCACAGTACAACTGAATCATAGAATCTTGGCCACCACCACTTTCTTCACAGTGTTAGCTGTTCACATGTACGGACTTAAGATGAAACACATTGTTCCAAAGACAGCTAACAAAGCATTACACGGTATGATGGGCTTTGTCTCTTTGCAAGTAACATTGGGTATCTTCACATTACTTTATTTGGTTCCAATCCCATTAGCATCAGCTCACCAAGCTGGAGCACTTGCACTTTTAACCTCATCTTTAGTTTTTGCATCTAGATTGAGAAAACCAAGAACGGCCATTAGAGTTTTGACAAGTGGATTATATGCTCAGCAGTTGAAAACTGCAAAGCAGAATGGTTCCAAGATTCTAAGTGAGGTTAGCAAACTTACCAAATGAATAAAGAGGCGAGAAAGACACAAAGAGAAGATTGAACTTACGACTATTTAAGACCACACTTGTACATATTTACACACATTGTTGATCATGTATACCGCACAGCTTTCCAAGTTCCATTTTATATATACATAAATAACGTGCAGAGGGATCACGCAATAACTTTCCAACCAATTTCTGACTCTCAGAATATATTTTAATGACCATGCAAACATGACCTTATTTCAACGTAGACAAATTTAACGTTTTTGTTATGAGATGATGAGTGTCATAGACATTGACAGGCTGTAGTTGAGTTTCAATACTTGGACGATTTAACAAGCATTCAAGAAGCTGACTCGAAGAACACCATGGAATCGATTCAAATCTTATCCTTCTGCCATTATAATCACACACAGATCCGTCAATTCCTAATCTAAGTACACCACATTCTGCCAAACACTCCAACAATGGACAATCTTCGTAGAGATGGCCATCTGTAGAGCCACAAAAGAGACAAGACGTTTGTTGGCGTTTGACCTCTTGGTAATGATCAGTCTGCTCTCCTACCAAGGTATCTGTAAATGAAATATTCCTACTATCGTCATGTTGTTTGTTATCGTGTTCATACTCATCATAGTTCTCACCTTCACCGTAAGTGCTGTGCAACTGGGCATCTCGGAATTCCACCGCGTTGGAGACAACAACCTCAGCAACGCGTCGTATCACATCGAGCGTACAAGCACCGTATGGAGTGGATACAACTCCATCCTCTCCGATACATATTTTGTCTCTGTCCAATCTTTGCAAGAGCATTTGATCGAGCCCAGGTAGACAATTGATTAGCATTCCCACCATGTGAGTGAGAGATCCGATACCTGGCCAATGTCGCAGTGCCTCTTGCAACTTTCTCATTTGGGTTTGGCAGAAAACTTCGGGCTGATCTATAGTCGCTAGCCTCTTCAATGCCTTCTCAACTTTCCTAATGGTATTTCTCGGGTTGATATCCTGTGGTACACTAGAATACCTATGACTGGCCTTCCGTGATGCCTTTTCGAACTGACACCAGAAATCGTCTGTGGCACACTCGAAGCACCCAGAACACCAAGAACTCAAGTGTGGATGTGAAAAGCTTTTGATAACTGGGTGAAAGTGCTTCACATGACTGTCATATATGAATTGGGTGAGCAACTTTTCGCACTGCTCAAACGTGCCGTTGTGGCGCAGCTGGACGTGGACTTTGACTTGGTCATAGTAATTGCGACACTGCTGCCTGCTGGCGAACCGTGGAGGTATTGTCGGCGCACTATAGGGAGCCAGGTAAAACCGTTGGTCTCTATTGTAACTAACTGTTGGGAGACTCATCTTTATATGTTCAATTGGACACAAAGATCACTCGTAGCGTGGAATACGGGACAAAAAGAGACGGAATGTGGTTCACTGGCGATGAGCTTCCCCATGAAGGTTACGGTGCACTGGTTAACCCGGACACCTCAGGCGCACTGTGCATCGTCAAAAAACACTCACAGAGACAAACAGAGGCCAAACCACAGAGATTGTAAGGTATACTACAATAAACCAGGCAAAATGCTTTTCCTTTCCTTTTTCAAAACACTTGTGGAACGTGAGGTATGTGATCATGTGAATTACCCGGAGCAAAACGTGCCAAATGGTGTGCTTCGGGCGATGTTCCAAGAGCTTGTAGACTAACCCAACTGCAGATTACCGTGGAGGTGAGTGTTGACATTAACTTGACATGAAAGCGGCTTTGATGTAAAGTTGAATTATTAGTTACTGTACGGAATACTAACGATCACCACTGCACAGTTGAAGAATGGAGTTGAAATCAAAGGAACACTAAAGACTGCCGATCAATATTTCAATCTGAAGCTGGATAACGTCAGTGTTGTTAACGAGTCTCAATTTCCACATCTAAGTTCAGTTAAGAGTATATTTATTAGAGGCTCCACAGTGAGATACGTACACATCAGCAAGAATGACGTTGATACCAACCTGCTCCAGGATGCTGCCAGAAGAGGTGAGTAAAGACTGCTGAACGATTTCCAGAGGCCCAGAGGAAATACTAACTTGTAATCTATAACAGAGGCCATGGCCACGTCCGGCAAGCCAATCGCCGGTAGATGAGTGTTTTAGTAATGGAGAACTCTGTATTAATGAACGTTGTACTGGTAATGTGTTGTAGCTGTTGGTATCCATTGAGTAGCTATTGAGTATCTATGTTTGCATATAGGTATACATATATTATATATGTGTACGGCGATAAGATGACACAGTGTACTTAGCAGCATGCTTGGAAAGATAAGAACAAAGACTGCATGTTTAATAGTTACAAGTTATTACCGGTCTATTAAGATTGTCACGTGACAAACACTGACAGGTACCGGTCTGTCCGCGCCCAAAATTCACTTGCTGTAATGGCCTTCTAGTGGGATCGTTTGCGTGTTTAGCGCCTGTTGTGCGCCGTTCCGTTTCAGATCGAGGTGTCCTGGTTCGACTCCCGCGGAGGGCATATCCCACTGCGAGTATTCCGGTTGCGGATATACCCGGCAATGAGCCGCTGCACCGCCAAAGGGGAGTAATCCAGCATGGCACAGCGCGCCGTAGGAGGGCGGTCAGGATGGCACATCTCTGGCTAAGGAACGGTTGCCTTCGGGTAGCAGGTGAGACCATATTTTTTGCTCCTTGTATTGTGCCTGGCCTCCACTTGTCCCGATTGAAGAGTTGTACAATATCACCACTGTTCGCGGGTCCCCAGACTCTTCCATATAAGTGAAAAATTGAGAGCCCTCGTTTGTGTCATTCCCTCAAAATTATAGAGCCTATGACACGTTCAAAGCCAGAAAGACCCACAGAGCCGTCACGACAGAGGTTCTCTCTCTACCGCATTGCAGATGGCCTTGTCAATCCGCAGAACCTCCATGCGAGCTCCGCGGACGACTACCTTGCGAGGATCTCGAAGCGGCCTGTTGCAGTTCGACAGCGTGATAACGACTTCCAGTTGCCAGATTCTGATTTGCTGAGGGCCGTGCACTACTACGTGGCCAACGAATACCCTGACCACCATGGTCTCTTTGACGAGAGTGCCCTGCTGGCATTTGGGTACCTCATTGATTACTGGGTCGAGGAAGAGCTACAACACGGTACTCATCTACAGTATGCGCAAATGGAGGGAACAGATGAAGCACTAGAGAAACGAAGACGGGCCCGTAATGCTGCACACGAAAGACACATGGTTACAAGACAGCAAAAAGGCCTCATTGACCAACGTGACTTGGATCGTAAGCGTACTTTGTCAGAGAGTGACCCTGACAGTGATCTCGACAATCACGCTAATGGTATTGGGGGATCAAGTACACACCAGGCAGATACCGATATCAAATTCACTGAAAGTACACCCATTGTAGCTAAAGTCAAACAATCGAAATCAATGCTGGCTTACAAAAAGAGAAAACAGCAGAGTGCACAAACTCAAGAAGAATCTCTCACTCACTGACCCACAATATATCAACTACTTGCATACAACACTTGACGACAAATGAACTAATAATTGATGCCTATAACACAGATGTGTAAATTTTCCTTTTGTCCTTTTGTGGACCTAACAGTATAACTTGAGCGATAAATGCTAAAGACAATCAAATCAAAACGACAGTTCTTTGCCAGTATGTGTCAAGAACTTTCCTGAATCTTCCAATGTTAAGTTTTCAATTATTTTCAATTCTTTTTCCACACCATCATTCAAAGCTAGCCTATCTTTGGACACTTTGACGACGAAATCTGCATTTGGTTTGAAATTTGGTTTCATGCTAACATCATCATTACCTTGATCTTTCAATTTGGTGTTAATCATTCCTGGATGGTAACAAACAACTGTGAACTTTTCTTTTGACAATTCAAAACTGAGGCCTTTACACATCATGTTCAAAGCAGCCTTAGAGACACAATATGGAGCACATGGGTAAGCACCAGCTAGGTACGACGGATAATCATTGACTGATCCTAATACACTTGATTTGAAAATGACTTTTCTGACATTACTTTTCATCATGAAAGGTTTGATAACCTTCAGAGTTTCAATGGGCCCTAAAGTGTTAATTTTAAAGAATATCTCGAATTCTTCTGGAGATGAATCCAAGACACCGTGCTTAGCATTGTTCATTGCAGCATTGGCAATGAAGACATCAATCGCCCATTGTAGTTTTTCCAACTCCGTAGCCAACTTGATCAGTGAGTCCACGTCGTTGTAATCGAGTCTTAGTATGACCAAGTTGGGATTTTTAGTTACTTGAAGCTCAGGAATGTCTTCAAGACGACGACATGTGGCAATGACCTTATTCTCTGGGGAAAGAAGTAACTGTCTGACGGCTTCCCTGCCGAGTCCTCTATTGGCACCTGTGATGAAAAAGGTTGGCATCTCACACAAGATCAAACATATACTGTAGAGGTAACTTCCAGAGCACTACGGTAAGAATTAATAGGGGCTAAAGGAAGCGCACTCACATATCTATATAAGCGAACAGCTACCTAATAGCTTGATAGGGACCCGCAAACATGGTTGCTCTCGAGCAGATCGCTAGTCCCTGGGCTTTGAACAGTGCTCGATTACATCATATTTCACAGTCTTATATACTCTTCTCGATGAAAAGGAAAGGATACTTTTGGATATAGAACAAGATCACGAACAGCACACCTGAGAGCTCCTTTACTTTTTCCTACGTATTTATACATTTTTATTTATACGGGTTGTTACCCAATGTTTTCCTACTCAGCTTACATAAGCGATGAGTCGTGCGCATAGCATGTTCTATGCCTTTAACAAATTTTTCAGTTTGTAGTGTAGGCATCAACAATGAATGGCACAAAAATCTACTTGATTTGCAAGGTTTGGACTGACAACATGGGCAGAAAGAACTACAGAGGCAAGAACAAGAAGCAAGGTAACAAACCCGTGAGGGATGACCGTGATGGCCCAAACGCTAATGGCTGGCACGACATTGTCAAAGAGAACGAGAAATGGGAGAAGTATTACAAAGATCAGAAGCTGATGAGTGATGACGAGTTTGAAGAGTTCAAAAAAGCATGTCAATCACCATTACCACTCACTTTCAGAATCACTGGCTCTAGAAAACATGCGTCAGAAATCCTCGATCTGTTTAAAGAAAAGCATCTGCAGTATTTGACGGACCTTAAGCTTGAAGATAACACTTCAATTCCAGCCCCAAAGCCATTGGAGTTCTACCCTAATGAGCTGGGATGGCAAATTGAGGTTGCCAAGAGTGTTATGAGAAAGAACGAGAACTTTTCAAAGACCCAGAGATTCCTTGTTATCGAGACTGATGTTGGTAATATCTCTAGACAAGAGGCAGTCTCTATGATTCCACCGCTTTTACTAGATGTTCAGTCTCATCACAAAGTTCTCGACATGTGTGCCGCTCCAGGCTCCAAAACTGCTCAATTGATCGAAGCATTACATGCTGACACCGAGTCTCCATCTGGTTTCGTTGTTGCCAACGACTCTGACTACAAGAGAGCCCATATGCTTGTTCATCAAATCAAGAGATTGAACTCTCCAAACATGATTGTTGTTAATCATGATGCTCAGTTGTTCCCAAAGACAAGACTTGGCGGATCATTTGTCAAATTTGATAGAGTCTTATGTGACGTTCCATGTTCTGGTGATGGTACGATGAGAAAGAACGTTCAAATTTGGACTAAATGGCAATTGGGTGATGGTTTAGGTTTGAACCCATTGCAATATAAGATCTTGCAGAGAGGTATTGATTTGCTGGCTGATGGTGGTAGATTGGTGTACTCAACATGTTCTTTGAACCCAATCGAGAATGAGGCTGTTGTTGCCCACGCTTTAAGACAGAACAAGAACCTTAGATTAGTGAAGGCTAAATTGCCAGGTTTGAAGTCTACCCCAGGTCTGAAACAGTGGACGGTCATTGGTAAAGATGGCGAAGAGAAGCAAAGAGGCACTGAAGGTTATTATGACGGTTTCTTTGCTCCAAATGAAGAGGAATTGAAGTTTATGAATTTGGAGGATTGTATTAGAGTCTATCCACACATGCAAAATACTGGTGGTTTCTTCATCACCGTTCTCGAAAAGGTTAACACCGATGAGACCCCTGAGCAGCCAAAGAAAAAGGCTAAGGTTGATGAGACAACTCCAGTTGTTGAAGAGTCCATCAAGTCCGAAGAAGTGGAAGAAAAGAAGAAAGATGTCAAGCCAAAGAAGGAAAAATTGTCCAGCTATGCTAATGATGGTAATGAACCATTTGTATTTTTGGAGAAAGACCATGAAGAACTGGTCAAGTGCTGGGACTTCTACGGTATCAACAAGGATGACAGTTTCATCACTGAATCCTGTTTCGTCAGAAACGGTACTGGTGAACCAGCAAGAATCATTTATTTGTCAAACCCAACGGTGAAGCAGTATTTGACTGAAAACGAAGAGAAATTGAAAATTGCACACTCTGGTGTTAAATTCTTCCACTCCCAAAGAACGGATTTAAAGTGTAAATGGAGAATCCAAAGTGAATGTTTACCAATGGTCAAGAGTAAATTGAGCAAAGACAGACTTTTGGAAGTTAGCATGTCATTCTTTGAGAAATTGCTAAAAGAGGCCTTCCCTAAATATACCGATTTGGAAAAATCAGAACCGGAGATCTATGCTATTGTTAGCAAGATGGAATCTGGCTGTGCTTTCATCACCATCAAGAGAGAAGGTGATTTGGAAGAGCTGTTGTTCCCAATTTGGGTCGGTACTAAATGCTTGAACTTAATGCTGAGTAAGAAAGAAACTTATGAGGTGTTGTACAGAGTGTTTGGCATCGAGACAGATGCATCTGCCGAGTACAAACAAGGACCAACGTTGGACAAGTCTACTGCCAAAATAGGCGAGGACAAGGCTGAGCAAGAGGAAGAGGCCAGCGAAACCCCAGTCGTTGCCTCAGAGTAAGACGTTTAGATCTTGGGTGTTTGCATATGGTCATGACTTTAACTGTATAATAGAATGAGAAATCGTTAAAACTACTACTGTATTGCACGCAAGAAAAGATTAAATAAATACCAAACAGACCCTTAAAGCCCTTCATCTAGCCAGTAGATCTAGGAGCTTTGAAGAAATAGAAATGCAATTAAAGAGCCACCAAGTCGCCAGAGTGTTAGTCAACGTAAGCTTCTCATAGCGACCCCATAAGGCTCTTCTCTCTAATGTCTTTCAGCATGTTGTCCGATTTCTGCTCGTTCTTCTCCAGCAGCAGGCTCTTCAAGCAGGCGTTCTCGGTCTCGAGCTGGTTGATTCTATCGTTGTAAACACTAACCCGTTCACTCAGTAGTCTAACCTGTCTCTCCATATCCATCTCTCTCTGTTTTTTCTTGTTTCTGAAGCGTGCAGAGGCAGCTGTATTTCTCTTCTTCTTGTCTTGCTCAGGATCCGTGCGTGACTCTGCCGAAGGCGACTTCTTCTGCTTCTTGACAGCCGGCTGGGCCTCCACCTCTGGCTGCACTACCACTGGCGTGCTGAACATCTGCTGGAGGGACTCCGGCAGTACCAGCAGTTCGTTCATCTGCTGCTGGTACTGGCTCTGGAGCTCGAGCTTGATTTGCGGCTCGGACTGGAACTGGTCGAAGTCGAAGAAAGCAGCATCGGCAAAGTGCGCCAGATCCGTTGTGTCTGGAGACACTGCAGTCGCAGGCGAGAGGTCGTTGAGGTGCTCCATCTTGCTCTGTGTGGTGTGGTGCTGTGGTGGGGTACTGTGGCGTCCTGGGCAGGTCGGTAGTGGGTAGCGGAAACGGCAGGCTTGGTTTTTTTTGTATGGGAGCAAGTAAAGCTGCCCAGGTCACTTGGGCCTTTTGCGCTTCTGCAGCTCTGACTAATTGATTCGGAGTCGGCCGGGGCACGGAGTCCCCGTGGGATTTTTTTATTTTTCATTATTGATTTAGAAAAGAAAAATATATAAAAAAGAAAAATAAACATCTGTGCGGTGGTGCTGGGCAAACGCGACGCGACCGTCAGATAACATAGACTGTGGGAGGTGAACAGCCCATCACAGTCAGAGATGGGGGAGGCTAAAGAGCAGGTAATGGATACAACAGACTCAGACTCCGTGACAGCTGTGGACTACTTGTCGTCCCAGATGGACCTGGAGAGAGAGGCACGCGCACTAATGCCATGGGACCCCAAGAAATGTACTTACATGATGGGCCCGACTAGACAACAATTGTATGCTTGTCTGGACTGCTACCACAGAACAAAGACGATGAGTGGTATTTGCTACTCGTGTTCGATCCAATGCCATGCAGAACACAACCTTGTGGAGCTGTTCACGAAGAGAAACTTCACCTGTGATTGTGGTACGGAAAGGATCAAGTATCCATGCTCGTTAAGACACAAGGTTGAGGATGACATCGCCTCGAGTTCCAACATATACAATGACAACTTCAAAGGCCAGTTCTGTGATTGTAACAGAGACTACAACCCAATTGAGGAGACAGGGAACATGCTCCAATGCATCTTGGGTGATGTCTGTACAGAAGACTGGTTCCACGACTACTGCATCATGGGTTTACCGAAGCTCGACTCACCGAAGAAGGAGAATGAAGGTGTTAACTTGTTGGACACACTGGGTGAGCCTGGTTTGGATGCCCAGTCTTTGAACGATGTGAAGAAAGAAGAGAAAGAGGTGAAACTGGAAGGAAAGAATGAAGTGAATGATAACGATAACGATGATGATGACGACGACGATGAAGAATCTGCTATCGATGGGTTCCCAAGACTTGACAGCTTTGAGTGTTTCATTTGCTGGAAATGCGTGCGTAAGCATCGGGAATTTTTTGACAAGATCAGGGGAAATAGTACGATTATAGCCGATACCGTGCAGAGAATTGAAGCATCGACAATTGAAGAGAGAGATATCAAGATCAAAGAACAGCAAGCCTTCTCTAATGCCACCAAAAAGCGTAAAATTGATTATGACTATTCTGTCTTCTTAAAGCTAAATCATGAGAAGCACTTCAGTGATCTGTTCAATGCATCACAAGATGACACGGTCATCACCAAATTTCTAAAAGAGTTCTCCTATCTAATGAAAGACGACCCAATCTATGAACCACCGGCTGATGAAGATGATGACAACTCATCTATCTATGATTTGGGTGCTAGGGCTATAAACTCCTTGCCACGTGAGCAAGCCATCACTGGGGTTGCTGCTTATGAAGATATCAAGTCCAAGCTAAAAGATTTCTTCAAACCATTTGCAGAGGATGGCAAGATTGTTAAGCAAGAAGATATTGAGTCCTTTTTCAAGCACTTGAAAGAGACAAAAGACAAAAATTGAAAGTAACGGCACCTACGATGATGATTTTGTATAAAACTTCATTTGCATCGTGTCATTATGTTTTCTTCTGTGACATCCTATAGAATCACTCGTAGTCTTTGAATAACTCATCAATCATCTTATAAACGTCAACATGTAGAATTTCATCTTTGAAGATCAATGAGCCTTTTTTGAAAATTTCGGGCTCTTCGTTATAATTGATACCGAATTCTTTCCACAAAATCTCATTTTTATCAGAACTTAGCGTTCCAGCGAGCTTTTGCTCGGCATCTCTTGTTGTCATGCCTCCTTTTAGCACCAGCGTCCAAAATGCTGTATTGTATAAGTTGTTTATATGTGTATCAACGTATCTCCAACAAACGTAGTCCTTCACTATCTGTAAAGTTGGATAAACAACGGCTCTCCCATCAAACGTCGGGAGATGCTTCATATCCAATGCTCTGTCTGGGAAGAATTTCGGCCAAAGCTGTACATAGTTGGCTGTGTATGTTGAGACAAAAGTGGAAACGAGTTTGCCCTCTCTTCTATTGAACAGATCGGTCTGTGGTCTCAGTACAAATGAGTATTCATCAGACTCCCCATACGCCATTATCACGTCTTTGAATTGTCTCTTGATGTTCAAGGCAGCAGCATTCGCAAGCTTGAGTGCCCTAATGTCGTTTGGCTTCTGAAACTCATAGTGCTCTGTGAAGCGATGGAAGCCACGGCCGTCTAAACGAATCACAATGAACGTTTGCGGAAGCAGTATGTTATCATGCTCAAACTGTTTCACGTACTCGAAGCGAGACTTTGCCATTTTCTCAAGTATTTGTTTTTGCCTATACTGGTGTTCTACGACGTTGTAATGGTGTGCGTAACAATTTCTTTTGTTTCCGCTTTGTTAGCGACGTGCCCGCAACCGATGAGCTCACCCTCGGAAACCGCAGCTGCTATTACACCCTCGGAACTGATCTCCCTCTTTAAAAAAATTTTGTCGCACAGATGTACTAAAGCACAGTTAATGAGGCCCAGATAGAGCTACAACCGCCCAGATAAGCGCCCTGTCATACACTGAGCTACTCAAAGAAGTGAACAATGGGTGCCCAGTTTAGAACGGCGCAGTTCAAAACGCTCGAACGTGAGCAGCGTTTTCAAAATCCGCCCAAGGACAAGTCCGCATATCCACTTCTGGAGGAAGCTGTCAAACCACACGTTGGCTCATTTAATGCACTTACAGAAGGCCCAGGTGGTGGTCTGCTCAACCTTGGTGTCAAGGATATTGGTTATAAGACCGTTTTCGACTCCAACGACCCAAACCGTCTCGGTAACAAGCTGAAAATCAGAGTTGAATCCGTCCAGCTCGCAAGACCAGCTGTTCCACAGAATGACAAACTCAGTTTGGATAGAAAGACATGGCCATCAGAGACTAGAGAGAGAATGGTGTCTTACAGAGGTAAGCTCCTCTTGAAAGTAGCTTGGTCTGTCAATGATGGTGAAGAAGTTTCTGAGATCAAAGACGCTGGTCAGGTTCCTATCATGATTAAGTCCAATAGATGTCATTTGGAGAAGCTCTCCCCAGAGGAGCTCGTCCAACACAAGGAGGAATCCGATGAGCTTGGTGGATACTTTGTCGTAAACGGTATTGAGAAACTTATTCGTATGCTGATTGTTCAACGTCGTAACCATCCAATGGCTATCATTCGTCCTTCCTTTACAAACAGAGGAGCCTCATATTCTCAGTTTGGTATTCAAATCAGATCTGTCAGACCAGATCAGACATCACAGACAAACGTTCTTCATTACTTGAACGATGGTAATGTAACTTTCAGATTCTCTTGGAGAAAAAACGAGTACTTGGTTCCTGTCATGATGATCCTCAAGGCCTTGATCGAGACAAGTGATCGTGAGATCTTTGATGGTATAGTCGGTTCTGATACTGATAACTCCTTCTTGACTGATCGTCTTGAGTTGTTGCTGAGATCTTACAAGTCTTACAGATGTCATTCCAACCAAGAAACTTTGGCCTACCTGGGTGACAAGTTTAGAGTTGTGTTTGGTGCTACTCCAGATGTCTCCGATGTTGAGGTTGGTAAGGAAGTGCTGAGACGTATTGTTCTTGTCCACTTAGAAGACAACAGGGACAAATTCAGAATGCTGTTGTTTATGATCAGAAAGCTCTACACATTGGTTGCCGGTGACTGTTCTCCAGACAATCCAGATGCCACACAGCATCAAGAAGTGCTTCTTGGTGGTTTCCTCTACGGTATGATCATCAAAGAAAAGATCGACGAGTACTTGACAAATATCAAGGCTCAGATCCAGTCTGACTTAAACAGAAATATCGCTGTGAATTTCAATGACCGTAAGTACATGTCAAGAGTCTTCAACAGAGTTGCTGATAACATTGGTAACAAGCTGCAATACTTCCTGTCGACTGGTAACTTGGTGTCACAATCTGGTCTTGATTTGCAGCAGGTTTCCGGTTATACGGTTGTTGCTGAAAAGATTAACTTCTACCGTTTTATCTCGCATTTCAGAATGGTGCATAGAGGTTCTTTCTTTGCCCAATTGAAGACCACTACTGTCAGAAAATTGCTTCCAGAATCTTGGGGTTTCCTCTGTCCTGTTCACACACCTGATGGTTCTCCATGTGGTCTGTTAAACCATTTCGCTCACAAGTGTGCCATCTCCACAGAGGAATCTGATGTGTCTAATGTCCCAACTGTTTTATCTGCCCTTGGTGTCTCTCCAGCCCACACTTCTGCGGCTGGACCAAATGTCTGCTGTGTTCAATTGGATGGTAGAATTGTTGGTTGGACCACACATAATCAGGCTAAGATTGTTGCTGACACTTTGAGATTCTGGAAGGTTGAAGGTGGTCATAACCTTCCATTGGACTTGGAAGTTGGTTACGTTCCTCCATCTACAAAGGGTCAGTACCCGGGTCTTTTCATCTTCGGTGGTCGCTCTAGAATGATGCGTCCAGTTCGTTATTTGCCGTTGGACAAGGAGGATATTGTTGGTCCATTCGAGCAAGTTTACATGAATGTTGCCGTTACTCCAGAGGAGATCCAAAGCAATGTCCACACACACGTTGAGTTCACACCAACTAACATCTTGTCCATTTTGGCTAACCTGACTCCATTTTCTGACTTTAATCAATCTCCAAGAAATATGTACCAGTGTCAAATGGGTAAACAAACTATGGGTACCCCAGGTGTTGCTCTTGTTCACAGATCAGATAATAAGTTGTACAGACTGCAATCTGGTCAAACTCCAATTGTTAAGGCCAATTTATACGATGACTACGGTATGGATAACTTCCCTAACGGTACTAATGCCGTTGTTGCAGTTATCTCTTACACTGGTTACGATATGGATGATGCTATGATTATCAACAAGTCTGCCGATGAGAGAGGCTTCGGTTACGGTACTGTTTACAAGGTTGAAAAGGTTGACTTCTCCCAGAACAGACGTCGTGGTGACCCAGTTACTCAACACATTGGTTTCGGTCCAGATGACTGGCCAAAGGAATGGAGAAGCATCCTAGATACTGATGGTTTGCCAATGATTGGTTCCAGAGTCGAAGAAGGTGACCCAATTTGTGCTTATTACGATGAGACCATTGGTAAGACTAAGGTGAAGACTTACCACTCCTCAGAAGGTGCCTTCATTGAAGAAGTGAAGTTGCTTGGTGATGATTCTGGTGATCAAGAATTCCAGAACTTGACTATAAAGTATAGGGTCACTCGTGCTCCATTGATTGGTGACAAGTTCTCTTCCAGACACGGACAGAAAGGTGTCTGTTCCAGAAAGTGGCCACAGGTTGATATGCCATTCTCTGAGACAGGTATTCAACCAGATGTCATTATCAACCCCCACGCTTTCCCATCTCGTATGACCATTGGTATGTTCGTTGAGTCTCTTGCTGGTAAGTCCGGTGCTTTACATGGTATTGCCCACGACGCCACACCATGGAAGTTCAGTGAAAGTGATACTCCAGCTGACTACTTTGGTGAAGAGCTCAGAAAGGCTGGTTACAACTACCATGGTAACGAACCAATGTATTCCGGTGCTACCGGTGAGGAGTTGAGATGCGATATCTACATTGGTGTTGTTTACTACCAGAGATTGAGACATATGGTTAACGATAAGTTCCAGGTCCGTTCCACTGGTCCAGTTAACTCTTTGACTATGCAGCCTGTCAAGGGTCGTAAGAGAAACGGTGGTATCCGTATCGGTGAAATGGAGCGTGATGCTCTGATCGGTCACGGTACTGCTTACTTGTTGCAAGACCGTCTGCTCAACTCTTCTGACTACGCACAGACTTCTATATGTCGTGGATGTGGTTCTTTGCTTTCTACTCAGACTTCTGTGCCTAGAATCGGTTCTGCTTCATCTATCCGTTGTCGTAACTGTTCCTCCAAGTTCGAGCACTCCACCACTTACGCTGATGAGAGTGATATCTGGGAGGACGGCCAAGGTAACAAGTTCGTTGGTGGTAATGACACCACAACGGTTGCCATTCCATTCGTGCTTAAGTACTTGGACTCCGAGCTGGCGGCCATGGGTATCCGCATGCGTTACAACGTGGAGCCTAAGTGAATTTCTTCTTTTACGGTTTATGCTTTTTGATGTCTCTTATATAATTATCTCTTCTTCTTCATGGCTGCCTCTTTGAGGCCTGCCCTTCACACCCCCACCCCACCCACACAAAACACTCTTGCATGTCAGCTGGCGCATTTGCTGTTGCTGTCCATACATAAATCCCTGGTTTACAGCCGCATTGTACATTATCTATGACGAACATCATCACCGTAGAAGACCAGGCGTTATCGGTGTCGGCCCCGCCCCACTTCGTTCCGCCACTACCCGCGAAAACCCTGGTGAGGGCTGTACGACAACTTACGGTCGCTTGTAAGCACGACCCCTTAAAAAATCGCGCTGAGGGTCGCGACCCTGTTGAAACTCGGTGTTGAGGGTTCTCATCAGCCAAAAAACCTCTTAGGCGTACACAACACACTTTGCGACCCTCAGCTCCTGCCTGATTCGCCGTACAGTGGAACCATCTTTGTCCAACGACCAGCTTGGCCCGTTTCACACCCGCCCACGGCCGACCCAGCGCGTAACCGCCCATCTTTTTGCGGTCAGATCTGAACGCCAATACAGATCAACTGCTCCGCCCCAGCGCCACAAGAAGGCCGGAAAACTCGACTAAGCCACACAGCTGTTCACAATTACTGGTAACTCTGGGCTTACTCGGTAACATACAGCAAACCGCCCTATCAGAGAGCGCTCTAAGAGGATTTGCTTGCCCAAGACCGCCAAACGCGTCTGTTGTCCAGAAGGCAGCACGCCATCACCGCTAGCAATATTTGCTACAAACACCATACACTGCTCATAATATATACACTATGAATCAGACAGCCTCAGACAACCCATTTGATGTTGAGCTGCAAGCTCTCTCCACATCCAGAGCCAATTCGCCGTCGAACGAGGCCGCTCCATCTTATAAGTACTGTGTTCTCCCGGCAGACGAGGTTGTCACCCAGTTGAGAACCAATAGTACAACGGGTCTCACTTCGGCACAGGACATCACACAGAGAAGAGGCCTGCACGGTCTTAATGAGCTCACCGGCGAAGAAGAAGAGAGCTTGTTGTGGAAGTTTCTCCAAACGTTTTACCAGGACCCTTTGATCTTGCTTTTGATCGGGTCTGCCGCAATCTCTTTCATAATGGGAAACATCGATGACGCTGTCAGTATTACACTGGCGATTGTGATTGTTGTTACTGTTGGCTTTGTCCAGGAATATAGATCAGAACAATCACTTCAGGCACTAAACAAGCTTGTTCCAGCAGAGGCTCACCTAATCAGAAATGGTTCCATACAAAACGTTCTTGCTGCTCAGCTTGTCCCTGGTGACCTGGTGCATTTTGGAGTTGGTGACAGAATCCCAGCTGACATAAGACTCACAGAATGTGTCCACTTGGCTATTGATGAGAGTAACTTGACCGGTGAGACCGAACCTGTTCACAAGACAACTGATCAGGTCATACCACAGGGTGTCGGTATCCCATTGAACGAACGCCACTGCATTGCTTATATGGGTACACTAGTCCGTGATGGCCATGGGTCTGGTATCGTTATCGGTACCGGTCATAGCACTGCCTTCGGTTCTGTCTTTGAGATGATGAATGACATTGAGAAGCCAAAGACACCATTGCAAAACTCCATGGATAAGTTGGGTAAAGATCTCTCCCTTGTCAGTTTTGTTGTTATTGGTATTATCTCTTTAATTGGTGTCTTCCAGGGCCGCTCATGGCTTGAGATGTTCCAGGTTGGAGTTTCTCTTGCTGTTGCCGCTATTCCAGAAGGTCTTCCGATCATTGTCACTGTTACTTTGGCGTTAGGTGTCTTGAGAATGGCCCGTCACAAAGCCATTGTAAGAAGACTGCCATCTGTTGAAACTTTGGGTTCTGTGAATGTTATTTGTAGTGATAAGACTGGTACTTTGACCCAGAATCATATGACCGCTAAGAACATTTGGACTGTTGACATGAACAGTGAATCTTTAAACATTGAGAAGTATATGCCTGCTCAATTACAGCAGTACATGACTTCTGATGTGAAACAGACTTTGGAAACCGCTAACATCTGTAATAACTCCAAATATTCCCAAGAGGGTGCTAAATTTGTTGGTAATCCAACCGACATCGCTCTTCTCGAGGTCCTTTCCCAGTTTAAGCTATCTGATGTTAGAGAGTCTTACTCCAGAACAAGTGAGCTTCCTTTCTCTTCCTTAAGAAAGTACATGGCTGTTTCCGTACACTCTGGTGACAAATCAAAGACCGCAACATATGTTAAAGGTGCTGTTGAAAAAGTCATTGCCAAATCTGTTTCATATACGACTAAGGAGGGTAAGACTGAAAAACTCACTGATGATATTATCTCTAAGATTCACGAGAACGCCATAAGTTTGGCGTCTCATGGCTTGAGAGTTCTCGCTTTCTCTCATGTAAACAAGCCTTATACTGACGAACCAGATGCTTTGATATTCGATGGTTTGATTGGTATGAAGGATCCTCCAAGACCAACTGTTAAGGGTGCTTTGACTCGGTTATACAGAGGTGGAGTGCGCGTTATTATGATTACCGGTGACAGTGAAACAACTGCTCTTGAAATTGCCAAGGAAATTGGTATGATCATCACAGATCCTACAAGAAATGTCATTAATGGTGACAAACTTGATAACATGACCGAGCAAGAGTTATCTCAAGCCATTGCTAATATCACTGTCTTTGCCAGAACTACACCTGAACACAAGGTGCAGATTGTCCGTGCCTTGCAGAGTCGTGGTGACATTGTTGCCATGACTGGTGATGGTGTCAACGATGCACCTGCTTTGAAGCTTGCTGATATTGGTATTGCCATGGGTAAGATGGGTACAGATGTTGCCAAAGAGGCTGCTGATATGGTTTTGACTGACGATGATTTCTCCACTATTCTTCATGCTATCGAAGAGGGTAAAGGAATCTTCAATAACATTCAGAACTTCCTGACGTTCCAGTTGTCAACAAGTGTTGCTGCCCTTTCTCTTATTGCATTCTCCACTTTGTTCAAACTTCCAAATCCACTCAACGCTATGCAGATTTTATGGATTAATATTCTTATGGATGGTCCACCAGCTCAGTCATTAGGTGTTGAGCCAGTTGACAGTGAAGTTATGAACAAGCCACCAAGAGCTAAGGGTGCCAAAATTTTGACTGATGCTCTTATAAAGAGGGTGTTCATGAACTCTTTCTTTGTTATTGTTGGAACCATTTACGTTTATGTAAGAGAGATGAAGGATGCTCAGATCACCGCCAGAGATACCACCATGACTTTTACGTGCTTTGTTCTCTTTGATATGTTCAACGCTTTAAGTTGTCGTCATTCCACAAAATCCAACTTTGAACTCGGCTTCCAGAACCAAATGTTCAACTATGCCGTTGCCGGTTCTCTAATTGGACAATTATGTGCTATTTATGTTCCGTTCTTCCAGAAAATCTTCCAAACCGAAGCTTTGTATTTCTCTGACTTGGTTTTTTTGATGGCTATCTCCAGTTCTGTTTTCTGGTTTGATGAGGTTAGAAAGTACCTATCTAGACAGGCACAACAGACAAGTGGTCAATCTATCGTCTAGTTAATATCCATCCATGCCCCCAAAAGCCTACATAGATTGTCACTTATATAATAGAAAAGACATGTACATTATTATATTATGCAAGTGGAGTAGAATCATTGGTTCAAGTTGGTCATAAGTCATTATTTTGAAGGTATTGCGGTCCCCAACTGTATAGTTATGTATTAGATGGTCTGGGAAGCAGCTTTTTTTAACCTGTTCATAATAGCAAGGCCTTCGTCTGTTTCATCAACAGATTCAACAAAGATAGTATCGACGTTTCTTTCGTCAAGCTCTCTCAGCCACTTGAAGAGACTTCTGGAAATTTCTTCCTTTGTAGTCCCGAGCGACTCAACGATACCATCAAAATTGGCTCCACTGAAATGCTGGGAAGTAAGTAGAGCAAGTTTCTTATCTTTAAGATTGTTCTGCTTGATGAAATCGCCAATCGAGTCTTCCTTCTCAACGAGAATAACATTAGCGGTAGGTGAGTAGTGTTTGTACTTCATGCCTGGTGTTTTAACCGGTTCATTTTCATCAGCGACACGTTTAGCCACTCTCACATTCGCCCATGCCTCACCACCTACTTTTTTGATCTGTTCTAAACTGATTCCACCAGGACGTAAAAGCATTGGTGGGTTGCTTAGACCGTCAACAACAGTGGACTCGACTCCAACATTGGAAGAGCCACCATCGAGAATTATTGGAATTTTGGATTGTAGATCATGATAAACGTGAGATGCTAATGTGGGACTTGGGCGAGTAGATGCATTAGCTGAAGGAGCAGCAATTGGAACATCTGCCAAGTGAATCAGAGCACGGGAGACTGGATGTGAGGGAAGTCTGACAGCGAATGTTGGCTGATTTGCTGTCGTGTACTTTGAAAGCTTGGAGTTGTCGTTAATCGGGAGTAAAATGGTGAGTGGACCTGGCCAGAATGCATCAATGAGAGGAACATAAATTTCCGGGATTTCGATGTTGAAAAACTTCGAGATCTGTGACTTAGAAGAGATGTGAGATATAAGCGGGTTGTCAGCGGGTCTGTTCTTGGCTTTGTAGATGTTCTTGACAGACTCATCGTTGAAAGACGAACCACCAAGTCCATATACTGTCTCTGATGGGAACGCAACAACATTATCACTATGGGACAGAAGTTGAGCAGCCTTCTCCAGATTTTGTTTAGTCTGTGGATCGGAGATGGTGAGTGAGTCATTATCATCAAACTTAATGGACTCTGGGTCCACTCGTAGGACCTCTGTGTCGAACTTGCGCTGGGTAGACATGTTTCTTGTAACTGATGAACGTTTTAGTGCGTTGATGAAAGTGATAGCCGCACTTTGTTTCATAAAGTATGCGCTAAGCAGTGTCTATGTAGTTGGCCTTCGATGAGCTTCACGATCCAAAATTTTTTCTTTTTTTTTTCACTCCTCGCCCTACTACTTGAGGTGTCAGTACCACGAAAAGCTCTTGTATGGCCTTATAACTACAGCCCACGATGATGCTGCAGTGGTTGCTGAGGGATAGAAGAACACATATGGAATATACATAGACTCTTGAGCGGCATAATTTTGCTCCTACTTCAAAGTAGTAGTCAGCTTCGCTGCCCTCCAGGGACCTCTTGTCGCGACAGAACAGACTACATAATCATGGCAAGAAACATCCAGACACCATCTCTACTAGCTTTCAGTCGATTGTATTTGGACGGCTGGGCCGATGCTATTAATTGAGTGTATAATCGCGTCTAACGTCGTTGTCCAAGCTGTTGGTATTAGTGAAATGTGCACGCCTGCGCTCGCAACAGTAACAAGCTGAGCAAATGGTCCAACGGTTATATGCTTAAGTCTGTGAGGTGGGACGCTGGCTATGAGTTATCACCTCACTTTTGATGCCTGTGTGTGCTCCATAACGCGTGATAGGTCTTCTGACTTAGACTTCCTATTGAGTATACCTGATCGCCACGAACTGCATGCAACACTGGCAACACTGCAACACTGCTCGATAAACCGCAACGGCGCGCAGACTGGCTGCTTTTGTTGGACGCGTCCAGAGAGCCGTGCTTGTACTGCAAGATCCCAACCGTCGGTAATACACTATTAACGAGAAAGTGACCTTGTAATGACGTCGGAGAAAGGAAAAGTAAAGTTTGCGAGCCCCGCACTCTATCTCACGGCCGGGAAGGGTTGTGATTGGCCCGTGTGGCACGGACTGTATAACGGCCTGGAAAAAAACAAGCACGATTGTTCCAGGCTCGCCACCTGACCTTGTACGGTACGGAAACGGATTTATCGTCCCGTTGTTTTACAGTATTTTCAGGGACTTCCTGCAAAGTCGAAGTTGGGGTGGAGCTTGGCATCACACAGGAACAACTCGAATGACCTGCTGTTTGTGGTGCTTTTGGCAAGATTGCTACTTTGACGCGAGACGGATGTTGCAGCTTGATGGCGATCAACACAGATACGATGAAGGATTCTCGGGTTTAGAGTCGTCAGTGCGGTGACTGTTTATACCCAGGACCCACAGTTGTTTCAGCTGGTGCCGCATACAAGAACCACCTTCTCGGCATTGCGACTCAGTATGTGCGAGAACTTCTGAGCTCCAGCCGCGGGGTCTGCAAGTGTCCGGGGAAACTCCCGGAGAAACTTCACCCACCCGCCAACTCGGGGAAACTTCTGCAGGACAAATCATTCTCAGAAGAAACAGACAAACGAGACATATCTACACTCGAAAGGCACCTGTGTTTTTAGACAGAACTTTAAAGCAGTCAATGCACTAGAAATCTCATGTAGATCCATATGTCAACCCCCTGGCCCCGTTGTGTGCTATAAATGACACCTATTTTATAAAAGCTCTTGGCTCTTGCGTATATTGTTAACCGTTACGCGGAGAAATTAAAGGCTTTGAAGGACATCGAGACCCTGAACAAAACGCGAAGCAGCACAGGGTAACTTCCAGTCCCATGTATATGCAGAGGACTATCACGGCATTTTTTACACTTGTGCAGGAAAACTACAGTCCGGCTGTCTGCTGGTATCCAATTAAAGGACACAACAAGGCCACAAATAGTTTATTTACTGTGAAAGCTAGGGCGCCTTATGTATAAGCTATATCAGTTTGCCGGTATTTGTCTGGGGACAAAAGGGTTTAGTGATGACCTGGGCGAACAAGCCTAAATGCTCTATTGACGCAAGAGGCGGGTACCACTATTCGCACGGATGCAAGCGCGTTGACTCTGACTCCCCCGTTTACATACATACAATACGACACGAGATCCTGGGGAAAGGACTTGTGCAAATAATCATACACAAGACAAGCCTCCTGACGCTTCAAGTACTTGCGAAGATGCTGCGATACACTATTAGCTTCCTCTCTTCACCGGACTAAACAACTGGACAACCGAGAAGCCGGGCCGGCCTTTCAGGTAGAATAATAAGTTTGTCAGATCCTTAAACGTTTGGGCTGCGTGTCCGGCCGGAGAAACTCCCCTCATAATAAACGTCATCACATCATATACAGGGACATACCACGGAGCACCGGACAAATCTCAGAATATCTATGTTACTTATTGCTCGAATGTATCTGAATTGGAAGAGAAAGACGAACCAAGATTTGATGCACACATAGTATTCCAGAAGTCTTTTTTTGGCTGTTGGGTCCAGAGTTTACACATACTCCACTTGGTGCAAAAAATCTCATGGAGAAACCCCGCCCAATTTGGCAGACAAGGCGCCGCATCACACTTCGGACATCTCCAGATATTTACATCAATCGGGACATACGCATAGTTTCTCCAGTTCGGACAAACCTTTGAATTCCCCTGTGCATGAAAATAAGTCCGTGTGGGGTGTTTCTCCTGGAAATATAAATAAGTGTTGCAAGCCGCCCCCACAAACTTGCATGGGCTTCACAGTAGACATTCTATTTTCATCACATACGGACAATATATAGGTCACCATGGGGTTGGAAGATAACGCTTTGATAAAGAAATACATCAATCTCGATGAGAAGACAGAGGGATCCACCACTGTTGGTATCCTTGTTGGTCTGTTCGCTGCTTTCGGTGGTGTCCTTTACGGTTATGACACTGGTACAATTTCCGGTATTCTTGCCATGAAGTATGTTCTTAAGAACTTCCCTGAGGATGAGCCAGGTGTAAATGGTGAACCTGGTGTATTTTCGTCCTCGGAACACTCTTTGATCGTCTCGATTTTGTCTGCTGGTACTTTCTTTGGTGCTCTCGGTGCTCCTTTGTTATCTGATACCATCGGTCGTCGTTGGAGTTTGATCATTGCCACGCTCGTTGTTTTCAATTTTGGTATCATCCTTCAAACTGCTTCTAGTGGTATTCCTCTCCTTGTTGCTGGTCGTGCTTTTGCTGGTCTTGGTGTCGGTTTGGTCTCTGCTGTTATTCCTCTTTATCAAGCTGAAACCGTTCCTCGTTGGATTCGTGGTGCTATCACATCTCTCTACCAGTGGGCCATCACTATTGGTCTTTTGGTCGCTGCTTGTATTAACCAAGGTACTCATAGCATTGACGGTCCTGCCTCTTACAGAGTTCCAATCGCCATTCAGTTTGTTTGGTCTATTATCATCACAGTTGGTATGTTCTTCCTTCCAGAGACTCCACGTTTCTACATTCTTAAAGGTAGAGATGAACAAGCTGCAAAGTCTTTGTCCAGATTAAGAAGATTGCCAGTTGACCATCCAGCTTTGATTGATGAGTTGGGCGAGATTAAAGCCAACTTTGAGTACGAGCTTGCCCAAGGTGGTGGTGGTTGGATTGACTGTTTCAAAACCAAGAACCATCAACTGAAGAGAGTCATGACTGGTATCTTTTTGCAAGCCTTCCAGCAGTTGACTGGTATCAACTTCATCTTCTACTATGGTACCACTTTCTTCCAAAACTCTGGTATTGCTAACAGTTTCCTGATTTCTGTTGCCACTAATGTTGTCAACGTGGGTATGACTTGGCCTGGTGTTATTGCTATTGAAATTGTGGGTCGTCGTTCCCTTTTACTTATCGGTGCTGCTGGTATGTGTGTCTCTGAATTGCTGATTGCCATCATTGGTGTTGCTACTGATTCTGCTGCTGCCAACAAATGTCTTGTTGCCTTCACCTGTATTTTCATTGCCTTCTTTGCCTCTACTTGGGGCCCAATTGCATGGGTCATCATTGCTGAGACTATGCCATTGAGTATTAGAGCTAAGGGTGTTGCCTTGTCTACCGCATCTAACTGGTTGTGGAATTTCGCTATTGCTTATGCTACTCCATACTTGGTCGATGATACACCGGGTTCAGCAAACTTGCAATCTAAGGTGTTCTTCATCTGGGGTGGTTGTAACTTCTTGTGTTTCTTCTTCGCCTGGTTCACCATTTACGAGACCAAGGGTTTGACTTTGGAGCAGGTTGATGAGATGTTTGACGTTATTCCTAATGCCTGGAACTCCAAGAGCTTTGTTCCAACTGATCACAAGTTTACCAAAGCTGTTGGTGGAGGTGCTAACCTTGACTACAGTGATGATCACAGTGATAAAGGCGTTGAGAAGCACGCCGAAACTGGTGTCGAGCACGTCAACACCGAAACTTCAGTTTGAATTTCCGGCATTCGTTGAGACATTGTTGGATCAAACTTTTCGTACTTTGTTTTTGATTTGATATCAATACAACTATAATATTTCTTTACGTGCTCAAGTAGAAAGACTGTGCTATACGAAATAATATGCAATAGACCGGAGATGCTGCCACTATTGAGGCTCCAACTAGAGACCAACAAGGTTAGTATTTCACCTAATTTGCCTATTTAATCAGTAATTGCAAAACTAGCCCGAATTTACAGTGTCCACGAGGTACAAGTGTGATAATCATTTAATAGTTTAGCTATACAACCTTACCAGCAAGTTCTTACTTGGTGGACTCAGCGCCGCTCTTAGCACCCTCAGTGGCACCACCGAGAGCACCAGAAACGTACTCAGCAGCATCGTTCAAAGACTTCTTAGCAGTCTCGACGTACTCACCGGCGGTCTCAGAAAGAGACTTACCCTGGGACTGGGCCTCAGCCTTTCCCTGGTCATGGCCAGAGGAAACGGAGTCACCAAGCTGCTGGAGAGTGGACTTGGACTCATCTGGCTGGAAGTCACGCTGAGCCTTGTCGACGGTGTCAGTGATACCCTCCTTGGCCTTCTGACCAAAGGACTTCTGGTCTTGTGGAGTAACAGCCTCGGAGACCTTGTCGGAGAAGTTCTTTCTTGTAGCGTCGGACATTATTGTATATATTTTCGTTGATGAGGAATAACAATCTACGAAGAGACTCGGGAAAAGGTGGGAAAGTTTGTTGTATTTATACCCTTGCAAGGAGCACACTGCTCCTCCACTAGCAATCCTATACAAGGGTTGAGAGTTCCACAGTATTCTAAGGATGCGCGTGGTAGCAATGTTGCTGTGAGGCGCAAAACAACCGGGGCGCATGAACTGAGGGGTGTGTTAGAGCGAGATCAATGCTCAACCAGGGCACACCATTGTGAACAGGGGTGTACGAACCAGCTAGACGCCACTCCCAGTCCGTAGCGTGGTCTGTTGGTGTCGTTGGTGATCTTTCAACTACGGCGATGTGGAGGTTGCTGCGCGCCATAAAGGGGCTTCACAGACCGTGGAGCAGAACTGTCAAAAGCGTCGGCAAAACGGCTAATTCCGGGGTTCTGTGAGCAACAACTGCCTCGAATCCGTGGCTCCTAACTCCAGATGAAAAGAAAGCCAACAGGGGACATCGAAGCAACCCGGGGCTCGAAGAGCTTCGCAATGTATGTTTTCCGATGACGTCGGTTACAGTTTCCACAATGCATTGTACTTGTACTATTGTGTGGCTGATGAGCTGCGGTGGTTAGTAGAACAGGAACTATAACCGTGAATGGGTGTCTTTGAGACTGTGTGATTTGAATAGCGTGGTTGTAGTGGTGCTGGACGCTCTATGTGTCAAACTTATGTGTCAATTAGCCAGGAAAGGTATATTTCCTAATTAGGGTGTTTCTTTGTTTTTCTTTTCTGTCCTCCAGAGTCCAGGCGCGTGTACCAGCTATTTCTCGCATCGTGCTCGGGTCTGGCACAGTGTTCACCTAAAGCACATTCCAAGCGTAGCAGACAGCTCGTTGGCACTAAACACAGACACAGTGATGCCCGTCAACACAGAGAACAGCTGGTCTGCGGAGGCGGACCGGCGCAGAGACAGGGAGAGAGCCAGGGACAGAAGCTCGCGCCACACAATACCAGAGGATGAGGAGCAATCCGACTTCTCCTTTGACGAGGGTGATGAAGTTGTGCCCATGGATGCGAGCATATCGAGTACTATAGGGGAAGAACACAGTGGTACCTCAGAGACCCAGGCAGACTCCGTCGTGCGCTGGGTTGACCAGCAGCCCCGGCGCTCACGCCCACGTCCCGACACCGGGTCCAATATCAGAGCATATACCACAAGACGAAGAGCTCTCCATTCATTCGGAGATAACTCTCTCCCCACACTCTACATGAACCGGAACTCGAGGATTTCCACCGACCCTGTGCGTCCTCCACTGCAACGAGAACCACGGTCCCCACGCACCTGGATATCGCAGGCAGGTCCTCCACAGTATCCGCGTTTACCTCGGGGCTCTGCTCGCTCAGTACCACAACTGGCCGGTGTGTTTCGCTCAGTACCACAGCAGACCGGTGTGTTACGCTCTTCATCCTCAGATGCAGAGCTCCTGAGGGCTCTTAACGTCAGATCGGCTGTTGACCTGTCTGTTCATCAGTACTCCAACCCATACCAAAGATACATATCTGTACCTCCGCCGAGAGTAGCACAAGAAACTGGTGACGGAGCGTCTTTGGTACGTGATGTGACAAATACACCGTCTTCTCTCACCCCAAGTATATTCTCTCATGACTCCTCCCATAACTCTACGACATCCCCCACTGCCACTTATAATACTCAGACATTCAATTCGCAGATGACCTTACTCTTATCGGAAAGAAGAGCAATGGGTGTTCTCTTCGACGAATATATGCAACACAAGCAATGCAACAAAAGGAAACGTACTTTTAGAGAGGTTATCGGACAGACAGAGTCGGACCCCTATGAGAAGTACAAATTTGACGTTATCAGACCAAGACCTTGTGTCTTTTTGAAATCGGGTTTGTCATTTAACTATGAGGACATTATGAAGGTTAACATTGTTGATGTTGGAGATTTTCTCTATCAGTTCACTGGATTTTTCGAGTTTGATGATCAACCAGCGTTAAAATTCTGGCTGAAAACACACGTTCCACGTTGTCCAATCCAAGAGAAGCTGAGAGATGATCAATCAACCCTGTCATTCACAGCACAACTTGTTGATTTTGAAGACAACGATTTGAGATTCCAATGTCTAATACCTGATAGATATGCTCATACAAATAATTTATATGCCAGTACACTTTACGAAGAGTACTTGGAATCATCAGCTTCACCTCAAACCAAAGAACCTCATGGATTGCATAACTGTCTCATTTGGCCGCAAATTGATCTTTGGAAAACGTTGCCGCCATTTGACAACGTTGGAAGAGACGTAATCCAGTCAATCATCGTATGCACGGAGTGCTTGGAGATGTTACAAAAAAACTACTTGCTATTCAAGATGTGCTTTGAAGGGTCTAAAGTTCCTGATATGATTGGATCTTTGAACCGCGTTACCGGCGATATGTCCATTGTGGCAACCCAGGATCGACATGGCTCCGATACGATAGCTATGCAAATGATCGACGTGGGAAGAAGCTCCGTTGGAAGACTCTCAACCTGTCCGAGAGTCAACCTCTCGGCCTGTTCCAAGAGACACTCGTCAGACTCCGTCGCCATCTCATGAAGAATATGAAGTGCTAAGATCAAGGTATATGATGGACTATATGGCAGCATTTTTTTGGTTTTTGTTTTAGAGAGGATGGGCCTCACAATGATTTGTCGTTACCTTCGAGGCAGGGATACATTACAGTTTAAAATGAACACTTAAATACTCATTAGCAATAAACATTAATACCCCCATACTACAATAAAGATATGTCCTAATTAGGATATATTCGCGAAGTGCCACACAGGCCTTCGCGTTTTTTTTTCACAGCACAATAAAGTGGACGAAGGCAAAGGGCAAAGCGAAGGTGACACTAACGCTTCAAAGACCCCACAACAAACAAACACAATGGTCAAACTCACACAGATCGAGGACGAGCAGGAGGCACAGTTCCAGGAACAGCAGGCTAAGAGCGCGGCTGATGCCCCTGTGGTCGACGAGGACTACGAGACCGATTCCGACTCCGATGACGAGTTCGATGAGAACGAGACCCTTTACGAGAGAGTCGTTGCGCTCAAGGATATCGTTCCTCCAAAGCAGAGAACCATGATCTCCAATTTTGCCTCTTCTGCCTACAGCACCCTTGCTGCCGGTGCCACCAAGGCCGGTAACTTCAGTTGGATCATCACCACTTCTGCTTTGCTCTTGGGTGTTCCACTCTCCCTCTCCATCTTGGCTGAACAGCAACTGATGGAGTTGGAGAAAGAGTTCAAGTTGCAGCAAGGTGCCAATGACATTATGGCTCCAGGCTCCGAGACCGGTGCTCCAGCCCCAGCCACTGCCTAAACGTTATCATCATTCCATATCGATCTCTTTACCATAAAAAAGTGGCCCATTAACGCTGTGTGCACACATAACACACACACATATATATCCCGGTTAATTACCCGGTGTCATGAACTACAAGGACTTCATGTTGTCCGCTTATGTACATATCTCTTCTCACTGGTTTGCAACTTTGCAAACTTGTCCTATTTTTTATTTACTGTTTTCTTTCTCATTGCAATCTACGCTTGTTGCTGCTCACATAATACTTGTATGTCTAGTCTTTCTATGTATAGTTTGTAGTGTAGGCCAATGGAGTTAAGCAACCTTCTTTGGGTGCTTTATGGTTAGGGCCCAGATGTCCAGATAAGTTGTAATCTCATAGATGATCTCTAAGATGAACATTGTATGTAATCCTAAAGCCAAACCGAACCCAGTCCAAATCAAATCTCCAGTGATTGAATCTGGAGAATAACCCATTGCAGTTAGGATCAAGTATAAGATAAATTCAACACACGGAATGAATGAAGATGGTGTAGTAAATGGGAAATGCTGCTTTGTTAAGTGACCAATGATGATTCTACCAACAGCAAATGCAATGGTCAATCCAATAGTCAGCACAAATGGTAACAGATACTTCTCCACAATCAATGGGTTGTATAGTAACCATGCAAACACAGTGATGTAGTAAACAAAGAATGGAATAAGACCAGTGTAAGCTTTCAAAGACTTTTTGGTGTCTTTATAATAAGTTGAAACATTGTGTCTGGCACTTTCAATGTTGAAATAGATACCGATAGTACCAAAAATAGTGAATAAATCAACAGGTGTGATCTTATAGTGCGAGTCCAACCAAACATATGATAAGTCAATTTCCAGTAATTGATATTTCCAAATAGATGGACCATAGATACCAGTTAAAAAGAAAAGACCAACAACAGACAAGATACCTTCCACAGGACCAGAGAACTCTGAAAGGAATAACTTATGTGTATGGTACTCTTCCCAGGTACTCAAATAGAAATTTGCCAAGGTACCGAATTGAGAGATGACAAGGATCCAAGAATATCCCATACCAACAACAGAGGCGAAGATTATTGTTGACAATGTTGTATTGACGGCATCAACACAATGGTCAAACAGCTCACCCAGTGGACCACTCTGTGCTGTACGACGGCTGTGATTGTTAGTGACATGTATAGTAATGTGGAACAGAGAGGGTCACTTACGCGTGGATACCATCACAAGCATCAAAAGTCTGATATAAGAAAAGACCAATTGCGTAGGTAAAATAAGTCCAGCGAGGTTGATCTGAAACCAAGTACGGATCATAATAGAAGACTGTAGCCAAATTGATGACAATGAACATGAACCCTAAAAGTGTCACAACATTTGGACTGAGCACTGGTGTTAGCAAACGTTTTTATTGGACAAAGGAAAAGTGACTTACGCCATCCACAATGGGAAGATCCGCTCAAACTTGACCCAAAACGGCTTGAGAATATATTTCGTTGTAAGCGATCTGTCCTCACTTTGATACCTGGCGAATTGGTTAGCAAGGGTCGTTCAAGATGGGGCCATGATGAGAGAGCACGTTCCACTCGAGAGCTGGAACACAACTATTTCTCACACGCCAGAAGGACCAATTCAGCACTCACTTGTATTCCTTCAGGTGAGGAAGACTGTCAAAGGGGAGGAAGAAGCCCATTGTGTTTGTAATTGTCGTCTACAAAAGCTCAAGACCGATCTGGCTTCCACAGGTTAGTTTGCTTCTGAGACGGAGATGTTTGTGTTGTCGGTTTTTTTTCTTTTTTCTTTTTTAAATCCGAGCTCCGTAACTCTCGGCCGTAATCAGTGCTCAACTTAATCAAACAGAGCTACTAAATCACAATAAATAAAACAACAGAGATAGGTGTGCTTGTGTTCTTGGTAATGGAGAGGATACTACTGCCTCCGGATTGCCATATGTGTAGAGTTACGTGTAGACGGCCCACTACGGCTATTAGATGTTGGAGCTAGCTTTACCAGAAGCCAAGGACATTTCATTCCATCCTATACTGTCTTATACCGTTTCATACCTTTTCATTTACACGTGGCAAGCATCTTGGCGATAACAGCCAGGAGCTGGTCGTTCTCGCACGCAGCAGCGACTCTTTCCTTGTCGTTCAGCTGCTTGTTGACTTGGTTCTCGCTTTGGTGAGACCCTTCTTTCAGCAAGATGGTAATGCGGTAGCGTACTGGTAGACAACGGTCGAGGCGTACTCTTATCCCCAGGCCGATGAGCGTGGCAAGAGAGCAGTGTGTGATTGTCGGTGTGATTCGGATCACCACTTCGGCCATCTCGTGCTTGTTACCATTGTCGTGGACAACAATGTCTTCCAGGTTCACCACACTCAGCTGGCCCAGTGTTACTGGGTGTTCTGGGTCGGTGATGTGTGCGATAAGGTCGAAGATCTCCTGCGAGTCGATGGGCTCTTCTTCTTCAGAGTCATACTCCGAGTCCAGGCTCGCTAGGCTTTCTGTACTTGCTATGCTGGCTGTGCTTGCGGTATCGCTGATGGAAAGAGACAGCAGCTCGTCCAGCTGTGCGTTGAGTCTTCTCTCCGTCTTCTCGCCGCCCCTCGTAGGCAGAGCACGCTCATCTAGAACCGTTGGGTTGGCGTTGATCACCTCAGACATCGTGCTGCTTTGATCTGGTGCTGTGGTTCGGTGCTTTGGCCTGGTAGTTTGCGTACTTATGGCCGGTGGTCTTGATGACAAAATTTCTTAGTGCCACAACCGATTTCTGCCTGCTTTCGCTCTGTAGTCCTATGATAGCAGCACAGTCAAAAGAGAAGGAAGGGAGTAACACGTAAATGCCAGCGAAGACGCTCGTGATTGGAATAGGAGGGCCTTCTTCTAGTGGTAAGAGTGTATGTGCTTCTCATTAACGGCTCCGCCTCGCTGGGGCAACGGGATTTGCAAGCTCTAGGCCCAGATCACTAACAAACACAGACCATTGCGAAACTACTACACTCTTCTGTGAACTCGGTGCTTTTGCAGCAGGATGACTTCTTTAAGCCCGATAAGGATATCCCCATTGATAGTGCTACTGGACTGGCGAACTGGGACTGTGCAGACGCCCTTAATCTCGAGGCATTCACCAAAGAGGTAAAGCACCTAAAGCTCACAGGTGCCTCTCTCAACGACAGTGTGAGATACACAAGCGACACGAAGGATCAGGACCTGTCGTCTGTGTCTGAAGAGGTGAAGTCAAGCATTAAGGCAACACTCTTGCCTCTACTCTCTGGGTATAAGGTTATTATCGTCGATGGGTTTATGATCTTCCATGACCCGAAGATAATAGAGCTCTTTGATATCTCGATCTTCATTCAATGCTCGTACAGTACCTTGAAGCAGAGAAGAGAAGCGAGATCCGGCTACCAGACACAAGACACTTTCTGGGTTGATCCACCTGACTATTTCGATAAGATCGTGTATCCCGCGTACGCACAGTCCCATAAGTATCTGTTCAATGACGAAGACGTTGAGGGCACGGTTAATAGTGGCTTATCATCAGCTCTTCACTTCCATGTGATTGCCAACAACAACGGCACTCCAATAGATCAGACGATGATTTCAGCATCTACAATTATACAGCAAGAAATTCAAGGCCTAAATTTTATAGACAAATGCAAGTGAAACAGTTTAGATATATACATGTTTGTATCATTTCTTACCGTTCTTTTTAGTCTTTTTGGCTTTTTTCAGGGCCTTCATCTCTTCGTCGTAAACAGATTCAACATCAGCACTCTCTTTCTTTCTCTTATGCTTACTCTTCAGAGCAACAATTTTACCACTCTTCATAGCTTTATTCATAGCTGCTGCGTCCATCTCAATTTCGTCCTCGTCAATCTCATCACTCTTGGAGATAATGGCGTTGAGCAATTCCTTATGCTTCTCATCCATCTCTTTAACTGTGGCATCACCGTGCTCTGTGAGTTCGTTCTCCATTTCCATCTGAACAACTGAAAATTGTGGTCCCATGTCTTTACCATCCATCTCGGCAACGGTGTCATCAACAATCTCAGGCATAGTCTCTTCAATGGACTTTGATAACAAACTTCTGAAATGGTTAGAAATTTTCTTTACAATCTTGGCAAACATGGCTAACGTTTGTTTATCTTCAATTCCCAACTCCTTGTGGATCTCATCAATACTCTTATGTTGCAAACCAACCGCTAGAAGAATAGCTTGTTGGATGGCAGTCAACTTCACGTCGGCAATCTTACCACCGAAGTATAACAAGGAAATCGGTGGAATCAAATCTAAAATGACATGGTAATCCAATAGGTTCTTAGTGTAAGACTCCAATCTTTTCAAATCGAATGGAGAAAACAATGAATCTAATTGGGTCTTGGTTAATTGTTCAATGGCAGTAGATCTATCAACGGAGCCAGCATTCTCCAAAATTCCTAATGCTTGTGATGCTTTGAATTTTTTGAAGTCATATGATAACAATTGAAGGAATCTTTGATGGAAATCCTTGGAGAATTCTTCTAACCATCTAGTCTCTCTGTTCTTCAACACACTAAGTGTGATGCACGTATGTTCACCAGTCAATTCATTGGCAGTTTGACGCAAATACACCGGAGTAAATCCATTTCTTCTCCAGAATTTTTGTAACTGTTCAGTTAAACCATAAGAAACACCCAGATAATCTAAATGGTTTGGTGGTTTCTCGGAAAGCTGCAACAACAATGGTGGTAAGGTTGAAGCGTCTCTCAGTTTGACATCATCATTCAACAAGTTTGTCTTCTCCAATTCAGAATCAGAAACTCTCTTAACAGCAAAGTTTTTCTTCTTAGAAGATTCAGACATATTTGTAAACTTCCCATCAAAGTAATCCTTTAATAACTGAATTGCCCTAGTACCATAACCCATACCAGCATAGTCTGGGTTTGTGGCAATTCTGACAATACGAGCACCACTCAAAGTGGCAAACTCTTCATCTTGGAATTGCTGGGCCATGACCCATGGAATCAAATCACCACTAGATCTTTGACCACGAGCCAAACTTGAGCGAATAGAATCTTTTGAAATTTCACCCTCCAATGCAATTTGAATAACACACAAAGGCTCTGGAACTTTTCTGGCCTCTTTATCAGGTGGTGGTAATAAAACAAACAGTTCATGAGCTGGCGCATCACTCATCAATTGTAAGTCATTTGGAGTATTTTTGTAATGTGATGCAACACATAGAGCCATCATCTTTGAAAGGAAACTTTCAGAAACTGGATGATAAGAGAATAATGTGTCACGATTCACAACGAAAAGTTCACAGGTATCAGGACTTGGTGTAGAGCCGTATCTAGCTTTTGAAAGCTGGACATCAAGACAAAGCAGCTTATTCAACCACTTCTCAACTGGATCACCTGGAGCATATCTGATTGGCTCATCAAGTGTCACTTCACGTAATGTACGACCCAAAATCTCAGGACCAGAAGACTTGCTGTCTCTAGAGTAATGTGTAGTGTCATCGTTTCTCCCATTGGTAGCTGATTGGTCACGTAATTGTTTAATGAGCTTAAGGGACAAGGATCTTCCTGTACCTTCATAACCGTTGATTGTAGAAGCCATGAAGACCAGGTATGGTCCAAGCAACTGCTTCACAAGTGTCAATGGGATGGCAGCGGCTTCATCAATAACAACAAGCTCAGCCTGACCCAAGACGTGAGAGTCTTGAGGAGCAATATATTGGATCGTCTGTCTATGTTCTCTCTTGATATCAACTCTGACAATGGCCTTGTTGAATGCTGGGTTTGTGGACTGAATAATGTCATAGTCAACATGCTCTTGGAAACCAAGGGCATCGAAACCCTTGAAGACAAACTCGAACAAAGTCTTTAAATTTTCTGGAGATGGAGAGGTGACAAAGATGTTTGAATAGCCATGGGAGACTGCAGCAGCCATGGATATACCGAGGGCAGCAGACTTACCACGTCCTCTTCCTGCTGTCAATGCAACGGTAGAGTTAAGCGTCTTCTCAGAGATGGCATCAACAAATGTCATAATAGCACTAGCCTGATTAACAGTCTTAGAGAGGGCAACAAGAGCACCAGCTGGTTGCACATCTTCTAATGATTCCTTCAGTTCGTTCAATTCTAGCTGCTTAGGTGTCAACTCCTCGTCGTCCTTTGGAGGCAATGGTTTGACGTTCTTACCACCAGACAGAGGAAGTACATTGAGTTCATCATCCACGACGAGGCATGTTTCACATGAGCCCAAAGAAAGGATAAATCTCTCGTTGAATCTAGCAACAACATCATCGTGTGCTTCTGTTCTATAACGACTGTGAACGTCCATGGTCATGGTATAGAGCTGCTTCAAGGAAGTCATGGACTTTAACAGTATGACAATGAGACCACCACCTTCAACGGTTTCAATGGTTCTCGCAAGCAAGTTCGGTGTGATACCTTCAAAATCCTGAATCACACACATACCATACGTGTTACCAAGAATCTTCTCGGTCTCCTTATAGTAAGTGTATCTAATCTGTTGATTGGAGATGAAGGACTCAAATGGGTCAAGCTCATTGGCTTCACGGATACCTCTCTTGATTTCTTTTTTGATCTTGTCCTCTCTCTTCTTTCTGTGTGATGTGAAGCCCAATAGCTTCTCTTTATAGGTCCACAAGATCGACTTGTTCATCTTGAGATCAGCAGACATCATAAGATAGTGCAAGTTTGGCAGCTGGTTCTTCGCCTTGTCGCCGACAACGACGAGAAAACTACGCTGTTTTTCCTGTACACCATTGCGGATGAGCGCCGGGATACGGGAGTCAATTGCTTTCTTGCCCATAGTGTAGCTCGAATGAGTTGTAAGACGTGGAGAAGAGAGAGACAGAGAGGCTCGACTATAATGCCATAGAAATTTTTTGCAATGTGCCAAAACAAATCCGAGGGCGATGAGTAGCCAGGGCCGCCTAACCACCTGCCCTCGGGAGTCGGGGATTCGTTACGGCCACTGTTTACCTTTACCACGAGACACGAAAGGCCGTGTTATTTGTGTAATTAACGGACTTCGCTTACCGTTCTGTAGAGACAGTGTGCCACAAAAACAAAATGCCTTTTCTACGGCTTCCGCTCTCCTAATGCCCAGCTTTCTCCCCATCCTCAGAGGCTGCGCTGAGGGCCACAAAGTCACCACCCGTACTGCGTTTGTGAGACACAGAGAGTCTCTCCTTCAACGTCCCAGCTCATAGATACAAAGTAAGCACTGTTAGCCGCCCATTTCACATACCTCCTGCTCCACCCATGTCACTATCGAATACATCACTAACGTTCTTCATGAAGTAACACATACAAGCACTACTACACGACACCATGTCTGTGATGGCCACGGCCGACAACGCTTTTAAGCCTGGAATTCCTTCAGCACTTCCTCTTTCTCTCCCTCTGGACCCTCCTCTGGAGCTCCCCTTGAGCATTGCATCTGTCCAGGAAACACACTCGGATACTCCTGGAATGAGGCTGAGGTTAGCACCACGATCGAGCTTGCAGTACAAGATTGGTCCACCTTTTACGCCGACTTCATCGTTTAAAACATTGGTGGGATCTGATGGATGCATGGTGGTGCCTGTGATTACTCCAAGAATCGATCGAGGGTTCGAACTTGTGGAAAAGGAATGGGTAGGCTACAAGAGGAACTATTTTACGTTGGTAAGCACCTTCCACCTCAGTGGTGTCTCATTCAGTACTTTTGCGAGTGAGAAGTATTCAATCATAGATGATTACACACTTTTAACCAAAAGAGTCAAATACTTTGCTTTGAGGTTGACCTCCAGAAACTGTGATGACGACTCGCCTGTCAATTTGGTTCAACACACTGCTAAGAGGGATCACGGACCACAGTTTTCACCTTCAGACCAAGTGGTTGTTCCGGGAGATCTACCACTGCATAATATCATAAAGGAGTCTGCAAACGTGAGAAATGGAAATAAGATTGCCAGATTGGAGAAAATGTTCTACTTTGACAAGAATTTGCACGACTATCGGGACACCAGTATTTCTGGTTTGAAGCAGTATCCAACATCCAAGATATCAAAGGTTGCTAGGTTTGAGCGAGTCCAGTTCACATCTTCTGTCAAGTTGAATAAAGCTTCTTCTAATCTCCGAAGATTCATCTTGACTGTTGAGTTGATCGCATTTACGGAAAATGATGAAGTTATTCGAATTGCTTCTACGGAGACGCCGCCGTTGATCATACGTGGAAGATCACCCTCTAACTACAGACCACAAGATCAGAGCAATCAAAATGATGATTTGCTGAACTCAGATTTGCCTGCAATTGTTCTGGGAGATTATGCAGAAATCCCTGTCATAGAATCTTACCCTGATATGCTTGAGGACTTACTGACATATGAGATTTTGAAGGAGGCCAACGAGATTTTATCAGCAAAAAAGAGAGCGGTAAAGAAGACGGTAAAGAGGGCCAAGAGAAATAAACCAAAGCTCACGAAAGCTGCAAATAACCCCGAGATTCAGACGCACTCCACCAGTACTGCTTCACCTACTACTAGACCAAAACCGGCTCATCACTCGAGCGCAAAAACTGTCAAGCCAAGAATGCTTCAATCAGGACCGAAACCAAGGACATCCAATAAGAAAAGGAAGAAGTTGAATATAGAGAGTCTGTCAGACTTTTCGATGAAGAGCACCGAGTATTTCTTCAATCCAGATTTCCTCAATCCATCTCCAGCTGTGCCACTCCATTTCTCTACATCATGGAGCAACCGTAATGTGTCATGGTGCCAGCCACTCACTCCAATCACATATCTGCGAGACCAAGAAAACATATTTGATGGTTATGCCATGAAACCTATGTCATATTCACGGGTAGAAACACCATCTATATCTGCCAAGGCAACCGAGGATAGCGAGCAGAATGAGGATGACTGTGATAACTCGTCCTTCAACACCTCATTTGGTGTAGCCAGGATCTTCGATGGCATTGATTGTCCAATCCCGGTGTTCAAGCTGAAGAAGCCAGGAAATGAAAGACGAAGCTTGACATCGACCTTAGATATGGAAGATGAGTTGAACTTTGACGAGGAACTTAAACTTTTGAAAAGCAAGTGTTTCAAAATACTGCAGGTGAATATCAATACACTACATGGAACGGATACTAGTGTCTCGAAAGAGATCCACGATAAAGTGACTATGCCTTCTGCTAGCTTGGTGGGCTTTGATGAGGCCGATGAGTTCCCAAGTTTCACCCTGGGTGGGTTCAACTAATGGCTGATACATTTTCACTAGTATTGGCCTTCATATTACTGAAATATCATCAACTATGAGGTATAGACATTTGTCTACATAGATATATATGTTTTTCAACGCATTTAATTCATGGTATTGAATGAATAGCGAACAACAGCCTATCTGCCATTTTTTCACGGGTGCGATTATGCCTAGTTGCAAATCTTTTTATGGGGCACAGAAGAGTAAACAAACCAGAGTCCATCGCTACAATTTTACTGAGACAGCCAAGGATTAATACCTAAAGATGTCAGAAGAGATTGGCATACAAGAAGAGTCTCTGCCGAACGCTGTGGATAATATAACTGATGTGGTGGCTGTCACTGAATCCACGGAGGAGTCTAAACAGGCTGAAGAAACAGAGAAGATAGAGTCCAAACAAGTTGGAGAGCTAGGAGGAACAGAGATAAAAGATTCTGAACAGGCTCAAGAGACAAAAGTAACAGACACTGATGACTTTCTTGGGAATCTGTTGAAGGAGGCCGATGAGAAGGCTGGTACTGAAATCACAGAGACAAAAGACTCGTATAATCAAAGTGTGTCCTCAAGTGACTCTTCTAGCGATGACGACAGTGATGACGACTCGTCTGACGATTCTGAAGATGATGATGATGAGGATGAAGGAGCTAGCGAAAATGAAGCAGTCAAAGACGACGCAGAGATTTCGGACAATGAGCAGGATGCCACTGGACCCATCACATCTAAGAATGAGGTTAGCGATGAGCCAGCAGACCAACTACCAGACGGTTTCACAATTGACGAGGCAGATCCTATCCAGCACATTGGTGAAATCACCGCATTTGTTGACAAAAGTATCATCATCAAAAGTAATACATCAGGAGAGTTCAGATTTCTCAAAGAAGGCTCTGTTGTTTGCTTTGAAGACAGAACACCAATTGGGTATCTTTTCGAGATATTCGGTCCAGTAGCCAAACCAATATACCGAGTGAAATTCAACAAGGAGGAAGATTTTGAGCAGTTCAAATCCAAGAAACACGAGAAGGTGTTCTACGTTGTCCCAAAGTCTAACTTCGAGTATACAGACACAATCAAAGCGATCAAAGGAACTGATGCAAGTAATTGGAACGACGAAGAATTGCCTGAAGAAGAACAAGAGTTCTCTGATGATGAAAAAGAGATGGAGTCAAAAAAGAACAAAAAGCAAGCTAAAAAGAACAAGAATGGCAACAATGCTTTTAAAAGACCTAATGAAGAGGGAAACGTGCAGCCTAGCGACTCACCAGTCCAACATAAAAAAAGACACCAACCACAACAACAGAAGGCCAATGGCTACTCTCAAGGGTACAAGCAACATCAACAACATCAGCAACATCAGCAACATTCTGAAGGATCCAGTGGCTATCAATCACGCTCCCAAAGAGAGAAGCAAATCCCTCACGGAGGCCTGCACCAATATGGCCCACCGGGCACTTATCCTGTTAATCAAAATTTCCAACCCCCTCCTCAAATGATGGGTTCGCCTATGATGCCTGGTATGCCGTCTATGCCTGGTATGCCTATGATTCCAGGTATGCCTATGATCCCCGGAGCTCCACCTTTCCCAATGGCACCAGGTGTTCCTCAGTTTCCAATGATGCAGCCTCCACCCCCAGGCCAAACACAGAACCCAATGCAGATGCAACAGATGATGCAGATGATGATGATGCAGCAGTTCATGGCCAGTCAACAAAACATGCAACCCCCACCTCCCTCTCAAAGGGATCAAAATCGATGACTTTAATCTACATTTAATAATGATGACATAGATAATACATAGACTTTTGGTAGTTCTTCATTTTTGCTGTAAATAGTTACAGTATCTCCTTCTGTGATAAGAACTCGTATGCCTCTTTGGCTTTAGTGACTGCCAATGAAGGGTAACCGGCAGCACGAGCAACATTAATGGCATGAGAACGGTCCGTTATTCCATCCACGAGTTTATGGGTCATATAAACATTGTCACCCTCGCCCACCAAAGCTGTCTTTTTGAAGCAAAAGCTGTCACTCAGGTTGTCACGGTCTAATAAAGTTGCAACCTCTTTGCCAAAATGAGTAGCAAAAAGAACTCTGGACTTATTTACATTGTTTAAATGACAGAGAGTAGAGAAAGCAATGGCAACGCCCTCTCTTCCACTGGTGCCCCTCCCGACCTCATCCAAAATAGCTAGTGATCTCTCCGTGGCACCGTGCAAAATATATGATACCTCAAGCATTTCCACCATGAATGTACTAAGCTGGTTCATCATGTCGTCATTGAATCCCACACGACTGAAAATCTTATCAACAAGCCCAATGGTAGCACTCTGAGCTGGAACAAAGCAGCCAATCTGGGCCAAGATGACAATAATGGCATTCTGGCGGAGGAAAGTGGACTTTCCACCCATGTTCGGGCCCGTAATAACCCATCTCTTGACTTTATCATCAAGCGAACAGTCATTAGCAACGAAGTTCTTGAGCTCACGTTTGAGACCTTCTTCGGCAACCAAGTGCCTTCCTTGGACAATATTCAACGAAGTACTCGTATCTAACTCCGGGCAAACAAGGTCCTTTTCGACAGAAAGTGATGCAAATGAACTGATTACGTCGATGTATTCTGTATTCTGTGAGCTTTGTCTCAAGGTCACATTAGATGAGTTAACTTTCTTCCGTAGCTTCTTCAAAACAACTTGCTCTTCTTTTTGAATCAATATGATGGTGCTTTGGATGCTTTGCCCGATTCGGGTCCATTTGTCAAACTCAAGCCAGCGTGTGGACTTTGATCTACCTCCAGTTACATCCCTAGTGCCTGGAACCAACGTGGGAAGATCATCGTAATTACTTTTAGCTTTGCCTCTGACAAAGAGTTGATGATCCCCTGCCATCGTTTCTTTGAGTTGTACTTCTTTGAAATCTCCATTCAACACTAGTAAGTCATGTAATTCAGTTTCCAATCCGGACTTCTCGGATAGCAACTTTTTCAGCTTGTTATGAAGCCTTCTAAGCTTGGTGGATGCTTGTTTCTTGACAACAAAATTAGGAAGGCTCGTACCCGAATTGGCGGCACCATGATGTAGTTTTTTTTCTAAAATTGTAGGATATATCTCAGCCTCCTTCTCATCTTCTTCTGACTTCAAACCTTCAATAACGGCCTCTTCGTCCAAGTCGTCAAGAATCTCATTGGCCAATTCATTATGGGGTTTAAAACGTTTCAAGAGGGGCTCTAATGCCTTCTTCGACTCGCGACTTTCTATGGACTGTTCTCTAATAATGCATTCAAGTTCTTCTGTGGTTTTAATAGAATGAGCCAGTCTGATCAGTTCATAATGCGATCCTTTACCCAGTGCGAATCTTTGAAGAATACGACTGACATCGTGAATTCGTTTCAGCTTGGATATCACATTGTTTCTGAAAGCTGTGTTCCTGACCATCTCTGTGACCATTCGTTGTCTGAGTTTCAGCTCCACTAGGTCTCTTGATGGTGCTGATAGCCACATTCCCAGAAGCCTGGAACCACCAGCAGTCACAGTTCTCTTTATGGCAGAAAACAAGGATCCCACCATCTTGCGGTTTCTCATAGATACATGAAGTTCTAACGCCTCTGTAGTTCTAGAGTCAAGAAATACAATGTCCTCTGGATGTTGTTTCTCTGGCAATTGAAGACTGACGGTCAACCCAGGAAGATGCTCCTCAACGTATCGCAGAATAACCCTCAAAGCCGAGGATTCCCATATTGAGAGCTCACCAAAGGCTTTCTTGAGATCATTTTTTGTGAAGTGGAACATGTAATAAAACTCTTCCAACATTTTGTGTCGTGTTGGTGGTGTAAAGTGGTTGATGAAGTACTTTTGAAAACCTGTAAGTTCACTATACCATAATCCATTGTTGACAACCTCAGCAAAATCCCCATCACCCACGATGATTTCTGAGGGCTTTATTCTTGTTACAGTTGACATGAGGTCTTCCAGTCTGACTTCCTGGACGAACAGTGAGCCCACAGAAAGATCCATCCATGACAATCCTATTTTGGCTTCCAGATCTGCCTCCCTCTTGAAGAGCTTCTCTGGGAACTTGATGCAGAGAAGGAAGTTGTTCTCCTGTTGGTTGAGAAATGCCTCATCAACCAGGGTTCCGGCTGTAACAATCCTTGTTACTCTTCGTAGCATCACATTGCTTTTTTCATCTGGTACCTCGGAGTCTATTTGCTCAACTATAGCAACACACTCGTGGTGATCCTGGACGAGCACCCTGAGATGCCTCTCCAATTGGGACAATGGGAACCCTGACATGGGCACAGCAAAGTCGGTCATGCTCTTTTGTGTGAGTGTAATGTTCAGCTTCTCTGCATACTCAGAAGCTTGCTCGAAGTAAAGCTCATAGAAGGCACCGACTTGGGTTAGCACGACGTAGCCCTTGTATCTATCCATCACCTCTCTGATCGACTTCAACAATGGAGGAAGCTGGACCCTCTTATCACCGAAAGTGCTCCACTCAGGGATAATCTTTTCTTCGTCTGCATGTTCCAGTACTGGCTTCAGTATTTTGGGCAGCTGTGCTACTGTCAGTGTCGTAATTGAAGTACCTGAAGTTGATGTGGACGATGATCCAAATCGTACCATGATCGTCTTTTGTTGTAGCAAATGTCGCAAGTATGGCCCTAAAGATGGCCTCCTTGTGGTTACTCTAAGCATTTGTGTGGCTCAAGAGACCTCTAGAATTGGGAATGCTTAGCAACTCACTTCATGGTGGTTCTCCATGTCCATATGTGGTGAACATAGTCTAACTAAGCTTCTCCAACTAGAGACGCGTTGTGCGAGGGGTCGCGCGACAGAGAGCGCGTCGGCTTCGATTGAGGCTCACTACAAAACAATTATATGGTTCCTTTTGGTTAGCTTACAATATTATGAACTTATTCAATTCAAGTAGCCTTTACATCCTGGAGCACCACACAGACAACGGATACGCTCATCGTTGTTAGTCTCTCTCTCGAACTTGTAGTCATAAGTCAACTCCTCATTGGCAGCAATATCACGAAGGGCATAGATGACAATATGCCTTTGCCCTTCTACTTTGATGATCTTTGCCGTACAACTTGGAACACAGCAGTGGTTAATGAATCTGGCAATTCCTCCCTTCTTGGTTGCATCAATCACTGTGTTCTCGTCCACTCGGAACAGATAGGAAGAACCGATACCAGACTTCAAATAACTCTTCTCACGAACTTCTGCAACCTGTTGTCTGATACGTTCACCAACGTACTCAATAATCATCTCTCTGGCAGCAATAGGTTCCAAAGCATACAACCCCCAATCATGAATGGCAGATCTGGCAAAGGAAACTGGTTTCTTTCTGGTGTTCAACTGATTGAGTGTGGCAGTTTCATTGACCTCAGAATTGAAATTGCTGACCTCGTAAACAAGTCTTCTGTTATTGGCACGATTGACTCTGGAACTCAATGACTTCGAAGATTCTCCTTCATCGTGGTCCTTGATAGTTGTCAAAGGATCATGAACTCTTCTTCTGTGTGGCAAGTATTCCACCTTCATCTCATCTGGAATCTTTGTGTAGCCTTGAGTTCTATGTGAACCTTTGTGGTTGTTGAGCTTTGGTGGGAGGACAATCTCTGAAGTTCTGTTAGAGTTCAGTTCATTGATACTGGTTTGCTTCCAAGTCCAGTAGTCAATGTCATAAGCGATTTTATCCTCTGCTGATACAACATCATCTTTAACCACTTCTTTTAGCAACTCATAATCCTCTTCATCTTTGACAAACTCAAGCAAACATGGCAGATCAAACACTTGATCCAGATCATCATTGTATACTGGAACGGGAGTCTCAGTAGTTGTGGGACGATGTTGTTTATCATACCCAGAGTAATCGATATCCTCCATGATTTCATCGTCATCTTCTTCAGATTCCTCCACTTCCTCCTCAATTTCGCCATCACGGTTAGGGATATTAGCCAGCTTAGAATCTTGTAAACCTTTCTTGTTATTAACCTCAGCAACCTCTGGAGTGGTCTCTTTGGAAGTGTCGTCCTCATCCTTCTCATCGTCGCCTTCATCTTCAGATGAAGAAGAGAAAAAAATTGGAGCCTGTGTAGCTTTTGTTTTCATCTTTTTCCGTACAGGACCTTCGATATCTTCAGATGGTTCAGACATAGGTGTTGAGACAGACTCTTCACGGTAGTCCTCAATCTCATTAAGTGTGTTCAGTGGACGCAGATCTGACTTCTTGATGTGCTTTGGAAGCGGCGTTGGCTTAGGCGAGTTGATATTAAAAGCAGATGCTTTCTTCTTGAAAGATGGCAATGAGCTCAAGTCAACACTTGCAACCTTGTTCGTTTTGGAGGATATTATCGACGGAGCGGTATAACCAATAACCGTAGGCTTGATTGGAACCATTGGAATATTCGGCGCAATGAGATCCTTCAAGTCTGGGAAATTCTTGGGTTTCAAAAAGTCAATAAGAACATGCTTTAAAAGTCGGTCTTTGATAGTGGAAGGCATGTGTTTGCTGAAATCATCCACTATACGATCAGTTGTTTCTTCATAGATGTCTTTCTGTTTAATAGCAGACTCTTCGAGCATATGTGCTGGAGTAATGAGTTTCATAATGACTCTAATTCCTCCAACTTTGCTCAAATTCTTCTGATCTTTCAACTTCTCAGCAGATTCAATAGAATCAAAGACAATATGAACACCATCATTAGATAAACCAATTTCTTTGAATCCAAAATCTTTGTACTCCAATCCCAAAGTGGAAATGATTTTACGAACACCGCCAACAGCAGATTTCGGAGAATCAATAAAAATATGAGGCTTATCAGCAAAAGAGGCTGCAGAATCACGGATTATGGTTGTATTTTGATTGAAGTAACCATTTGATTTTTGAGATGGATGAGCCTGTAGATGTGGCCGTGATACGACAGGTGAACGAACAGGTGAATGGCTTTCTCGTTTAGCCGGTTCAGAAACAGGCATATAGCGACTCTCAACAATTCCCTTAACACGTTCAAAATCTGTTTTCCTTACGGCCAAGGAGACATGCAGCTTTTCACCACCAACATATGACTTGTTGAATTTGCGAACTGCCTTCACTGCAGCTCTTGCACCTTCATTATCTGTAGGGCCGAACTTCACTCTTAACATACCAATGAAGGCTTTAGACTTGTCATGAAGGACTCTTTCATAGTCAATAATTTCTCCCATATTGGATAGTTCTTCTTTGAATAAGTCTTCTTTAACACGAAGAGGCAATCCAGTGATTAAAACTTCAGAACAGTACTTACGTTGGTAGTTAGAGTCAATCTCCATAAATGGAATACGAAGTTTGTCAAATGGGAATCTTCTGGTTCCTTTAAGCTTCTCTGTATCTTTTCTTTTGAAGCGTTCATGATAATACTTGAAGTCAGGGCCCCTCGGATCTTTTCTTCCGCTTAACTCTTCAGTTGAAACGATATTTTCCAGTTTAGGGTCCAGATCAACAGATATGAAATCACCATTAGTCAACATATGTTTTCTGGACTCCAGATCGTAGTTCATTGGCGGATATGTCCAAAGTGAGCTCTTGCTATTCCTCGTCTCTTGTTTCGAATGTGCTATCGTGTGATAAAGATGAGGAGCAGTTGGGAGGCCTTCTTCAGTGCCGTTAAGTCTTGATTCTATATGATGTCGTGTTGGCATGCCTTCTTCTATTCCCATTGGAGATGAATGTGTGTCTTGTGATTGGTGAGACATATTGCTAGAGGATGATAGTGTGGTCTCTTTGTCCTTATAGGTAGACGCCAGTTCTATCTGGTCTGCCTGCCGCGTTGTGGATTCGTAAGACGGGAATTCCTTTGTGCGATTGTATAATGGACGTGATGAGGAGTGACTTCTCCTGGATTCTCTAGCATCGTACCGGTCATCGTGGCGGAAAGTCTGAGTCTGTGGCTTTGTCAAGCCTCTTGAATGAGCTTCATATCCGCCTTCGGTGTCTCTGCTAAAACTGCCACCACGGCGACTCGGTGGAACGTACACACCGTGAGAGCGACGAGGATACCCACTGTAGCTACCCTGATATCCCATCTCTGCTGGTGGGTCCTTCACGCTGTTGAGCGACTGTTTCGAGCCAAGTAAGAGAAGTATAGCAGTTCAGCTGCAGGCTTTTCTCTCTTTCCTTTTAGTGGTGTGTAAACAGCGCGATAAAACTGTGGGCTGTGCCAGTAACGAATAGATGAGAGAATACCCTCAGTGGATCAAGCAAACAGTCTGGATGTTGGGGAGCAGCTGTTCTTTGTTGCTGTGCGTTTGTAGTGAGGCCCATACCTTTTAGGCTCTGTTTATTCCAGTCGCGCCCATTTTCGGTAGGCGCGAACAGAGATTTGCGGTTGCTAGGGTGACAGGAGCACTTCCAGCTTATCTACAAGTGCGCTCTTAATGTCTGAATGGGTTTGGTGTTTCAACGAATAGTGGAACATAGATGTATGAATAAATAAATAAATAAATAAATAGGCAATAAATAGGCAGATACGTGAGTATAGCGCATCCTGCTGTGCGCGCCCTTACTTGGTGATGATGCGTTTGAGCTTGCCAGGGACGTGGTAGAAGTTAGCAGAGTAGTCCTTCTTCTTGAAGCGACGCTCCTTCGGCTCCTGGACATAATAAGACCAACCCTGTCCTTGGGCAAAGCGGATCGCGGCCTCCTTGTTGTCGAACTTCATTATGGTTCCCTGCATGTAATCCCCAGAGCTCTGGTAACCGATGAGATCATTCTCCCACCTGTTACCCTTGCCCAAGATATCCCAGTCAAGTTTCCAATTGTGACGGTTCCACACACCTGACTGTGTCGCAGATTTTGACTCCTTGTAGATACGTACCACACGCTCTGTCACAAGCTCCTGTGGAGCACCACTGATCGACTCCTTGGCCAGTTCATTGTGCTCCTCTTGCTTCTTGACGACGTCCGCAAACGAGGCAGGACCACCACCACCCTGTTGGAGTACCACCCTTGCAGTGGAGAAACGCACAGAAGAGAGCAATGGATGAGTAAACACGTGTCTGGATCTCTGGATAAACATTCTTTCCGGCTTGTCGTGGGATAAGGCTTGGGAAGGACGATGGTGCGGGGGTGGTGGACTTACAAGGAACTCCACATTTATGGCCTTGTCGCGATTCGCGATTCTGTTCAAGGGCGCATCACCGAGTACTAAAGGCTCACCAACCCTCGTGCCCGTCTCTTTATCGTACGTTTCTAGAGGCTCAGAAGACTTCACAACTGGTCCTGGAACACGTTGACAATGAGTTCTCATGTCGATACAGCTATCAGAGATGTTGTCCCGACTATAGCGGAGCCATTGCTGGGGAGTCTGCGCCAGCTAACAGAGAGATACTACGCGTCCTCCAGACAGAAGATAACGCTGAAACAAAACGAAGAGGTCGCTCGCTATCACATTTGTGCTATTGTTGCCGTGAATTCTCAGGGTCATCATCTGAATGCCATACCCACACTAAAAAACGTTCCACTTCCGGTAACTGCAGCCCGCAATCTTGTACAACTTTTCACTACACAACTCGACTCCAAGAGTGCCACGGCGACCCCAACTGCAACTCCAAGAAAGCGCAAACAAACTTCACAGTCGCCATCAAAGGCATACACCCCAAAGACTACCCCTGTTAATGATCTAGTCACGCCCTCTCCTACGAAGAAAGCGAGATTAACGCCCAAAGAATCAACATCGAAATCCAAGACCCCATTCATGCGTCGACTAGAAGCTGCTGCTGTTGAGTCTCCGAAGAAGTCCTCACCTTCGAAAAAAATAATGAAGAAAATCGAACAAATGACAAATACGTCTATTACACCAAGTATTGTCGGAGATGAAAATGAGAACGACAATGAGGAAGAATCAATACCACAGTCTCCTGAGAAGCATTTCATTCTTTTATCGTCTCGAGAAATCACTGCACTCTGCAACCAGTTTCAAATCGAGGAGAAGATCACAAAGAATATAATCGAGATGTTCCAGCAGTACTACGATAAGGTCACAAATGAATGGATCCTCATCTGTGGTTTAATTCTCAATTGTTACCTTGTCATAAACCATGAGGCGCTGTCGACTCAAATGGGTGCTAAGACAGCAGCTTACAAGGCAATGTTCAACTTACAAAATGGAGGTCTGATGCTCAATGATATAAACTCTAGTGTTGGTATTGTCAAGTCACTAATTGAGTATACACGCTGGTTCAAGAGACTTAAAGCCCAACATAAATACCCTGAGGGTGATGACTCTGAAGGTGCATTTCTTGCAGGGTCCATGATCTCTCAAAATTATCAGTTCCATTCCAAAGAAGTGCAGAAAGCTCAGAGAGAATGGCTTGAGTCTATTCAACGAGAAATTGAAGCACGAAAATCTCAGCAAACATGAGTAGATCAAAAGCTTCTGTATAATCCAATATAAAAGGCCAATGCTCATAACCTAATTGTAGTGTCCCTACCTCCCTGAAAAAATATTGATCGCGCCGTCGAGCACTTGCCTCAAAGTGTTAATACTTAGTTAACTCACACGAGAAGCACCTCGGACCGTCTTAAACAAGCAACATCCACAGAGTTATGTCTACCAAGAGAACACTCGCCACAGATGATTGTCCTTCAACCAACGGTCATTACAAGCGCCCAGCCATCGATACTACCGATGCTGCCCAAGATCAGCATGAAGATGCCATGATGGACGATGTAAGTGAGATGGAAGAATCGGAAATGGTGTACCTACATGAACCTGAGCTACCGATCCAGATTGTCTCAGACAGCACACTTAATGGTCAGTGGCGTGACACAATCAACAAGGTTGTCAAGTCCGTTGTCTCGATCCATTTTGCTCAAACGACGAACTTCGATTGTGATTCTGCTCTTGTGAGCGAGGCCACTGGCTTTGTTGTTGATTCAGAGCGTGGTATTATCCTTACAAACAGACACGTTGTCGGAGCAGGACCGTTTTGGGGCTATGCTGTCTTTGATAATCACGAAGAATGTGACGTCAAGCCTATCTACAGAGATCCCGTTCACGACTTTGGGTTCTTGAAGTTCAATCCAGAAAACATTAAGTACATGCAAGTGCAATCACTCGAACTAAAACCAGAGTTGGCAACTGTTGGATGTGAGATCAGAGTTGTAGGTAATGATGCCGGTGAGAAGCTGTCCATCCTGTCAGGTTTTATCTCCAGACTTGACCGTAACGCTCCAGAGTACGGTGGTCTCACTTATAACGACTTTAATACCGAGTATATCCAAGCTGCTGCCAGTGCGTCTGGTGGCTCAAGTGGCTCCCCTGTTGTGAACGTTGATGGTTATGCTGTTGCTCTCCAGGCTGGTGGCTCCACTGAAGCATCTACAGACTTCTTCCTCCCGCTCTATCGTGTTTCCAGGGCTTTGAAATGTATCCAGCAAAAAGAACCTGTTACGAGAGGTACAATCCAGGTTCAATGGATTCTAAGGCCATTCGACGAATGTCGTCGTCTTGGTTTGTCCACGGAAGCTGAAAAGAAAACTCGTGATGAGTTCCCAAAAAGCATAGGTCTTCTTGTCGCCGAGGTTATCTTGCCACAAGGCCCTGCAGATGGGAAGATTGAAGAAGGTGACACATTGATCTCAATCAATGGTAGAAGTATCACTACATTCATCACTGTCGATGACATATTGGACTCTTCCATTGGCCAAACTATCGAACTTGTACTTCAGAGAGGCGGTGAAAACGTCAATGCAAGCTGTGAAGTTGGTGATCTTCATGCCATTACCCCAAACAGATACCTTGAGGTCGCGGGTGCCACTTTTAACGATATGAGTTATCAAATGGCCAGAATCTATGCAATTCCCGTCAAGGGTGTGTTCATCAATTATGCCACTGGATCATTCTTTTTGAGCAGGGATGAATCTGTTGGCTGGGTTCTTGACACTGTTAATGATATCGATGTGAGTAATCTTGATGAATTTATTGAGGTGATGAAAACAATTCCAGATAGATCACGAGTTCCAATTTCATACCGTCATATTTCTGACCTCCATTCACCAAACGTTGCAACAATTTACATTGAACGTCATTGGTGTTCAACTTTTAAGATTGCGACAAGAAACGATACCACTGGACTTTGGGATTTCACAGAGCTGGGTGATGCACTTCCAGCTGTTGCACCGGAGCCTAAATCCGTTAAGTTCATCGACATTCCTTCAGAATATGAGGGGTGCTCCCAATTATCTAGATCATTTATGCTGGTGACCACATATTTGCATGTCCCAGTAGACTCCTACCCATCAATCAGAAAGAGAGGTTATGGTGTTGTCATCGATGCTGAGAAAGGTTACCTTTTGGTCTCAAGGGTTATTGTTCCACATGACTGTCTTGATATCCAAATCACAGTTGCTGACTCCCAGATTGTACCTGGTGAGGTTGAATTCTTGCACCCAACTCAAAACTTTGCTATCGTAAAATATGACCCATCGTTGGTAAAGGGTGACATCCGTACTCCAAAATTCTCTAAGACTCCATTAAAGAGAGGTGAGAAGTGCACTTTCATTGGATTCAATTACAACTTCAGAGTTGTGTCAACAGACACAACAGTATCAGATATTGCCACCATCAACGTCCCACGAAATGTTGCTGCACCACGTTACAGAGGTACCAACTTAGAGACTGTTGCCATTGCCACCAACTTGAGCGATGATTGTGGATCTGGTGTTCTTGTGGACACAGATGGAACTATCAGAGCCTTCTGGATGTCTTTCCTCGGTGGCTGCCGTAAAGAAAGTGATACGATTTACAAAATGGGCATTGATGTAACAGAAATGATAGCAATTATTGAAGAATTCCAGAATGGCAAGAAACCTCAAGTAAAAATTGTTGATGCTGAACTCCATGCCATGGCAATTGACCAGGCCAGAATTTTGGGTGTCTCTGATGAGTGGATCAAAAAGGTCGAAGACTCTAACCGTGACAGATTACAATTCATGGCTGTTTCTAGATCCGCCGTTCCAGAAGATCAACATAGTCCAGAACTTCAACCAGGTGATATTGTGTTGACAGTCAACGACAAATTGGTTTACAACACATCAGACATTCGTTCTTATCAGGATGCTGACTATTTGAACTTCAAGATCGTGAGAAGAAAGAAAGAGATGGACGTGAAGGTTCCAACAACAACTATCAAAACCACTGATCATATCGTTATTTGGAGTGGTGTTGTTTTGCAAGCTGCACATCATGCTATTCGCCAGTCCATGGTCAATCTGCCGAGTCAAGTATATGTCACCGGTAGATCCCGTGGCTCTCCTGCTGCCGCTTTCGGTATCAGTCCAACTAATTTCATTACACATGTTAATGGAAAGCCAACTCCTACTCTGGATGAATTTGTTAAAGTTGTCAGAACCATTGGTGATGACACTTATTGCAAAATCAGATTGGTGTCTTTCGATAATGTTCCATTTGCTATCTCTGTAAAGACCAACTATCACTATTTCCCTACCGGAGAACTGAAGAAAGATGGCGAGTCCGGCAAATGGATTGACATTGAGTATGATGACAAAAATGAGGAGAACTCTGTGAAAAAAATCTAGAAAGTTAGATAGTCATAAGTTAATGCATATATTATTTTTGACATGTTCGACTTGCTTTAACCGAAAAAAATAACGTAGATTGTAGCAAATAAACCGTATAATGCACACATGGAAGAAGGAATTTATATAAATATCACGGAACAAGGGGAACGACAGACTCAAATTCAATTAATATGTACATATAGTGAGCCGACGTTGAAAAGAATGGAAGAGAAAAAATGAGATCAGTGGTATGGGAGGAGCTTACTGAGTCTCTTCGTCTGGTCCTTGGTACTCATACCTTTGATACCATCTCCCCTTAGTGTTTTTGAGCTCCATCCCGCATTGCCGTGGTTTCTAGCAGCCTGAGCTCTCTTGAACCCGTTGGCAGTCTTCCTCCATCTCTTCGCAGCACCCTTGTGAGACTTCATTAGCGTTCTGACAAAGATCGTGTTGTGAGAAGCAGCTGCAGTGGCGACCATGGAGGAAGCGTAACTGTATAGTGGACGGTGAATGCCGAGGAAGCCAAGCATTATGAACGAGTTGTGGCGGGAGTAATAGCTTTGTGGACCTTGAGGAGTATTGTTGGTGATGATGGACTTTTTCAATGGGCGAAACTCCAGGAAAGTGGTACACGCACGACCAACTGGGCACCTCGCTCTTCCCTTTGAAGAGGTGGTAATTAGATAGATCAAGTTCAGGCGATAGAGTTATTAGTCCGACTCTGAGTCTGAAGAGGAGTACCCTGTGACTAGTCCTGAGCTCTTGGTTTCGATTTTCTGCTGAGTCGGTGCCTTGTTCTCGGGAAGAGCACTCACAGCTGATGCTTTACGGCTAACCTTCTTCTTGATAACATTGACTTTTGGCACTGTGATTTGCTCCTTTATTGGCAGCTCAGATGCCGAAGCCTTTGAGGTCTTATCAAGAGCCTTTTGTTTCTTGGATCTGCATTCTGTTAGTATTCGTAGCTTAGTTGAAGGTGGGGATAATTGCGTCCACTCACTGTTCGTAGGCCTCAAGACCTTCCTCTAGCTCCCTCTTTTTCTTTTCTTCCTTCGATGTCTCACTCTTCCGCAACTCTTCATAGAACTTGTGCTCACGCTCGTCGATTTTGTGTGGCTGGTTGCGTGCCTTGACTTTCTCCTGGTACTGACGCTCCTTCTCCATGTGGTTCAACCTCATCTGTTCATAAAGCGATGGCGCCTCTCTGTCCTCCTCTTCCTGCTGGTATTTGCTGGAAGCAGACGCCTCCTTGCTCTTCAGCTCATTGAGGTCGCTCTGCCCAGCCGGTATGAAGCGGGACATCTTCAAGAAGCTCTAAGGCTGTAGTTGTGGGCTTCAGCGCAGTGTTTGAGGATGGCTTAAAGTGTTGTTTATCACCTAAAGCGCGAGCTCTCTCCCATGGCCCTCGCTGCTCACGACGCCATCTTTGTATAAGATGCTAGAAACTAAATAGGGTATGTACGCACTTCAAGGTTAATGTGTATGACTGAATGCAAATTAAAGAATTACTCTATATCAAAGTCCTTGGGCCAGGTCCTCATCCTCATCCTCATCTTCGCCTATAATGAACTCATCTAAGGTGCTTTGTTTAGAAACGGGCCAGTTGAATGCCTTTGGGTGATTACTCCCAACGGTGACTGAACATCCATAACACAAATCAACTTGATATTCTTTTGATTGGTTTTCCAGCGTGGATGTATTAAGCTTGTGTGACTCCTCCCACTCTTTTAGAAGCTCACTCTCGAGGTCCGATTCAGGCCCTATGTTACCGTGATAGGTTATACTTCTCAGCCACTCCATTGGGCGATTGTAGATCTTACCATCACAAACAACACATATCTTTCCCTTTGACGTCTTTGGTTCGTCAATTTTTCCACCGGTCTTGACCACAGTTGAGACTATGTTGTCATCACTGGTGTCAACGTTTTTGTAATAGGAAGCAACGACTTCATTGATTGTCTTTTGCTTGTTCATGACCTTGTCGGAGTCTAAGACAGGTATGAGCTTGAATTTCTCCAGTGATCTGAGGCGAACAAAATTCTCGATTTCACCCCTAGAGGCATCACGCAAAGGGTGTATTATATCGACTTCAACTCCATGTATAAGCCGCATTGAGTCAGTCAGATGTAGGTGGATTTCAGAGCCACGCCCTTTTACTGTGAGAGAGAGAACTTGCTCTGCCAGAGTAGACATGTTGTGACCCCAGAGGATCGCTGACGCTCCTGTGGATTTAACGTGGTCATGAACGATATGTGTCATTATAATTTGTTGGAGATCGTGTCTTGATGCCCTATTGGGGCATGCCTCCAATATCTGAACAAGATTAGGCGATGCTGTGGGTGGCAATTTGGACAGATGCAGATTAAACTGTTCATCAAGCCTCAGTCGAGTCATAAATCGCTCGTGTGTAGAGAACTTGTTGATGTCAACGACGGTTATCGTAAAGGGGAACCTCTCAGTCTCATATGTTGCTTTGATGCTCTCGATTAGTTCTTGGGGGTCATTGGTATAAGGCGAAACTTCTGAGTCATCAATAAAAAGTGCTTCTAGCTCGAAGCCCAAGTTTACTCGTGCGTTCTTGATTTGTTCGTTGAACTGTGTCAAGAGGATGTCAAGCAGAACAAGCGAAGATGAGCCAAACGAGAGTGGAAGCACCACCTTATCACGCACGGCATGCTCGCCAAACTTCACCTTATACTTGTTACCAGACATATGACGTCTCTGTTTACCGCTGATGAACCTGATAAAGCATACGCTGGTTTTCTCTATGTTAGTCGATCGCCATGTAGAGATGGTGTAGATAAAGGTAAAGCCACTCACCGGCAGAAGAGCTCCTTTCTAGAAAGAAGTACAGCACTTTCTGTCTTGCAACGCGAGCACGGCCCCAGATCAGGTGGCTGCTGCGATGTCATACTGCTGTCTTACTGTCTTGCGTCCTTGTTTGTGGTGACTCTCTGTGGTTACAAAGATTTGTAGTTGAAAAGATTTGAGAAGGGCATCGGAGTGCGCTTACCATTTTTGCTCAAGCTTCTTCGACTGTGCTATGTTGGCGACGTCCTCAACGGTTTGGCTCTCAAGACGGAACTCATCTCCGCTTACACCGTGTCACTCATATAGAAAGAGACCAAGATGTCCGATACAAACAGAACAGCAGATGCTGAGTACAAGCAGTCAGCGCCGGATGTGGCTCAGAAGAAGGACGACGTCAACTTCGCAAAGGGTCCGACGGACTCGTACAAGTTCTATCCAGACAACCCAACGTCCCAGTTTAACAAGGCCAAGTTTGCTGCCAAAGGCCCATCTCGTTACTTTGACCCATGCCAGGAGTCTGCCAGTATGAGCATCCGCTGCCTTGAGAGCAATAACTTCGACAGAGATATGTGTCACGAGTACTTCAAGGCATACAGAGAGTGTAAGAAAGAGTGGCTCCAGCAGAGACGTAAGGACACCAGAAGCGGGAAGGGGGGCTGGTCACTCTGATGAAAGGAGCCGTGAGCCAGTGGACTGCTCATTCAGCGCAATAACGAAGTCTAAGGCATGTCTCTTTACCCTGGGCACCGCTCCACTCAGCGATACAGAGACAACAACAACACCCGATAGACCATGTACATACGAACATTGCTCCTGAAAGAAAAGCACACTACGCTGTATATGACGAACATGACGATTAATTCTGCTGCTATGTAGTGTAGATTCAATATATAACTCCTCTTCTTCCTGTGGTAAGGCTTATTCGCCATGCATACGGTACATCATTTGTCTTTGTGTCAACTCCGGACCACCACCACGCCAAACCCTGGTTTCCAATGGAAACCTACCCATAACGTCTTGGGAAACCTGATAGTCACAACACATAATGAAAAAGTTGATAAAAAAAGTGACTACTATCCATACAAACTCGTTCAATAACCCATATGGTATCAACTTGGATCTCTCATACATCACCGAGCAGATTATAGTGTGCTCCTGCCCCCTAACGACAAAAAAGACACTTTACCGAAACGATTTGGCTGATTTGGTGAACTATTTGAATATACACCATGGGAATGACTGGAACATCTGGAACCTCTGCTCAGAGATGAATGAGAACATCTATGACATCGGCGACCCTCTCTTGCATAACCATATCACCTATATGCCCTTGAAAGATCATGAATGCCCCTCATTCGAGTATCTCTGCTCCATATTGAGTTCTATCGAACTTTACTTGAGCAGTGGACAGGAAAGGGCACGAAAGCGAACTGCTGTTATTCACTGTAAACTAGGGAAAGGACGATCGGGTCTTATTTGTGTTGGGGTCCTCATATCATACCTCGGATACTCATACAGTGATGCACATGCTTTATTTACATATAAAAGAATGAGGGCAGGATTTGGGGAAGGTGTTTCAATTCTCTGTCAAAGGCAGTACTCTGCATACTTAGAGCTTTTCCATACCCATGGGTACAAACCCGCTTGCAACAGAACTAAAGTCCAGTATATACGTCTCCTTGGAGACTTGCACAGCTTCTCTCACGCCAACAGGTTCAATGTCAGCGTGGTCCCTATCACAAATAATGATTCAAGCTCTCCAGAGACATACCACCCGATAGAATTCATACCTACACATACTACTGAGTCAATTCAAGGCTCTTCATTGCTCTTCAAACCACCAGCTACTAAATATCTCGTTCCCCTTGACATAAAGATCGAAGTTGATAAGGTCATTTCCAGTTCAATCCCTTTGAAGTGCTCATACGCTTTCACATGTCGCAACCTATTTTGGGAAGACTTCATGCACACTACATCGAATGATAATGATGTCAATGAATTTCAAAATATTGATATGATTCACGTTCTGCGATTCCCATGGGAAGCATTTGATGGTTTCAAAGGGTTATCGAAGAAAGGATCAAAAGCATTCAATGAGCTTGAGATTTATTGGCAGTTTGACATGAGTAAGTAACCATGATGTTGGAATTATATGTTCATTAGTATTCAATACAGTACCATTAACGTTAGAAGTGAAAGTCACCCACCCATTCTCTCACTCTCTAATTTGAGCCAAACACCATCGACTATCTTCTTCACAAGCTTTATAGCATCACTCTCCTCTGCAGAGTCTGTCAATATCGACTTGATAGAATCAACTCTATACGGTGGGTCGATCTTGACTTCATCTAGAATAATGATCGAGTCTCCTTTCCAGTTCACCGTTGGCATCGTCTTGTAAACGGAGTTGAAAATAAACTGGCCTTCTTTCGTAGTGTTAGGGTTCCTTATCTTTCGATTCGTCTCCATTGTTTCCTTGTTGCGCTTTGCGATCTGAGGGAGTATCTGAGGGTCAATGGACGCAATGGCGGCCACCTTAGCCACATCAATGTGCTTGGAGACCACCACAAGTGCTTTAACCTGTGATGTCCTGAAGACCTTGTAGTTGTAAGAAGCTCCAACAGCGCTCTGTACGGGTATCTGTAGCACTAGTGCACCCGGGTTGGTGGTGTAAGAGTAAATAGTGCCCGTATAGCTATCTCCAAGAGAGTTGGTCACCTTGACGCTATGCGATCGGAGTTAGTTCATGTAAAGCCTGTGTGGTGTGCGTATGTCTTAACTCACGTGAGTCCAACGACGTTGTTTAGTGTGCTCAAGGCGTCCATTGCGTGGCAACAAATGAACGGCCTAGACTGCTACACGAGCTATCAAACGGCCGTTGTCGCTCTTGTTAAGGTGATGATCGGAGCCTCTAGGCGCGGGCAGCGCGAAGTGGTGTCCGGGTGGACTGCTCGAAATGTAAACAAAGGAACCAGGTGGCATTCACTGATACTGCAAAGAGCAAAGCCAAGTAGACACCCACCAGATAGGCTGCACCGATCGACCCGGCAGAAAATCTCATTTTCAATGGTGTCGAAGGAGGCTGAGCTCTTTGAACGGAGCAACGTCGTGGATATTGGCATTCAGCGCACTGACGAATGGCACCGCGGTACACTAGATCAAGCTCTTGGTGGGCTAAGGCTGGACACACCTTTGGGCGAAGACGATGTCGAAGACACAGCCGATGACTATGGGGCTGTGCAAGTTCTTCATGGGTTTCTGAACGAAGGCGATGAAGTCGGTGAGGACTATGAAGACGATGACGCCATGGAGTCCCTTAGCATTGATGAGGTCGATCAACCGCCTCGATCTCATATCTCCGGGAATTCAGTCAACGGAGCAGTCAATACAAACGGAGACAGCAATCTGATTGTTGATGAAGCGTTCCAGCGCTCGCTGAATGAGCGTGCATCGCAGTTTACGTCACATGAAGGAAGCAGTATCAACACCGGTGGTTTCCCCGGAATCCCCAAACCAAAGGTGGATTACGAGTACACGGACAACATTGAAATTGCGAGATCTATTGATGAGTGGTTCTCATCCAAGGAGATGGATGAACTTACTGATTACCGTCTCTGCTTTGCATCGAAATTTGATTCTTATGGATTCAACCACTTGGGAATTGACGATAGAGAAAGCGTGATTGAACAGCTGTCTTATGAGCTTCACACAAAAGATCCGCATGATGCCATCAAATGCTTGTTATACATCACAATGGGGGCATACGATGAAGACAGATTCATATTTGAGGACCACATTTCCAATATTCAACGAAACACGCGTTTTCTGGTACAATCTAACTCAATACCAGGCATTCTAAGGCTCCTCGATGAGATGTTTGAGACTTGTGCAACTGCCACGACTGGGCTGGTTCAATCATCCAAATCACTCTTTCATTTGAGTACCATTCTCTACGTTGTCATTCTAATATACAATTCCGATGACACAGACGAAAATGATTCGGCATACCTTTTAGAAATGTTTGATGAAAACCGTTTGTTGCTCAAAATCATGTCCTTCATCGACCGATGGAGATGGAACTCCAGAACGGCTATGAGAATCAGAAATATAATTACTCTATTTTCCATTTTGTTGACCTTCCAATTCGGAGACCTTGCAACAAGAGCAAGTACTAAAAGGTGTCTTTACGCACACTTGGGTATCGAAATAAAGGAGTACGATACAGATTCACCGAGTGCATCACCCATGGACTTCTACGCATTCAGACAAGACATTTCTGCAAGATACCCATCTTACATTCCACCTCAAACAACATTTCCTGAAAATTTTTCGGATCCGTCATCACTTCTTCAATTCATCACTTCAAATAAGTCGCAAGCTAGCCGCTACAGAAATGGTGCTGGTGCAAACCCACCTCCTAAAGTTCACATTTCAACGCCTGCTCCATCGCCGTCTCCACCCAAAAACAACACAAAACAATTCAAGGGTAAACGTTCTTACCAAACAGACTCGCATTATCCTTTAATTTTCCCATCAGAAACATCATCGGATTCTGTGCCAAAAAGCATTTGTGAAGCATCAGAATTATATGAATCCAGAGTAAAGGAAAAACTGACATTGAAACAGCTTTGGCACGAAAAGGACATATTTGTTAGGCAAGAGCGTGGCTGGTGTGATTCCATGGGACACTCAAATGATATGTTTGATTACAACAACATCAAGGGGAGTAGGCAATTTGATGCCCTAAATAGAGTAGAGTTATTCTATTCAAACGGTCTTGGAAATCTCTCATCATTAGTTCATGTCCTAATGCAACTAATCATCACATCAAACTCAAATGTTGATGCACTTCTGAAAGGGTCACTCAAAACTCATGAATTAGAAATAATTCGTACCAAAGAAATTCTTTGCAAGCATGCAACATACATTATCTTACTTCTTCTCAAATGGTTCAAGACAAGTCATGTGCTAAAGTTCGAGTACCTAAGTTCTTTAATTTGTGACTCAAACTACTTTTCTGTTTTGAATCAATACCTTAAGGCTCTTGATGTTCGTCTTCTCGAGAGAGTAGAAACGGTGAAGGTTTTCAAGTACACGAACAGCATTTGGGCAGATGAAATAGTTGGTGCCTCCGTGGACAGGAACTTCTGTTTCTCCTTAATCAACATGCTAAAAATATGTCACTCACTCTCGCATGGTAAAACTCAGAGGGTTTTAACGATCAGCGAGCTAGACCCGGCCGCTGTCTTTCGTAACTTGTTATCGGTATACAATACTTCGCTTTGGGCTCCGGTGTTGAAGATACTGAAGGACATTACCCCATTCAATGGCAAAAAATGGAAAGCCAACAATATGGATCTGATCTCTATGGTATACCTACATGGCAAATCAAAGCTCAGGGACAACTGGTTAAGTGGGAGGGACGTTGAAATGGAGATCAATGATGCATACGGACAGGAAATTGCACTTCGTGCTCTGGTTCAGTTTTACAACATGAGAAGGTATACTACTGCTATGGAGCAGCTCGGATATGAACGAAAAAGTCGTGACTTTTTCGCTAGAGAAGTTGAGCTTGTTTCCTCGGAAATATAGGTATTTAGCACAACACCTTCATTGCACCCATATCTGTCCGTATAAATATATACTTTATAATTAACCGCATGATTTCCTATTTGGGAAGTCGAGACTTTCCGCGAATTCTCGTGATGATTGTTTGTTTACAAACATTAGAACGCGAAACGTTCTGATAACTAAAGCAGTTAACGCGCGAGAGATAAAGCAGCAGTACCATAAAGCAAAGCACTCACTTACACCAGAAGAGATGACCTCGGACTTCTCTGCTCGAGACGGGATCTACATTAACCGTCTTGTGAAGGCCCTTCTACCGGTTGAGTCTTCTGAAGGTGATGTTGATGCCTTGTACGAGGAACTCGTTGAATTTGCACAAACAAAGCACTTTTCAAGGTATCCGACTTTGGATCTTGAGCAAGTCATTGCAGGTTTTGAGCGCAAGTCAAGCCCGAGCCAAACAGAACAGCTTCACCGAGCAGTTGAACATCTTTTGAGCTCCAGGGATCCTTCAGATATAGCACGCTACATCACATTCACTCAAAGCATTGCGGAGGAGAGAGCCGGACAGAGCAATATCTCTTTCCATAGGAGCGCCGGTCCAGGGATCTCTGACAGGGCAAGCATGTATGGGGATGGGCGCTCACAGTCCAACTATGCTGCCACAGTAACATCATTTGACAATGACATTGCCGACTATGTATCAGAGCGCAGATCCACTTACTCAAATACACACATGAATGGTGGGAGGTCGTCAACATTGGAAGACCTACTCATACCATACTTTGAATCACAAGTCCCAGAGAGTGAGATATTGAACTCCATTTGCTATACACTTGTGGGAACAACCTCGAGAGTCTTACCTCTAAGGAACCAGGAGGTCATCTTGCCAGAAAACCTGAGTAATGGTTTGAGTGGTGTCCTTCATGCCACATTGGAAGCTGGACTCATCTACCAGCAGCTAGTCAAAGTCATTGAGAAGGCCAATTCTAATCGCTCTAATCCTCAGACGTTTGTCGCACTTATCAGCTTCATCACTAACGAGCTTGATAGCTACGTACAACTTGTCAATTCATTGGCCGTTCAGCCAAATCTGTCGTTCAAGATGCTATACTTCAACATTTCAGACCCATTGACCAAGCTCAGATTTCTTTACTTCATTTTCACCAATGTGCAAGGAAAACCCACTCATGAGGTGTTGTCCATCATTCACTCTTACACATTTTACGGAGACAATGTGATACAGTTATGCTCAAGATCATTATTCAAATATGTCCTAGAACCCTTTTTTGCTGGTCTGAGCTCTTGGGTGGTATATGGAGAGTTGAATATGAACCTTGACGATTTCTTTATTGAAACATCAGATTCAGACTCTCAGAGATCTATGTCATTTGCAGTTTATCGTGCTGAAAGAGTACCAGATTTCATGGAGCAGACATTATCACAAAAAATATATGCTATTGGTATCACCAACAGTTTTTTGAAGATTGGCTGCAAAGAAACAGAATGGACAAATCAGTTCTCTCAGCGCTCTGCACTACTTTTCAAGCAGCTCAAATCCCAAGAGAAATTCACATTAGGTGACTCCAGTTTCTACAAAGTTGTGGAGTCCCTTTACGAAGAGATAATGAACTACTTCACATTCACAATACACCACAAATTCAAACTTCAAGAGGTTTTGAGAGCACTCTGTGATTACTTGTTGATGGCTAAGGGTGATTTTATTGAATCTATTCTCTCAAGAGGTGAAAGTCTATTAAATGAACCTTCTAATTCACTCACTGGTCATCAATTGACAAGACTTCTTTACGACTCCCTAAAGTCGACCACCTCGAGGTACGCTATTAACGAAAACTCAAGTGATGAGATCTTGAGTCGCTTGGATGCTCGATTGTTGGCCGTAGGTCATGGAAATGTCGGCTGGGATGTTTTCACTTTGGACTTCTGCATTGACCCACCTTTGAATCACCTTATCAACAACTCTAATGGTGATCATAAGAGAGAGTACCTCCGTGTTTTCAACCATCTCTGGAAGATCAAACGTCTGTCCAAAATATTCAATGACCGCTGGAGAGAAGTACGCTCTTTCAGGGGTTCTCGTGATAAGAGTTTGAGACGTGTGATGTTGATTCATGGCTTCATGCATGGATTCCTCAGTTCGATTGAATCGCACATACTCTTGGAGATTGTTGATGTTTCTGTCAAGTCCCTATTCGACAAATTATGTTCCACTTCAGACAAAACATTAGTGGTAACCACCACAACAGGAAAGCATCTAAAAGTCTCAGCGCCTGTCCTCAAGCCATCATCAGATTTCTTGAAGAAAACCAATGGTAGCGATGCACCTTTTGAGAGACTAGAGCACATGTTCAATGAACTTCAATTTGATCAGATCCAGGAACTCCACCAGACATTCTTGGGTTCCATCACGAAGCATAAATTGTTGAGCGCATCCAGTTCTGTCGCAAACTCCAATGTGTCTGGAAAGTCATACATCGGGCAGATGAACGTCCTCATTGATACTTCATTCAAGTTTTTACTGGCTGAGGCTGAGTTTAACTCCCTTGGCAAAGCAGAGCATGGCTCCGGGTACGATGAGAACAGTAGGCTTATTAAGAAGCGTCAGCAGACAATCTACGAGAACTTGTTAGTGCTGTTCACCGACTTCAACGCTGGACTGAAGACATTTGTGGGTGATTTGAGTCGCGACGAGGATACACAGCTACGTTACTTGGGCACTATGCTCAGTCAGTGATAATGATAATGAATGCTACGATACTAAGCATTTCATGTAGACACAGCTCCAGACGCTACCATCGCGACAAGCCCCACAAATCAAAACCCGCGCTAAGTCTTCTGCATTGGGGGAAAAATGCCGGAGAACATACAGCCGCACATCGAGTCATTGTATACTGCCCATTCATAGGCTTCACCAGACCACGTTACTAAGGCACTGGCTCTGAGATAAGTGTGTGGCTAAGCCCAGTCATTCTGAGAGGACAATCGGGGCCTTCCATCAAAGGAGCAGCAAGAAGGCAAGCGTACCTGCAAGGTTCTCATCCCCACAACTAAAGATAACACGGCCTGCCCCACAGAAGGTCTTGGCTCTTCCGTGATGCCATCTCATGAATCAGACAAGTCGAGCTCTTCGATTGGGAACTCATCTCAGGACGATGGAACTCATAAGCGGACGCCCTCTCTGCCGTCAATAGTGCCCAGTGTCTCAGCGTCGTCATCTAGGTCTTCACTTACGTCCTCCTACAACTCCGATAATGATGCCGACGACATTGGAGTCAGACCTCTACAAGCCTTGAATCCGCAATCGCATCCTGTAAAGAGAATCAGAAGCATAAGAGATCAAATCGCAGATGATAACCTCTCGATTCTTGCTGAAGAGAAATCTTCCAAAGATGACCTAGAAAAAAGACTCAAACGTGAGTTCTCTATTGAGGATGCCATGAGAATTAGAAGAGTCAGTACGTCACGATCACAACAACCAAAGATAGACGAAGAATCCATACAGGCGGTAGATCATGCATCGACTGTACAAAAGGTATTCACAAACATCTCAACAGGGGAGATGGATCTGCCCCCAGACGGGGGTTACGGTTGGGTATGTGTCCTGTGTGCATTCACTGTTCTTTTTTCTACATGGGGAAACAACAGTGCCTTTGGCGTCTATTTGGCCTATTATATTGATAACGACGTATTTGATGGTGCCACTAGAACTGATTATGCATGGATTGCTGGAATGATTGTCTTTATGGCCCAGTTTTTTGCTCCTTTCGCCATGATTGCAGATAGAATGATTGGTTTCAAACTCACAATGTCGATTGCACTTTCTACGCATTTCGCTGGCTATTTGTTAGCTTCATTTGCCACAAAGATCTGGCATCTTTATGTTTGCCAAGGTGTTGTTGTTGGTATCTCTTACTCATTCCTCTTTGTGCCAGCGTGTACTATCATTCCTAATTGGTTTCTAAAGAAAAGAGCAATTGCCTCTGGTCTCCTGTGTTGTGGAACAGGTCTTGGTGGTCTTGTCTTCTCTCTTGCTATCAATGCACTAATTCAGAGAACTGGCGATCAGCGTTGGTCTTTGAGAATGGTTTCTATTGTAACTACGGTGCTCATGGCCTTTGCCATCTTCTTCATAAAAAGACGAAATGATGTTCCGAGACAAAAGATTAATTGGAATAACCTAACCATGAACCTTCATGCAATGTTTGATCTTGAAGTTTTGAAAAACCCAAGACTCTGGTACATAACGCTTTGGTTCTCAATTGCGCTGATGGGCTACAATATGACTCTTTTCTCCTATGGGACATCTGCAACAGCAATGGGTCTCTCTCAACATGATGCTTCTACATTAACTGCTGTTGTAAACGCAGCACAAACCGTTGGTCGTCCTACAATGGGATATGTCGCTGATGCATGGGTTGGAAGAGTCAACTACAGCATGACATTAAATCTTATTGTGATCATCTTGATCTTTGGGTTTTGGATTTCCGCTAGATCGCTTGTCTCTCTCGCCATTTGCGGAGCTTGCATCGGTTTCATATTGGGTGTTGGTAATGTCATGAACACAGTACTGATTGCTGATGCCTTCCCTCCTGAAGAGTTTGCTTGTGCATGGGCCATTTTGAACATGGTCATGGCTTTCTTCGTCGTCAGTGTTGAGGTGATTGCTCTTTCTTTGAAGGATGATAATAACGTTAGTAATCCCTTCTTTCATGCCCAAATATTTGCAGGTTGCATCTTTGTGCTTGCCATCTTGTTTCTTTTCCCACTTCGTGAGTCGCACATACGAGTGCTTCTGAAACAGAGACAAGAGAAGACAATCAAAGAGCTGGAGGACTTTGAGCAACTCAAAGTCTTAGGAATTGAAACCGACGATGTTACTGAAGAGACTTTGCACACCAAGCTCCGGAATTACGAGATGCTGCTCGTCGTGTCTCCAAGAGGGTTCATCAAGAGAACATTTTACCCTGTCAAGGTATAACAGAATAAGAAAACAATAAACAATAGACAATAAACAAACGATAAGCATAGCTGCATCTGCCATGCCCTCCCGTGTCAACAGGAACCCCGGCCTGGTTGTCTCGGCGATTGCCTTGACACACCCGAATCAGGAAATTTGTCAACACAGCTGGATCTCTCAGCGTGCGCGAAAGCTACTCAGCTCATGGTGAGCTTCAACACAAACAACCGTCCCAACCAGCAAATCACACTCACATCCCCTCCAGCTACATTCAATACGGTAATGTCCACACACTGGAGAGACTTTGTTGAGCTTCCCGAGAGCGCCTCTGCAACACCTCTGAAACCCAGACACCCTGCGGTTGACAACATACAGAGCAGCGGCAGTTCAAACACCAAGAAGAGAGCGCCTACCACGCCCTTGACGCCCTCGCTTATCCAGAGAAACATCCTGAAGAGACAGGTTATCAATTCTGATAGCCAGGTTGCTGTGTATGACTCCACGATGATGGAGGAGTTCAAAGCACCGGCCAACCCTCGAAGACTAACAGACGAGGACGGAAGACAGGCTGCCAACGACTTCAAGGACCAGATCAACCATACAGACAGCTTTGTCGAGGAGTCTGGATCTCCAAAGCACAGAAGACCGCTAGCTTTTCCTATCAAGAACCACACGGGAGAGCCTAATAACACAACCCCACGAATCTCCGCTGGAATCAAACAGGCTGTGAAAGAACACAAGAAGTCCAGGCTCCAGATGCTGAAAAGTAGTAAACACGACGACTCGTGTGTGATGAGTGACAGTGAATACAGCGAGGTATCAACGATTTCTGGTAACACACCAAACTACAAGTTTAAGGAGAACTTGGTGTACTACAAGAATGGTTACTACACGGAGAACGTCGATGATTCATTTGCAGAGCTTGAAAGATCTCAGATAATCAATGAGAAAGAACTTCTACGGATGGATCGTCTCGTTGAGTTCATGAATCTAGAGAGGAAATTCCAATTAGAAAGCAATGACGATAGTGTCATAGATCTCTGACCTCGATAGAGATGTTTTAGCAAATAGGTCTTAAGGAGCCTCCCAGTTTCTGGTTTTCATATACCCCCTTCCTTCCTCCACACCTGGTGTACTGTATAGTCAAAAGTGTTATGTTTTTTTACTAAGTGCCTTTGCTATATGTAAATGCGAGTTTTGGTGCTTGTCGACTCATGGTTTGTCGTTGATTAGTTCGTCAGCAATGGACTGCGCAGTAATTCTGTTAGAAGACTCATAAACCATCATCTTCTTAAACAACTCCTGTACTTTTTTGGGAGCCCTTGGCAAGATCTTCTCTACACTCTGGGGTTCAGTGTGTTCAAGATGCCCAACCCATTGGATAAACGTATTGGAACGCTTAGCCTCGGGCCAACTTTCAACGGTTGGAGTGCCAAAGGTTTCGAACAGCATTGAGATCAGCCTGATGTCGACAACGTCTTCCTCATCGAGAGCAGGTTTGACGTCTTCACTGAAGATGAGACTCATGACAATCCCGAGCGACCAGATATCGATGGCATATGAATAATCAGTCAAATGAAAAATCAACTCAGGTGCTTTGTAAATACTTGTTGACACATCACAGATCTTATTCTCGGGTTTTTCTTTACCAAAGTTATCCGGATACTGGTAACTTATCCCTAGATCAATAATAACTGGACACGAGGTGTCGTAGCTCTTGAACATGATGTTTGCTGGTTTTATATCACGATGTATAATTCCTTGTGAGTGGAGGAAAGCGAGGCCCGATGCAACCCCTTTGACAATAGCGGTGCCTGCTGCCGGATCCAGCCGACTCTTCCACGTGCGTCGTCTTTGAGCTGACATTGAGTGGGACATTTCCGAGTCTGATGATGAATTAGCGGCCCGGCTCATCGTGATTGCCGTGTAGGGGTTTGATCCCTGAGAAGTAGCGTAGTGCCGAAGAAGAGGCACAAGAGTGAGTGGGTAATACGGGAACACCATCGCCAGGTCTTCCAGATCACGGCAAAATGAGTCCAGGAGGGTGATAACACGTGGCGAGCCGCCCTTCTCTGACAGTGACCGCAGGATCTTGAGCTCGTCTCGAGAACAATGTGGACGCTTCTCCTCGTCTGGGGTAGTCACTTTGATCGCAACGGTCTCGCCAGCGGTCTTCTGTGCACGGTAGACATCCGAAAAGGGTGTTGATGTGATAAGCTGCTCGTTCGAGTACGCCATTCCAGAGTTTACAGCAGTTGGTGTTCTTAGCAGGCTGGCGAAGGGTCCATTGGCTCAGTGCTTCAGTGGTTCATTGTGTTCTCCAGCAAAGACCGCGCTCGGGAAACGTACCACACTCTTTTTCTGCCTAGCGCACAAGCGGAGCTGTCACAAAAGACTGGTAGTCTCATCCTCTCCCTACCATTCTCTTTCTTTCTCTCTCTCTTGCTCTTGGTCGCCATCAGGTCCCACTACAGCTCCGCCAATGCCTTCTAGACTTCAAGAGACGAACCCCACTGCGGCGTTGCCACTGTCAAAAGAGGCCATGGCACTCGATGCTATCAAGCACAGCAGCGTCGAGGATCTGAAACAGATTGCTCTGTCGTCTCACGGCTTGGTATCCCTGGCTATCCGACGCAAGGCATGGCCACTCTTGCTGAGCGTCGATCACTACAAACAGAGGGACGAGCTGTCATGGCAGAGCCAACTCCCACCCCACAAAGACGAGGAGCAAGTGCGCTTGGACGTCGACAGAGCCCGATTATTGGACAAGTCGTTGTCAATAGACGACTTCAAAGAGTCACTGAACGACATCATCTGTCGCTTTCTCCGTAACCACGACGGCCTGTGCTATTATCAAGGGTTCCACGACATTGCGTCTATCTTCCTCACTGTTTACTGGCCTGATCAGGAGATGGCCTACCAGACACTGCGGATCTTCACACTACAATATCTGAGAGACTTTATGATGCCCACAATATCCGCTTCAATAAGGATTGTGGATCTTGTGCCCGAGCTTCTGTCGAAGGCGCGCCCAGATTTGGCTTCCCTGCTGATGCCTAAAACATTAGGACCTTTCTTCTGTCTTTCCCCCGTTGTGACAGCATTTACTCACGATATACAAGATATCGAGTCTACAACACTACTGTTTGACCACATCATTGCATCTGAAAGACTAGACACAGTTGTATATGCATACGTCTCCCTTCTCATTTTGAAACACCCTACAATCTTGGAGAAAGTAACACTCGAAGATGACGTCTTCTCGAGAGAAGACATACTTCATAGCGCTCTTTCAAAGTTTCTTTCCTCGGTTGATAGAGATGACATTGATCACAGCTTACAAGAAGTCATTACAATGGAAAAGACCATTCCAGTGAAAAATCTCAAGTCGTATCGACTTCTGGGAAAATTTAGCTCTCTCGTATCTCCACTCAAAGCAAACATGAGAGATCGATACCTGGGCCAATCTCTTATCCAATCACAAATCATTGAATGTGAGCTCATTGATAAAGAAAGCTCAAAGCCAATCTCACTGCTTTCAGATATATTGGCTAATGAGAGGAACCAGCAACTATTAAGAGCCTCTATCGCAATAGGTGTTGTTTCAGTTGCATTTGCTCTCTTCAATTCTACTGGTCCCGAGATTTGACTAGTAGTATAAGCTCATGAGCATTTTCATTACAATCAATCAGATCCAACATCATAAATAAATACCAGTTCCGTGCTTGTTCCTTGCCAACCTCTATTTCCACTTGCACTTACCATGTATCTGTATGTTGGATCAAATAATACATCTGAGATAACACCACCATGATGTCCAGGGACGATCAAAAATGGTGTTTTCTTTTGTGCTTCAGAATACACCCTGAGATCATAGATTCTAATGTTGTCATGGGATGCACATACAACATGGTTATGGTTTGGAAGAGCCTTCACAACCGTAACAGCACCAGATACAGAAGGAAATTTCAACGTTTTGGATGGTCTTGACTCTCCATTAGCGAAGAATGGCATTTTGAGTGAGAACTCTTCAACTGTACTGTTTCTTCTTCCAACAAAGATGGAGTCTCCACTTGCAGACCAGCAAGCAGAAACACACCAAGGCGGAGTTCCCTTTGGCGCTCTCAACTTTAAGACAGCTTTATCTGTTCTTGTATCAAGAACATAGACACAACCATCAACTGAAGCAGTCATCAATACATTATCATCAATCAAGGGTGTGGACATAGGATTACCAGCTTCTTCTTTTTCTTCTTTTGTATTTGCATCCTCAGAACCGAATAAGGAATCCAAGTCATCATCGTCAGTTGGAATTTGTTGCTTGACTGTTTCGATATCAATACCACCTGAAGGTCTATACTGCAATGACGTGATTTGTCCTGTAGCTTCAGTATAGCTGCTAATGGTAGATCCTGTTTGTAGATCCCATAGATTCACAATTTTGTCCCAACTTCCAGAAGCGAATTTTGTTTGATCACTGTTCAAGGTTAGAACAGAGACTGTGTCAGTGTGTCCCTTGAAATGATGGACTATGGCGCCTTCATTATGTCTGACCGACTGCATGTTTATTCCACCATTGGCCAGTCCACTCAACAACCAAAGTCCTTGTCCTTCCACGGCTAATGAATAAACAGCCGATACATTCGGCTCATACGTGTCTCCTTTGACTGCACTCTGTTTCTGCGGAACTTCATTTTCCCAGTATCCTGTAAGTGCACCACCGTTTGTGATGAGGTCAACAAGGTTATGTTTCTGTGCGGCTGTAAGCTGTACATCACCATCAATTGAACCATAAAAGTCGTATTTTCTGATGTAGCCATCTTCACCACCAGCAAAGAGCCATTTAGAATTAGATGATAGTGCGAGTGAGTGTATCTGAGATGAAAATGGGATGGCAACAGTAGGTACCACGTCATATGAATCTGCTAAACGTGATTTCAAAGCAAGTGTTTGGTAGAAATGTTCGAGTTGTGTATCTTGATCTGAGGCTAGAACGGGCTGTTGAGTGACGGTGCTCTCTGGTATAGGATCGGGTTTGGAGATGTTGTCGGGCTCATCTTGATTGGTTGTTTGTGTCCCGTCTTCATCCAGATCAACGTCTCCCTCTGCATCGGCTTCTCCACCGTTGTTTTCGTTGTTCTCGTTGTCTTCGTCTTCTTCCTCCTCATCTTGATCTTGATCTCCGTCATCGTCATCGTTTCCATTGTCGTCCTGCATGTCTTCGTCCTCGTTCTCCTTCTCCAAGGCGTTCAGCTCCTCGTCTTCTTCATCCTCGATTCCTTCGTCCTCATCCTCGTCTACTAGCGGCAAGTCTGTGTCCTTGAAGATGTCGTCGTCTGTCCCCAATGCCATTTGTGATGGGTGTTGTCTTATGGAACAAGCTTGTCCTCTTACTCATGAAGGCGCGTGTGTTCTTGTTCCAGTCACTTTTCTTGGATGGCCCCACGGTTACCCGGCCGATCTCGGGCAACGGCGCCCGCGCCTGCGTACTACACGGACTACGTTAGTAACATAAACCAGCCTCTAGACATTAATATGTTGGTGAAGACTCCAATAATGACAGAAGAAACCAATGCAATCGAAGCATCACACTTAACGTACAAGTTTGCAACTGGCAAAGTTGGTCTGGCAGATGTGTCTTTTGAGCTACCTTGGGGATCGCGTACTCTTCTTGTGGGTTCCAATGGTGCTGGTAAGTCGACTCTGCTCAAGCTTCTCGCTGGTAAGACACTGAACACGCTCGGTTCTATATCTATTGGTGGTAATGACCCTTTCAAAGGTGGATCCGATGCTGCTACAATCACCACATATCTGGGTACAGAGTGGGCGTCGAATCCAGTTGTTCGCAGAGACATGCCTGTGACTGTGTTGATCGATTCCATCGGGGGAAGTGCATACCCTGAACGGAGAGACGAGCTCATCGATCTCCTAGACATTGACTTGAGCTGGAGGCTCCACCAAGTCAGTGATGGTGAGCGTAGAAGAGTGCAATTGGTGATGGGGCTTCTCAAGCCATGGAAAGTTCTGCTTCTTGATGAAGTCACTGTTGATCTTGACGTTCTCGTCAGACAACGGCTGTTATCGTTTTTGAAAAAGGAGACCGAGACCCGTGGGTGCTCCGTGGTATATGCTACACATATATTTGACGGTCTTGGTAAATGGCCAACACACGTTCTTCACATGCAGAGTGGTAAAGTTATCCAGAATCTGAAGTATGGCGAACAGATCGTGTACTCCAACGGAGCTAATAACGCTAATGACGCTAACGACGGTGACGATATACAACAGCACATGGAGCGCTCAATTGTGAAAAACGCTCTGGGAGACATGATCACGATCGAACCACTGCACTCTCTTCATCCGTTAGCACTGGAATGGCTCCGTGAAGATTTACTTTCAAGAGGAACAAGAGAAGAAGACTTGAGCAGACCAACTTGGGAGGACATTCAGCACAAGCTCGCGCACTTCTTCGACGGTGGCTCCGATCGTGTCACTGGTTACTTCCGTGCCACACGTACGATACAAGACTAATGTATTTTCGCCCTGTGAACCTGCCATCGTAGCACTCCCGGAAAAAGACATGCCATCATGTCCCTCTCCTTATGTACGTGTGGGATCAGTAGATGCCGGTCAAGCAACTGCATCGAATGATTAATCAGTCAGCAACCGATCTACGCACATGAAGAGAACGGCTTGAAGGGCTCAAACAAGTCCGTATCCTTGTGAGTGTCGCTTATTAGCCCCGGGTGCCTCTCCATTTATAAGCTCTTGTTGATCCAGCTCGTCTCGGCCTCAAGTGCTGCCCCACACAAAGTGCGTATATATGTCTTGTATAGGCGCGGCCAGCTCGTTTAGTGGAACGAGCTATACGAGGACACGCACCCGCGATGGTGCCAGCCAAACGACGAAAAACCGTACGAGCTGAGTCTGTTGCTCGTTTAGCGCGCCCGGCACGGAAAAATATAAACACACCTTATTCTCTTTTTCACCTCATCACTCCATTCCAAGGACAACAAGGCGTTGGTAGTTCTCGATTTTGAGAGAGTCCTTCTTACACACCCACACAAAACAAGAGAGCTTGAGGCTTTCTTAGCTGCTACTCAGATTTGCTCTCACTACCGGACTTCCTTCAAGATCAGTTGATCTCATTACTTATTCCCGTGCGCATACCACAAACTAAGACACACATCACCAATAGCAGAGCACGCCATGGATCTCGTTCTGGAATTCCTGGATGCCTATGCATTCGACTATGTCTATGCTAGAGTATTTCCTGCCTCTCTGTGTAACAAGATTCCTTTTGCAGTGCAAGAGTCGCTCGCACTGACAAACAGTTCATATGTTGATATGTTCAATAACCAAGCACAAAGACTTGTCCAGTCGGATGCTATCAATAAAGTCGTTTCCGAGATTTCACAAAGTGATAAGTACGGGTACTCACCTGTGTGGTTCCCAACATCAGTCTACACCTACTCATCTCTGCTGGCAAGAACAAATTTGCTGAGACAGGCCATCTCTCTCTACTTCCTCATGGTATTCTTTGGCTACGTGCTCTATTTCGGTGCTGCCACATTCTCATATGTCTTCATCTTTGACAAAGCCATTTTCAATCACCCAAGATACCTCAAAAACCAGATGTCTCTCGAGATTCAACAAGCCATTTCTGCCATTCCAGTCATGGTTGCCTTGACTGTGCCATGGTTCCTTATTGAACTTCAAGGATACTCAAAACTTTACTGGGATGTGGAGTCCGTGACAGGTGGATGGTGGGCCATTCTTTGGCAATACCCTTGTTTCATCATGTTCACCGATGCTGGAATTTATTTGATCCACAGATGGCTACACTGGCCAGGTGTCTATAGGGCATTGCACAAGCCTCACCACAAGTGGCTCGTGACTACACCATACGCATCTCACGCTTTCCACCCAGTGGACGGTTATGCACAGTCCCTTCCCTACCACCTTTACCCATTCCTCTTCCCCTTGCACAAAGTCAGTTATCTCGCTCTTTTCACATTTGTTAACTTCTGGACTGTGATGATTCATGACGGTGAGTACATGGCTAACGATCCAGTCATTAATGGTGCGGCATGTCACACTGTGCATCACCTGTACTTCAACTATAACTATGGTCAGTTCACCACTCTTTGGGATAGACTTGGTAAGAGTTACAGAGAGCCGGACAGAGAACTCTTCGACAAGAGTAAGAAGAAAGCCAAACAGACCTGGGAGGAGCAGGTTGAAAAAATGGAAGCAATCAAGCAAGTTGTTGAAGGTGACACTGGAGATGACAGAATTTACGGTACTGAGGAGTCTTTAGTTGGGAAAAAGACACAGTGATTATGATGATGTTTTCCCTTCTCTTTCTTATCTAACGCCATACGGGTTTTGGCACGATTATATCCATGACGATGAAACGTTTCTTTTATAAACACATATTTAATATCTCAACAGGTACAAACATTACCATCTTTGTAGTGACTATATGGATCGCGCTCCGGGTTTTGTGGCATTTAAAGTTCTCCCCACAGTTGCAACACAAAGTGAAACACTGTGCTAACAGACCAAACAAGTAGCTGCCGATCACCCCATCACCAAACAACAAGCCCTGATCTCCAAATCCACTATGTCACACTTAAAGGCACTCATCAGTGTGTGAGACTCCATACCGATTAAAATGCTACTTTCCTTTGTTACCCGACTCGGCCTCTACGCTAAAGGGCAAACACTAACAGACATTTACCCCAGTCGGAGACACTCCCACGGCACACCTTCTCGCATTTACCCTCTCCAGTAAGAATGACGTATTACTCTCAACGATATCCTGGATCTTGAAGCCGCATTTCAACTGGACAGCCCCCGACGGTGTCACACAGTCGGCTTGCATCAACAATGGTGCGTTCCTGAGCATTGATGACTTCGTCTGTGGCTGGCAGGATACCATTGATAACCCCATCAGATTTGTGTTCATATGTCTGACAAGTTCCCGGGTCTTACACCGCACGTTAGACGCTATCAAGCGCTTCGTAGCCAAAGACGTGATCGTTTGCGTTGATGCTTCCACAGGAGTGCTGCTCGAGAACCATGTTCACCGCTTGTTTCTGCAGCTGATTTGCGTGTCCATGTTTTGCGATGGGATCGATGTCGTATTCTCCGATATGGAGACCGGTTTCCGGTGTAGACATTCTGATGTGTTGATAGAGATCGGTTACACGGGCACGGCTTGGGCACAGTTGGGGCACCACAAGGAGGTTGATTTTCAACATCATCATGTCTTGAAGCTTATCCAGGACAACTTATCCACAGATACTATCAAAGTATCCCTAGTCTGCAAAGCCCGAGATTCGGATCATTTTCGCTTCCATTGCAAGTTATGGCGTCACTATATTGTTGTCTGTCTCGATATGTTATCATTTGCTAACGGAAGACATAATTACATTCAATTTGTATCCAGTGAGATAACAGATGCTTCAAATCAGCTGCTCACGTACTTCCCAGATCAGTACATCTACAGAAATTTGTTAAATGATCTTCTGTCTCTCATGATCCAAGTGTCAGGGTTGAAAGTCTTTACAGAGTTATTTGGGAGTTCCAGTGACATGTTGATGTGCAATACAGTAGCATCATGGGCAGAGCAGAGAATCCAAAACGTTCATTCAAGCTTTCTTAAATTTGAAGGAACATATGCAATGATGTTGCTTTACCAGATGATTTTGATCTCAGATGAGGTATCGCTTCAATGTTCCACTTTTGAATTTGTTTATGCTCAGCTTTGTCACCATTTTTGTACTCCGGAAAGGTTGACAGCACTTCCATTATGGTTGAAGGATGGGGTAAATCCAAATAGAATTCGTATAGATCAAGCCTTACTGAGTACTTTTTGTTGGTGCCATCTTATCAATACCCGTGCCTTAGTTTTCTTCCAGTCAGAACCCTCTAGTTCGATATCTAAAATGTCGCAACAACCACAGTCCCCAGACAATAACTTTGAAACATCTGTTCCAGTACCCCATGGAATTACATGCCTAGAAGACCCTCCTAAGCAAGATAATACTGGTGATGGCAAGGAACATGACGAGAACAAAGATTGGGAACACGAGGCGAATGTGTCTGATATGGCAAACTATTACCACGTCTTGCAAAGTTTTGCCAATGAAGGGCATTCACAAGCTGAAGATGCTATAACAGAAAAAGCGACTGATTCACTTTCAGATGGTGGTATCAAACAGAAAACTAGCAATATTAGCTTATTACCAGATGTTGAAAACCCTCATTCGGACTTTACCGGTAATTACAACTACCCACATTCAGCTCCAGTCAAGGAGATAGACATTGCCTTACTCGTCGAGAAGTACTTCGAACCGCCGAGATTGAGCTGCTCGAAGAGAGAAATCTATTTAAGACGAGGTTCACGCTGGTTTTCAGAAGAACTGTACAACGTTGATGTTGATGACCGGCTATTTCGAGTTTCTAATACTCAAGATGATGAGGGCTTAGTCGAGCATGCTACATTGACCAACTCAAGGTTTCCGGGCCCAATCCACGAAAGTCCCAAGTTTAATTACTCTCGAAAGCTTCCACCATATCTGAAAAAAAGGTCTGCCCAGAACCAAGAGACAAATAACATCAAAACACTGGCTAGTGTTTGGAGAGAGTCATTTCTCAACGCAGTGAGAAGGCGTGATGTATTATGGTCAACGCAAGACAATTATGGTGGTATGACAGATCCGGGTTCAATTCCAGTTACACTAGGAAAAGCCATTGGTATCTAAATAACTATTGAACTTGAAAAGTATCTTCCGGCCCCTCTTTCAATGTGAATAAAAGATGTTAACAGAATAACGAGACTATGTGTAAATTCATACCTCCAAACATAAACTGCATGAAGTTTTGTAATTACATTGATTATTGCATATATAGAGCATCAAGAAGAACCTGTCTTCAAATATCACTTATACGACCATTTTAGAGTGCCATTGTAAGCCATTCCCAATTGTTGTTATTGTTGTTGTTATTATTATTACTGTTGTTGCTGTTGTTGTTGGTGGTGTTATTCTGGTTTGTCTCTACACGACGCTGAGACGGCTGCACGTTGTTAGAGCCTTGCAAACCATTGCTCTCATGATCAACAACCATAGCACTATCGAACTGGAACGTTGAATGCTGGGATTTGTCATCAAAGTTGAAACTGTCCATCCTATCATGTCTGTCTTTACTTAAAGTCTTTGAATCGTTGATTTTTGAGTTATCTTTCTTTTTGGATCCTGTAGAAGAAGAGCCAGCCTTTTTCTTGTCCTCACCAGTCTTATTTGATTGTGCCTTCTTCGTTACACCACTCGTACTGGTAGATTTGCTTGGTGACGGTGGTTGAACCGAGCCAGACTTGGAAACAGTAGATCCGCCTCTTTGTCTCTTTTTGATCACATCAGTTTTCAATGAAAGCGGACGAACGACTCCATGAAGCTTCAAGAAAAGGCCACATGCATTGCAAAGCGGTTGTCCTTCCGGGTTCCTTCTCCAGAGAGGTGTTGTCTGTGTGTTACAATTTGTACATCTTGTATTGGAACTCGATGTTGGAATCTCTGGCTTTTTTGAGTTAACATTGATGCTTGAGGTCATTGGTCCAACAGGAGCAGAGGTAGCAAGTTGAGTACTTGAACTTGATCTTTTGGCTTTGGTCAACTTGGGGTTTGTTGACTTCTTCTTAATTGTAGATGCTGTTGATGGCCTTCTAGAATTGAATGACGATGACAAGTTGGGCTGTGTTGCAGATGTGGCCCCTGTGGATGAGTCAGTCATCACAACATCAGAGTTCATTTCTGTCTTCACAGAGACCCTCGAAGTGTCAATAGAGTTCTGTAAATTGGCAAATGATGTTGATGATGGGACTGTTCTCATTTGACTTGCAAAGCTCATACTGTTTCTTCCATTGGATCCATTGTAATAGTTTTCGAAGAATGATCCATTATCCAAGCTTGGAGTCTGAGCCGCAGAAGATGCTGGTGAGTGGAGTGATTGTGAATACACAGACTGGAAATAACTTGGTGTGTCATTGAAACTTGAAGAGACATGATTGAAGTTGGAGGGTGTTTCATAAGAGGAGCTGATTGCATCTAGTGGGTCCATATAGGAGTTTGTTTCATTATTTGGGGAATCAAGATAACCAGATCCAAATGTGTTGCTAAAGCCACCATGTCCTTCGATATTGACGGAAGCAGTCGCTGTGTGGGGTAAGGAACCAACATTGTTGTTATTGAAACTTGAAGAAACACTATTATAGTTGAAAGCATCCTCTGTGTGGTGACTATGTGCAGCAAATGGAATATCTGTTGGGTTCGAATGGATGGGAAGACCATGGTTACCTTTGAAGACATCAGAGCCATTCTCAATATGAGAAGGAACATGACTATCTTCTTGTCCGATCTTCTTGATGTGTGCGACATAGTCGAAATCGTCAGAAGTTGGATCGTTAGAAGTGAGGAGTTTGGAAGGAGAGTCTGTGAATTGGCCTGACTGCTGATGTTGTTGGTGGTGTTGCTGTTGTGCCTGTTGTTCTTGCTGTTGGTGATGCTGTTGTTGTTGCTGACCGAGGAAGAACTTCGTCAAATTAGAAGTAACCTTCGGTTTCTGAGCTTGTAGCAAGGAGGGATTAGCATCAGCAAAGTCGAAATATTCATCTCCCCCTAGTGTGTTTGTGGCTTGCTCTGTCAAGTTCAGGTTGGAAGATGGAGAGTACAAATGGTTGTTTGACATATGCTGGTCAAAAGCATCATTTGATGTTGAGTCAAATGCGTTTGAAGACTGTGAGTATGCAATGTCGCCGGTGTTTGTATACGTCTTGTTCTTGACACGGTTCATTCCCATCATTCTCCAGGTCAGATTCTGCATCCGCTCTTTGTAAGGAAGGGACGCTTTGGCTTTAGCATACATCCTCCATAAGGCCTCCGCTGAGGAGTCATCAATAATGTCTGGGAACTCACGGGACATGGTGAGTATCGTTGTGTGACTTGATATATTGGTATGTGTACGGTTGAACTGGTCAGTTGTGGCGGTACTGCGAGCCAGTTGGAGCCTGTGTGTTCTAGCCTTGTCTCGAGGAGCTATGACAACTTGTGGTGTCTGTGACGAGGCGGTGTAGTGCGAGCAAAGAAATTACCACCTGTGTGAGTGCACCAGTGGAACAGTGCTACCGTGTGTCCTGTGAACGGGCCTTGAGCTCGAATTGGTGCTGTGTTGTATGATACTCCGGATGCGTGGGTGGAAGATGGGTTTTTTGTTGACTCCTGGATTTTCATTCGTGGTTAATGTCCCGCCCATTTATAGCGCACAAGTCAGGGCCAACTCACTGGATTTACACGCGAGCTTCACGTGTGTATACTACAAAGGCTTGACTACTCGATTGGTGTTGTGCTAATTTGCAGGCTGTTCAGCTTTGCCCGTTGCGGTGTCTTAGGGGACCCTCCCTCGACTCCGAAGACCCTCGCCCTGGGCTGGGCCTCGGTGGCTCGGGGATTACGCCTCTACAATGTACATACGGGAGTACGGGATCCGTTCACAGGCACGGCGGAGCCCCCCAGTGCCCCAGAGGTGTCAGGAAAATATGTCAATATTTACCAGTGTTCTATGCCTATTAGATGCCTATATTACCACACCCGGAAGCCGTCCATTGTGTATTGCAAAGCTGATCCTCTCTTTCGGTCCCTGCCTAATCGCTGCCTTCAACCCCAGCCTGTGGGTGGCCAGCGGTTTTCACGCCTGTGATTGGCTCGATAAGCCCCGCTGATCGCGCGCAATCGGCCATTCGCGAATTATGCGAACAGACCGGCCCCAGCCGCCAATGGCCGATCTCCGACGGGCTTACCCGGCCTAGGTTTATTGTTCTCTCAGATGTATTTTTTATTGATGCTAATCATCGTCTATCCATAAAACATAACACGTTTTGCAATCATTGCATGATCTAGATTGTGTCTCGTATTTTAGAGAAGTTTTATTTTTTGCAACTACAAAATAAGCTAGATAAAAACATAATTTCATATCCTAACTCCTAGTTCGAAATAATAAAATTAAATTAAAAATCTATTAAATTTTAAGCACTGTTCTATGTGGTAAAACTCCAGCATATCCCCACTCACCCGAAACACCCTCCCTTGTGCCCTCTGCCCGTCTCCCGTGCTCGTGGTGCGCCCTAATTGCCCGCTATGCTTGCTTGCAACCCCCCGGGCCTCCCCTGGGCC